>OY731406.1:46948365-47455163 GCA_963425845.1 Sphenostylis stenocarpa
GACCGCTCGCATAAACGTTTCTAGACTTCCCCCAGGACGTCGAAAGGGACGGCGGCGACATTCAGTCTTTTTATTTTTCCCTTTATTTTTGGGGACGTCTTCTTGTAGACTCTTCCACTTCTAGTCATGCCCCCAATGCCGGCTATGTTGGCGATATCCTCCTTTATTGGTGAAGATTCCCCGTATCTCCACGGTACAACTTTATTTGACTCGTAGGGGAAAGAATGTGGCATAAATAGTCGCACGGGTGTCCTTGCCCCCTCTTCCATATTTTTTTTGAGGACCAACGGTCGAGGCTTATTATCCTTGTCGCCGCCGTCAAAACGAGGCGATCGAAGCGACGCGATGGTTTCGACTTTCTGTTTTTCACGTTTTTATTGGTGTGGTTACAACGCCTTTAGGTTGTCCGATAACCGGGCTGAACCTAGAGGCGAGGTTTTCGAAAGGGCGCTCTTGGATTGTCCGATAACCGGGCTAATCCAAGAGCTAGTTTTGAAGGGTTCTCTGGAGTCGCCACCGATGTTTTTACCGGAAACATCGGAAAAGGAATTTAAAAGGCGTTGGTTTTCGAAAAACCAACTTTGGTTGTTAGAACCAGAGTTGGGTAAGGGAGTTAGTTACGTGTAAGGGAAGTGTTAGTTCCCTTACGACGCCCCTTTCGGGTTCCCTATGATAGGCCATCTATTCTGAGTAAATAAATCGAAAAATACGCTTTTACCCTTTTATTGTGCAGAATTTAAATTATGACTACATGGCCCTAGTATCTATCGCATAATTTAAATAAAGCGATAAAAGGTAAAGGAAGAAAGTAGAAACCTTCGGAGCAAGCTTTCTATTAATTCTTTTTGAAAATAGGGTGCTTTGTGGCAGCCCTTCACTCTACATAGCATCAGAAACCTCTCAAAACGCTATAAAAACCTCTAAAGACACTCAGAAGCTCCGGAAATGCGTCGGAGGGATTCTAGAGAGAGAAACTAGTGATGTGACTAGAGAGAGAATGAGAGAGGTGTGTGGAATGAGGGGAATGGAGCCCCTATTTATAGGGATTCGTGTCTGTCAGGTCGAGACAGCAGTCTCGCATTGCAGGAATGGCGAGACAGCCGTCTCGCCAAACGAGACGACGGTCTGGCCATTCGCAGGTGGCGAGACGGCCGTCTCACCAATCGAGACGGCGGTCTCGACCCTCAAAGGCGAAAATCCTTATTTTTGTGCCAGGAAAACCCTCCTATCCTAGTATGGGGCCTAATAGTCTCTCCTAGTGGCTTCTTAGGCTTCTTCCCTCTTCGAAAAGGAGGTCTTCTGGTCTTTATTATGAGGCCGGGCAAGATTTGGGGTTTACAATCCTCTTGTGGCGGGTCAACTGTTGGGGAAAGCTTGATTAAAAGTGGCTGTCTCTCCATTCTTCTGATTTGGAAGACGTGTCATTTAATCCTTCGTTTTTATTATCTTATTTATTAAAAGTGAAGGAGGGGGAAGTTAAATACGCAAATGAATGATATGCATGCAAGTAGACAATTGTTGAATAAAGAAGAATTTCATTTGTCCATAGAAGGTGTACATTCCCCTATTCCATACTACGAAGCAACTTTTGACAGAAGCGAAAAAGCATAAAGAAACCCACAGGCGGGTCTTGATCTCTATGTAATTCCCTTTCAATTTCCTGGACGTGACAAGCGAGTGCTTCACTTTGCTTCTGGACTGCCTGACTCATATCTTCACTGTACTTTTGAGCCTCTTTGATCTTTGCCTCTTGATGGACAACCAAGGCTTGTAGCTCGTCGAGCTTTGCAAGGGCTCGGTCCTTTACTCGTAGTACTTGGCCATACTGAGCTAGCCTATCTCTTTCTTTACAGTGTAGCTCAGTGAAACTTTTGTTGAGTCTCTGATTGGCCTCTCGCTCTTGGCGTATTTCTAACCGAATCCTTGTGAGATCTTGTAGCAAGTCCTTGATCGTCTGAGCTTGTTTTGCTGATTCGGACTCAAGGCGTGCTGATTTGGCAGTTATTTCCTGAAGTTGACTATCTGAGCTGGTTCTAGCAGCTTTAGATGCTCGGATAGTTTGCTCATGAGAGTCAGCACACTAATCCTTGAGGCGCTCTATTTCATGATCATTTTTCTTGCATTGCCTCTATAGACCATCTATGGTGAGGATAGATTCTTGTTCTCTTTCGTCAAGGGCCCTCATCTGGGCTCCCATGATTTCTATCCTCTGGGTCAAGGCATCGACTTGAGTTTGCATCTCTTCACTGTTTGCACAAGTAGCGAGTGAGTTGGATAGTTGAGACATCCCCCTTTTCCTCCTCCACTCCTCGTAGTCACTAGAGACAACTACCCGAGCTTTTCCTAGCTCTCTATCTCCCACAAAGGCTGGTCTCTCCCATGCTCTTCTCACAGCTGGTGAGTTAGCAATTGTGCATGGGTCTCCGAAGAAACACAGTCCTCCGAGCTCCCCTCGGGAAATTGTAGTTTGAGTCCTCATGAGTTGTCTCATAGCTACTCTAGGTGAATAGGCTATGCAACCCCTGAGTCCTATCAACGGTACGTTCAGATAATCCCCACATCTGATGAGGACCGGATTGGGTCGGAACCAAGGGCAGACCTAGGATAAATGGTTGGCATCCCGTTGTTCCAACTCGTCCTTCCACTCTGAGGTTAGGCGTCGGTGGAGAGGGATTTTGGAGAAGCTTCTCAAAGGGTCGGGGAACATCCCTATGTGACTAGAAGCGTAGAAGTGTGTGATCCCCCACACAAAAAGTAATGAAGAGCAACAACGAAGTGTTTTTCCTTGCTTCTGGCGGCAAAATTCCACCGAGAGCAAGGTGTCGGCAAGAATTGCAGGCAAGGGACTCTTCGAATTCACGTCCCAGGTGAAGAAGGCATCCATGACAGCTTGATCCACTGTGTCGATGTGGAAGGGAAACAACATTGTTCCAAATATGATTAAGGCTAGGGTTTTGATAAAGGCAACCCATTCTGCCTTTTCAGCCAAAGAAGACAAATGGTCTTCTAACATTGAAACTTTCCAACCCTAGATGTTCCCTTTTTCTATCAGGGGAGTCTGCCAGAATGGCAATCGGATGATGGCAACGATTTGTGCTGCAGGAGTGTATGCCCCGTGGCAAATATGGACCTTGGCTGGTTTGGGCCATTTTAGCATAATCTTGTACTCCTCCAAAGTGGGCACCATGTCGAACTGCGGGAATTTGAAGCAGCGCAAACTGGAGTTCCAGAAAAGTACTAGAACCCTGATAAAAATGGAATCGATACAGATCTTCAGCAGGTCGAGGATCCGTCCATAGGATTTTTCAAAGTCGGAGCGGACCTCCGGTGGCATTAATGCACAAAGCCGTTCCAACTTCTCAGTATAGTACCGGGGAATGTCTACCTTCTTCAATTCTCTACCAGTCCCCTCCATTTTCTAAAACAAAAATGCATACTTTATGAATATGATGCTTATTGTAGGTATGAATGTGAGTGTTTATTTTTCCTATTTATCATGTTTTACTGCTACATGATGTATGATATTTACGTATTTTATTTTGGGAAAAATAAACTACCTATATGAACAATTTATGAGTGTAATGTTTTATGAACAAGGTCCCATTTATTATTTGACTTGGGTTTTTTATTTGATTTTATTTTGTTATTATTTTTATTTTATAGTCTTTTATCTCTTCTATCGGACTGCGTGGCTACTTAGCCTACAAAGAACCTGAAACCAGGCTAGCTAAAAGGTAGACTGTCCGAGATAAAAATGGCTTTATGCGAAAGAATAATGTTTAGCGTCCCTTATCTCTTCTGTCGGACTGCGTGGCTACTTAGCTTACAAAGAACCTGAAACCAGGCTAGCTAAAAGACAGACTGTCCGAGATAAGGGCGTTTATTGCAAAAAAATATTTTTTGTGATTTTTCTGTTGTTTGGTTATGCTATGCAATCAAATGCAACAAACAAATGCGCACACAATTCAATCATCCGCGAACAGGAGAGAAGTCGTTTTAATCACGAGGTAGGGTTTTCCTGCAGAAAAGTGCATTGGCGAAGGTAGGTTCTAACTGTTCTCACCAAGGCTAAGGCCCCCAAGGTGCCCCCATTATAGGGTCCCCACTCTCCAGCCTTCCGACCATGCTTAGCACTAAGGTCATAGTCAGTCTTTGTGCCAAAAGAGGAAGGTTATCACCTTGAGTGGTGGTTTCCAATCACACTGGTCGGCTCAAGGCCATCACTACAGTGAACCGTACCTACCACCCACTCCCTATGGATTTCTCACTTGCCCCCGGGTATAGAGGGAATTATTGTGTGCAAAGGTTTGTGTACAGTTTGTATTTCAAACAATTGCGTAAAATAAACAAACAACAGTTATTAAAGCCAAACATTTAAAACGTGTTATAATACATGGTAGGGTAAAAGCGTAATTTCTTAGTTTATTTATTAAGCTGGTCCATCACTAAATGGGATCAACTCTCTAGGCTTCCCCAGTGGCGTCGCCATCTGTCGCCGCCGTCAAAAAGAGGTGGTCGGAGCGACGCGATGGTTCCGACTTTTCCAATTTTCGCGTTTTTATGGATATGGTTACAACGCTTTTAGGTTTTCCGATAACCGGGCTGAACCTAGAGGCGAGGTTTTCGAAAAGGTGTTCTTGGATAGTTCGATAACCGGGTTAACGCAAGAACTAGTTTGAAGGGGTTCTTATGGAGTCGTCACCGATGTTTTTACCGGAAACATCGAAAAAGGGGTAAAAAGGTGTTGGTTTTTGAAAACCAACTTTAGTCGTTAAAATCAACTTTGGTCGTTAAAACCAAAGTTAGGTAAGGGAGTTAGTTACGTATAAGGGAAGTGTTAGTTCCCTTACGACGCCACTTCCGAGTTCCCTATGATAAGCCAGCTATTTTGTAAATAAACTTTTGAAAAGACGATTTTACCCTTTTACTTACGGAATTAAAATAACGACTACATGGCCCTAATGTCTATTATGCAATTTTAATCATAAAAATAAAGACAATAAAAGAGAGGGAGAGTGAAGAAACCTCTGAAGCAAGGTTTTTAATTAATACTCTTGAAAAGTAGGGTGCGTTTTGGCAGCCCTTCACTCTTACAACACCGAAAACTCTCTTGAAACGCTATAAAAAGCTCTCAAAAACTCTCAAAAAACTCCGAAAATGCTTCGGAGGGGCTCTAGGAAGATAATTTGAAGAAAGTGTAGAAGGGAAAGTGGAAGAACTGTGTGAAATGAAGGGGGGAGCGCTCACTATTTATAAGGATTCACCCCTGTTAGATCGAAACGGCCATCTCGTCTGACAAGGTCGAGATGGCCGTCTTGCCATTCGGGATGGCGGTCTCGACTTGCAAAAGTGGCGAGACCGTCGTCTCGTTTGGCGAGACCACTGTCTCGTTTGGCGAGACAACGGTATCGACTTTTCCAGAAACGAGAAGGCCTTCTCGTCAAACAGGAGGGGGGTCTCGCCATTCGCAAGTGGCGAGACGGCCGTCTAACCAAACGAGACGGCGGTCTCGACTTGCAGCAATGGCGAGACGGCGGTCTCGACCCCTGAAGGCAAAAATCCTTATTTTTGTACAAAAAATCCTTCCTATCCTAGTATGGGGCCTAATAGTCTATCCTAGTGGCTTCTTAAGCTTCATGCATCTTTGAATAGGAGGTCTTCTACTCTTATTTTGAGGCCGGGCAAGGTTTGGGGTCTACATGAACTTACATGGATGTGAAGCTTGTTGATTTTGATGATGATTCAAGAACAAAGAACTTAGAGAGTTGAACACTTGTATTCTTGTGTAATAACTCTGTTTTGACGAGTTTGAGTCTGTAATATTAGAGTCTAAGATAGCCAGTACATAGTCTACTCTTTAGAAGCTTCAAAAAATCATTTTTATCAAATACTCACAGGTTTAATCGATTAAAAGGTCAAATAATCGATTATTATAGAGAGAAAAACCATTTTCTGTATCAGCTCTTTGTAATAATCGATTAACACTCCTGTTAATCGATTAACAGGCCTGTTAATCGATTAACAGGGTAAATAATGGATTAAAACAGTGCGTTGTGGGTTTCTGTTGATTTTGGCTCTATAATAATTGATTAACACTTAAGATAATCGATTATTTCAGTCAGATTTGCATTTTGAACTTCGAATTAAACCTATTTTGAAAAACCCTAGTCCCAATACACCAAGTTTCGAAAATCCCTAATTCCCAAACCTTAATTCATCTACTTAAGGTTCTCTAAGGCTCTCAGAGAAGTGAACAACCTTTTTCAAACAAAAGTTGAGAGCTGTGATTGCTAGAGAACTTTTTGTTGGAGGAAAAAGGGGCTTTTGGAACCTGGTGTGGGCTAGAAGCGATAAGAATCACTAAGTGGAGTTCTTGGTGGATTGTGTGTTGTGTCGTCTCTAGGGAAAGTTGTTATTCATCTCTTGTGTGACTCAAGAGAGGTGTTTTCATTACTCTATCTTTTCCATTGTTATCTGTTTGTAATAACGTTGATTATAGTGACAGCGCTAATCCTCTGTTTGAGTGATTAGCAACTGGACGTAGGGTCTTTTGATCCGAACCAGTATAAATCTTCTGTGTAAGACTCTATCCTTATTCTATTTACGTTTACACAACATTTTAATCGGTAAAATTTGGGGAAAATTTTTAAAACCTAATTTTTGTTAAGAAACCAATTCACCCCCCTCTTGGTTTTTGTCCATTCATGCAAACATTCCGCTACGCGATTCTAACAGTTTTCTCTTCATCTTACTTCGATTCGTGGAAAACACATCGACTAATCCTTTCTTTTTATTATCTTATTATTATTAAAGTGAGAATGAATGAATGCAATTTATGAATGCAATAGACGGTTAAAGAGATGATGAAAACAAACAATTTTATTTATTTATCTAGACAGTGTACATTCCTTAATGCAATGTTTCGAAGTACATTTTTTTTAAAGCAGAGAAGCCTAAATGAACCCATAGGCGGGTTAGAATTTCTATTTAATTTCTTTTTTACTTCCCGTGCATGGCATGCGAATACCCTAACCTCTTTTCATGCTGTTGAGGAATGTCCACTTCTTCGACTGTCTATTATTTGATGCATGTTATGGGGATGAAGTTTGGTGGATGCATGTATGCAAGCGTTTATTTTTTTTTATCATGTTTTATTTTCTAACATGATGTATGATAGTGTTTGGGATTTTGTGTTTTTTTTTGTATGCAAATGAGGGCATGAAGAATACCAGCCACTTTCTAGAATGCAAAAAGATTTTTATTGTTTAAAATGAATGATTTATGTGATGGATATTCCTTAAGACAATGACTTAGGTATCCTCCTTAAAGCTTACGTTTTGTGGGGTATCATACCCACCTTGGTGTATTGGTTCCTTCCCCATCACAGACTTGACAAGTATAATGGGGGTCACCATCACACCTTAGTACACTTGTCCCTTCCTTGTCGCGAAGGTCACAAATGTGCTCGGTGTTAGAATCGCGTAGCGGAATGTTTGCGTGAATGGACAAAAACCAAGAGAGGGGGGGGGGGGTAATTGGTTTCTTAACAAAAATTAGGTTTTAAAAATTTTCCCCAAATTTTACCGATTAAAATGTTGTGTAAACGTAAATAGGATAAGGATAGAGTCTTACACAGAAGATTTTTACTGGTTCGGATCAAAAGACCCTATGTCTAGTTGCTAATCACTCAAATAGAGGATTAACATTGTCACTATAATCAAGTTTTTACAAACAGATAACAAGGGAAAAGATAGAGTAACGAAAACACCTCTCTTGAGTCACACAAGAGATGAAGAACAACTTTCCCTAGAGACGGCACAACACACAATCCACCAAGAACTCCACTTAGTGATTCGTATCGCTTCTAGCCCACACCATGTTCCAAAAGCCCCTTTTTCCTCCAACAAACAATTCTCTGGAAATCATAGCTCTTAAATTTTGTTTGAAAAAGGTTGTTCAATTTTCTGAGAGCCTTAGAGAACCTTAAGTAGATGAAATAGGGTTTGGGAATTGGGGATTTTTGAAACTTGGTGTATTGGGACTAGGGTTTTCGAAAATAGGTTTAATTTGAAGTTCAAAATGCATATCTGACTGAAATAATTGATTATCTCAAGTGTTAATCGATTATTACAGAGCCAAAATCAATAGAAACCCACAACGCACTGTTTTAATTGATTATTTGCCCTGTTAATCGATTAACAGACCTGTTAATCGATTAACAGGAGTGTTAATCGATTATTACAGAGAGCTGATACAGAAATAATTTTTCTCTCTATAATAATCGATTATTTGACCCTTTAATCAATTAAACCCGTGAGTATATGATAAAAATGAGTTTTTGAAGCTTCTAAAGAGTAGACTATGTACTGGCTATCTTAGACTCTAATATTACAAACTCAAACTCATCAAAACAGAGTTATTACACAAGAATACAAGTCTTCAACTCTCTAAGTTCTTTGTTCTTGAATCATCATCAAAATCAACAAGCTTCATGTTCATGTAAGTTCAACATCAAGTCCTTGTATGTTCAACAATCTCCCCCTTTTTTATGATGAATAAAATTTTCTTTTAAAGCCTTGTAATAACCTATTTTATCTGTTACACTAACAAAAACATTAAACATACCAGATAATATTTAAACATAAGAGGATTTAAATATTTCTCCCCCTATTTTGATTATGATAAAAAATTAAGAGCTCCCCCTCAAAATATGCATAATTTGGAAACAACTCCCCCTCAAACAAAGCAATAAAAGAATACAAATTTTATTTCATAATTGAAAGTAATTTACAACACAAGAAATGAAAACAATATTAAAATTCTTCACTATCGCTATGAAAATGAGCATCAAATTTATTTTCTAAGTGACACACTTTATCATCTACGTCAGAGATACGAAGAATGATTTCCTCATGTCGTACTCCTGAAAGAGTGAAGAATGCCTGCATCCTCTGGTTCATATTAGATAACATGTCTTCCACAGATTGACGGGTTTAAGGATGAGCAGAAGAAGTTCCAGCACTTTGAATCTGATCAGAGGGAAACTCAGCAGCAGGAGGCATATCTTCGTCAGAATCTTCATCGTCTGCATCTATGTTTGGAACATCATCCTTGTGAACAAAAGTATTATTTACATGCACCATTTGGAGTTGAGTTAATGTGCTATCTAGCATGCGGTTTAAGTTTGTCGTTTGAACTATTTCTTCCCCTTCGACATTCACTCCTTTGTATTCAAGAATGCGAGAGATAAGGAGGGCATATGGAATTTTGAAGGTGGGATGACGTTTGGCCTTCAGCATAGTCATTGTGACGAGGCTGCCCCAATCTATTGGCTCATTATTCATTATTGCATGAATAATGCAAAGATCTATTGAAGAGCATTGGGCATGATTGGTTGCCTGGGGACATAGGATCCAAACGAGTAAATGCAAGAGTAGGCGTTCCTTCTTCTTCAAAGGTCCAGCTAGAAGGAGACGCCCAATCTCCATGGAAGGGTTACGAAGAAAAGAACGGTAAGCCATGATCCTGTCAAAGTCATCTAACTCACCAAAAACGTTAATATCATCATCTCTTATAGGAAAATGTGCAACGTTTTCCCAAATATCTTCATCAAGAATAATGGATACTCCCTTAACACGAGAGGTAGCTACTTGATCTCTAAATTTAAAGCGAGAGTAAAATACCCTAACTAAGTCAGGATAGTATGTACCTTGCATTTGGACAAAAGGGAGATCTCCTTGAGTTTCAAGAAGATTAGGAAAATTAAATCCCCTATTGATGAATTGATCAACAATAAGGAATTTGGGAGTGATAATACCTCGTTCCTTCCAAAAAGTCAGAAATTCCTATCGGCCCTCAGTATCAGAGATCCATCCTTCGACAGAATTAGGACGGGGTTGAGAGGCAGGTGTAGATCTTCTTCTAGTGGGAATTTTAGCACGAGAAGATGAGGCCATTGTAGAGTTTAGAGGAATAACAAGAGAGTTTGGGAAGATAAGTGATGTTAGAAGAAGGCAAGAATGATAGAATGAAGCAAGAAAGCTTGGATTCAAGAGTGAGAGGTGTGGAGAAGTGAAATGGAGGTTCCTATTTATAACCAAACATCTCCAACGGTCATTTGGGAGTGTATGGGGGCCAAAAGAGCTGTTGGCAACGACTAGAAAACTAAAACAACTAGGTTTAATCGATTAAAGCTTGAATTAATCGATTAAACCAGTAACAGACCCCTTTAATCGATTAATTCAAGAAATTAATCGATTAACATTGTATTTAATCGATTATTGGACGAAATAATCGATTAATCCAGTGAGTAAATTCATGTTTTAGACATCTTAGGTGCAAATAATCGATTATAATCGATTATTCCAGAGAGTTCATCAAATTTTTGAGGTTTAGACACATGATAATCTATTAACACTCTGCATATTTGATTATAACATTACAACCATCCAAATTTTTGAGGTTTAAACACATGATAATCTATTAACACTCTGCATAATTGATTATAACATTACAACCATCCAAAAACTGTTTAATTAAGCAGAATTTAAGCTATTTCTAATATCCCTAAATCTCTTCTAAGATCATAGAATCTATCATTGGGAAGAGGCTTAGTAAAAATATCCGCTAATTGATGCTTTGTATCAACATACTCAATTTTATAGTTTCCTTTACTTATATGATCTCTCAAGAAATGATGTCTAATTTCTATATGTTTAGTTCTAGAGTGCATTACTGGATTCTTAGTAAGATTGATTGCACTTGTATTATCACACATCAAAGGAATATCATTTAGAAATATACTATAATCTTCTAGTCGTTGTTTCATCCACAAAATTTGAGCACAACAATTACCAGCTGCAATATATTCAGCTTCAGTGGTGGATAAAGCAACACATGCCTGTTTCTTAGAATGCCAAGATACTAATGATTGTAAGAATTAATGGTTGAGTTCAAGAGGGGGGGTGAATTGAACTTTTTAAAACTTTTTCGAAAAACACTTCTTTCTTTTGGAAGAATGGTTAATCTTTATCCGATCTTTTATTAGGCAGATTTGGTTTTAAACAAAGCAAGAATATAAGCAAAAATTGTAAAGAGATGAAAGCAGAAATTCAACACAAGAGTTTATACTGGTTCACTCTTTCCCAGAGCTACATCCAGTTCTTGACAAATCTGCCAAGTTCCACTAATTCCAAGTGAAAATACAAACCAAGTAGATATACACCAATCTACCCCAAGAACTATCTTACAACACCACAAGATAAACTCTTGAATTAACCACCCGATAACCAAGCCCGATTCATCGTAACCAGTGCAGATTCAAACCCAATCTACACAATTAAACTTTGTACATGTATATGAAAAGAATAAACCTGGATCTGCAGCTTTAACAATATAGAAGTCCGGAAGCAATTTCCCTAACTCGAAACCTTCTCTCTTGATGAACTTTCAACAATCTTGATCTAAACGCCTTATGATATGAAAAGTTTATGAATGCACAGAGAAAGGCACGAATATGAGAGCTCTATGATTGCTTTCAAATGTTTTCCAAATTCTGTATATGCAAAAGAGAAATCAAAGTTCTATTTATAGAGTAAAAGAGAGAAACTGATAGATTAAATCGATTAAAATGATTTGAAGTAGCAGATGACCGATCAGAATGGCTTTATGACCGATCAGAACCAGATATGCTCGATCAGAATATTTTTCAATCGATTAAAATGACATTTCAATCGATTGATTTCATTTAAAACTCATTCAATCTTGTTTCGAGCTTTCAATGGATTGAAACAGTTAGAAAAATGGTAGCTCGTTCAGATTAAAATATATTTCAACGATTGAAATCGTGATATCTTAGAATGAAAATGATCTCGTTCAGCATTAAAACTTATTTCAACGATTGAAATCTGTGATACCTTAGAATGAAAAAATGATCTCTCTATTTCAACGATTAAAACTCATTTCAACGATTGAAATTCGAGATACTTCAAAGTGAAAAATAACATCTCTCTGTTTCAACAGATTGAACTTGATTTCAACAGATTAAAATTGTGAAGCCTTTAATATGAAAAAATCATTAAGAACATTTTAACATGTTGATTATACGATTCAATCAATTAAAATTTTAACAACATATGAACATTTCCTATTTTAAGTGATTTTAACAGATTGAAACTTCTTTTTAACAGATTGAAAAACTTAGTTTGTTCTTTTAATGCTTAAAGATTGGTTTTTCATGCAGTAAAATAAGTTCTATGAAATGCATCATTTATAGGCGCTTATCACAAGATCTATTGAAC
Organism: Sphenostylis stenocarpa; assembly: GCA_963425845.1. Lineage (NCBI taxonomy): Eukaryota > Viridiplantae > Streptophyta > Magnoliopsida > Fabales > Fabaceae > Sphenostylis > Sphenostylis stenocarpa. The sequence goes on from OY731406.1 coordinate 46,960,665, forward strand.
TATCAAGAGATTAAATTCTAAACCTATAACCTATTCACCTACACACCCACAAACTAAACTCTATAAACTCTATATGTCTTCATCAAATCCAACAAGTGCTTCAACCATCTCCTATGTCTCCATAACCTAATATTCTTCCTTTGTTGTTATCTCCATATGTTACGTGACCTCCAGTCTTCAATCTCAGTTTCTGAAATTTGGAAATATCACCTGTCATATGCCTTGAGCATCCGCTGTCCAATGTTAGAAAAGTAGGCTGAGATCAAGAGGGGGGTGAATTGATCTTTGAAAGATTTTCAAAATTTACAGATTATCTATTTTAAAGATTAAGAGTTCTGACCAATTCTTGAATCAAACACAGCAAACAATCAAAGTAAAGGCAGTGACAGAATTAAAGAGAGAAAGGTTTAGAAAGATACAACCAAGATTTATACTGGTTGACCCAATCTCAGGGCTACGTCCAGTTTCCAGCCAAATTCCAGCTGGGTTCCACTAGATTGAACGTTTTATAGATTACAACTTCAATCACACACTCAATCTACCACAAGAACCAAAATTCCAGTCCTTGCACCTAAACTTTCACCAAGAACCAATTTCCAGTTCTTGAACAACCCTGTAGCCAAATTCCAGCCATAGAAACTAGTGGCCACACTTCCAGGCACACACAATATAGAAAAGAAAAGAAACAAAGAGAAGAAACTAGAACACCCAAACCAGGTTTATGCAGCTCTGCAGAATAAGTTTCTTCACCAAAAGAATGCAAAAATTTCCTCAAGAAAGAACTTCTAAAAACTTCACAAAAATTGCGCGATTCTCTCTTTAAAGTAGCACTTATGAGTGCTTGATTGATTGCCAAAAGATGTGTTTTAAAATGTTCAAGAAATTCTGTTTATATAGAATATTTTTCAAACTGCTAGTTTATTTAATCTGTTAAAATAATATTTTAATATGTTAAAAGTCTTGTTTTAATCTATTAAAACTTCTTTTAATCTGTTAAAATGTTCTTGATCATTTTCAGATTTGTTTTAATTGATACGACAATGTTTATATCAATTAAAACTCTTTGTAAAAATCCTTCAAATTGTTTTAATCGATTGTTTCAGCCTTTTAATCGATTAAAGTACTGCCAAAAGTTTTCATAAAACTTTCTAAGTGATTTTAACTGATAACAATCTATTTTAATCGATTAAAATACTTTGGAAAAAATCCTCTTAGTTATTTTAATCGATTGAATCGCATTTTAATCAATTAGAATTCTGCCAAAAGATTTCATAAAATTTCTAAGTTATTTTAACTGATAACATACTTGTTTTAATCGATTAAAACATTCTGGAAAAATCTCTTAGTTATTTTAATCGATTATTTCGCATTTGTATCGATTAAAATACTGACAGAACAACTTTCAAAATACTTCAAATTATTTTAATCGATTATTTCAATTCTGTATCAGTTAAAATACTAGCAGAAGGTTTTCAAAAACCCTTCTAATGAAGACAATCAATTATTTCGAAAACATATCAGTTAAAAACCTGTTACAAAAGTGTTAAGAACATTTTAACTGATAAGGCTCATATAATATCAGTTAAAATAGTTACTTAAAAACCATTTAACAAAATACTTTGTTTTTAACAGTTTAAACACGTTTTAGAGGCATTTGCAAAATCTTTTAAATGAAGAAACCTCATGCAGCAGAGAGATAAAAATGATTATACCTAAGTAAAGATGCAGACTCACTAATCACTCTACCCTTTTATCTAAGTGACCTTTGTCTGCAACAAAGTAGTCTTTGACTTCATTTTCACTTCATCAAATCAACAAGATCTTTGTTTAAATGATTCAATAAGATCTTCATCACTTTCATCCAAGTACCAAAGTGATTCTTGTTGTTGTTCCTGAAAAATCAAGCATCAAGTATTTGGTACCCTTAAATAATTTGGGTCCATAGTGGTCAAGTTTTCTGTTTAACATATTTTGGAACCCATCTCATTTTACACTGTTGCACAAGATGTTTTCTAATATGACAGAATTTTACAGTATGCCCTTTTTCATACAATAGTGACAAGATGAGAAGGGAGATGCTGTTGAGTTTCTGAAAGAGAAGAAATTCAAATACCTTTTAGTTTTAACCCCAAACTTAGGTTTATAACCAATGACAGTATGATCAAAAACACAGTTTTGAGACCCAACAAGTGCATCTAAATTTGCTTTACCTTAGATAAAGTTTTAATCAAATACTCAACCTTTTTCTGCAGAGAGATACACTTTTCACAATCTTTGTTAGCAGCAGCATTATCATAAGATGAATTATTGTAGATTATTTCAAGATGTTTCATATATGTTTTGCATTCTAATAATTGTTCTTCCATAACTTTAACCCTATTCTCTAACTAGTTATTTAGTCCTTTTAACTGATTATTTGTATAGGATAAATTCTTAGCTTCATCATGCATTCCATTGAAAGCAGTTAATAATGTGTTGTAATTCATTTCATTCTCTATGGGGGTTGAACTTACACGGGATGAAGAAGATTCATAGCCAGCCATTAAGCATAGATTCACTTATTCACTGTCGCCGCCGTCAAAAAGAGAGACGCGGTCGGAGCGACGCGATGGTTTCGACCCTCTTGTTTTCGCATTTTTTATGCGTGGTTACAACGCCTTTAGGCTGTCCGATAACCGGGCTAACCTAGGGGCGAGGTTTTCGAAAGGTCGTCCTTGGGTTGACCGATAACCGGGCTAATCCAAGGACTAATTTTTGATAGGTTCTGTGGAGTCGCCACCGATGTTTTTACCGGAAACATCGGAAAAGGAGTTTAAAAGGCGTTGGTTTTCGAAAAAACTAACTTTGGTCATTAGAACCAGAGTTGGGTAAGGGAGTTAGTTACGTGTAAAGGAAGTGTTAGTTCCTTTACGACGCCCCTTTCGGGTTCCCTATGACAGGCCAGCTATTTTGTTAATAAATAAACCGAAAAAACACGCTTTTGCCCTTTTATTTTGCGGAATTTAAAACTATGACTACATGACCCTAATCTATTGCATAATTTAAAATTAAAGCAGTAAAAGTGGAGAGGGAGAGTTTAAACCTCCGAAGCAAGCTTTCTTTTTATTTCTTTTAAAAAAGAGGGTGCTTTGTGGCAGCCCTTCACTCTACACAGCGCTGGAAACTTTTCTAGACGCCGAAAAACGCTCACAAAGGCACTCAGAAACTCCGGAAATGCGTCGGAGGGATTCTAGAGAAAGGTTTTAGAGAGAAGGGAGAGCAAAAGCTGTGTGGCGTGTGGAAATGAGGGGAGGTCCTATTTATAGGTTTTCGCGCCTGACAGTGGCGAGACCGCCGTTCTCGTCTGACAGGGTCGAGACCGCCGTCTCACCAAACGAGACCGTCGTCTCGTTCTTCGCAGGTGGCGAGACCACCGTCTGGGAAAGCGAGACCGTTGTCTCGCCATTCGAAGGTGGCGAGACGGCGGTCTCGTCCCCAAAAAGGCGAGAAACCTTATTTTTGTGCCGAAAATCCTTCCTATCCTAGTATGGGGCCTAATAGTCTCTCCTAGTGGCTTTTTAGGCTTCATCCATCTTCGAATAGGAGGTATTCTACTCTTTATTTGGAGGCCGGGCAAGATTTGGGGTCTACAGCTGCCCCCCCTTTACCCGACCAGTCGACTGCCGGCCTTTTGTGCCCAGGTGATCGACTGGAGGGTAAAGGAGTTGACCCTCTTGCCCGGTTGCCCGTCAGATGCTCCGTCTTTGCGGCGGACGATCCTCTGGGGAAATGTTGTGCGCTTTCGGGATGCTCCTTTGACGCGGTAGCCAACCCCTTCGACTGATGAGTATGAACCCCCATCTGGTTTGACGAGTATGAACCCTCGCCCGGTAAGCCCCCTTTTGTAAGGCCCAATGAGTATACACCCCCATCTGGTGTTTGACGAGTATGAACCCCCGTCTGGTAAGCCCCCTTTTGTAAGGCCTGATGAGTACACACCCCCATCTGGTGTTAAGCCTCCGGATGCTCCATCTTGCGGTAGCTGATCCTCTGGCCGTGGTGGCGGCTTACTGCTCTAGCTCATGCGCCGATGTGAAACCTTGGGATGCTCCTTCGACGCGGCAGCTGACCCCTTGGTTGACAAGTACGAACCCTCGTCTGGTTTGGTGCCTCTGGATGCCCCTTCTTGCGGTAGCTGATCCTTTGGCTATGGTGGCGGCTTACTGCTCTAGCTCATGCGCCGATGTGAAACCTCGGGATGCTCCTTTGACGCGGTAGCCGACCCCTTTGGCTGATGAGTACGAACCCTCGTCTGGTTTGGTGCCTCTGGATGCCCCTTCTGACGGTGGCTGACCCTTTGGCGATGGTGGCGGCTTACTGCTCTAGCTCATGCGCCGATGTGAAACCTCGGGATGCTCCTTTGACGCGGTAGCTGACCCCTTGGTTGACGAGTATGAACCCTCATCTGGTTTGGTGCCTCTGGATGCCCCTTCTGACGGTGGCTGACCCTTTGGCGATGGTGGCGGCTTACTGCTCTAGCTCATGCGCCGACTCCCTGGGGAGTGATTTCTGTGTTGGTAGACGTACTTGGACCTCTTTGAATGGTCATCTGGGTTGTGCCGGGGATTTTGTGTTTCATCCAGCTTGCTTGTTTGCTGGGGATTCTTTGTTTTTGATCTTTGGTGGTGATTATCCGGTGCTTGCGGGTTGGTCGGATGATTCTTGTTTGTTGTTCGACTTTTACTTGGTAGTCAAAGTTTTGTTGGTTGAGGTGATGGCTTATCTTAATCCTGCCTTTTTCTCGCGGTTTTATCTCTTTTTTCTCGTGATTTAGGATTTTGGCTTTTCTTATTGAGCGTATGCCTTTTTCCTTTTTAAGCTTTTTTGTTTTACGCTAGCTTTTGCAAAGGGTGGCAAAGAGATGCATGAAATAAAATTTTATTTATAGGGAAATTTTATTACAACCACTTTTTATTTAGGCAAGTACCATCCCTAAGGGCTATCATTTGGAGATGATCCGTGGGCGAATTGCTGGTAGAGGTGATACCGAAAGTCCGCTTGCTCTCGAACTTCGTCGCGGTACTCTTGTTGGAATGTTGTCCATTCCTGCCGCATCACCTGCTGATGCTGATACATCTCCTCTTGCCGAGTGTGGTAGGCTTCTTGCCGCACCGTCATTTGGTCGAACTGCCGGCGTAGATCGTTCATGTTGCGGTTCATGCCGGCGAAATTGTCCGTGTACGGTGGTGGTTGTTGTTGCTGCTGCTGCTACTGGAATTCGGGAGGCATGGGGATATCCTGCATCGCCACAAGCCCCTGGAGATCTAGTGTGAAATCCAGTGTGGGATGGAGGGCCAACTGGGTCCCTCGACGTATCAGCATTCCCATGCTGACCAAGACTGACCCGTTGATGGACTCGGGTTGCAAGTTGGAGGCCAGCTCTTCCCGGCCAGGGCACCCCCATCTTTCTGCCAGGGGAGTGATGAGAGGAGCCATGAGGACGGCCCCCGCTGATATGTTCTCGAAGTCCTTGAGGGCTCTCACGAAGAAGTAGCCGGGGTTGCAGCGCCGCTTCTGGCTCATGCAATAATGCACGAAGAGGTCAGGGAGGGATACCTTACCCTGACTCTCTTTCCTTCCATGGATGGTTCCTGCCAGCAGCTTGTGGCAGATGCGGAGTGTTGGGGCCAGCGCGGAGCCCCTCATCAGCGTGGGCAGCGTGGTGGCTCCTGTGAGCTCATGCCACATTTCGGCGGCAGTGAGGTTGGTGGGCCGGGAGCAGATGGCCACACGGTATCCCTGGGTCAGTGTGTCCTTGGGCCGGACGAACCCGATGGCCATGTTGAACTCGTCGAGGGTGGTGGCCTGGTATCTTTCGCCCATGAAATAGGTCACCATCTTAGTGGGCTACAGGCCCGGGACCGTGGAGGGGACCTCGGAGTAGGAGACAGAGGCCAAGAATTCCAGTACCGCTTGTGGGTACACATGTGTAGGTGGAGGTTGCAGTAGAAAGCCCCACCCGATGCTGTCTATGTGGGCTCGGACGTCGTCCTCCCACCCAAATTCAGCCAGGATGCTGAAGTCAAGTCTGAGCATCGGGTGCCATGGATATGTCTGGATGTTGTCAAGGCGGGCCTGGTGCTGTGGCGACAACTGAGAGGGATCCTGGGGTGGCGGTGCCGCAGAACTGCTGGCACCGGCAGTGCTCCTTCTCTTTCTGGAGGCGCTTCTACCAAACATGTTGACTAGGGGGGTGCTTGGGAGTGCAAAATCTGAGAAATGGAGGTTTTGGAGGCAAGGAGAGTTGTGAGGAACCCCCCAAGCGCGCCCCCTATATATAGCAAATTTTTTTCAGTTCGAGACCGCCGTCTGGGAAGGCGAGACGGCGGTCTCGAGTCTCCTTCAAGCCGAGACGGCGGTCTGGGTCATCAAGACGTCGGTCTCGTTGGTCGAGACGGCGGTCTCGTTGGTCGAGACGGCGTTCTCGTCTTGCCGGGGGACCGAGATGGCGGTCTGGGAGATCCAGACGGCGGTCTCGAATTACGGAAGAGTTTTTTTTTTTGAAGAGAAAATAGGACCTGGTTCAAAAACATTTTTATGCATGCAATGTTTTCATGTTTGATGTCCTACAATGCCTATTTTGATTAAATTTTCAGAAGGATTTAACCGACGTGTCTTGTAGCGCCGAGTGCCCTCTGATCTGTGCTTTTGTACTTGCTGTACCATGCCGGACTTTTTGTGACTGAAGAGTCATTTTGTTTTTCTTCTTTTCTTCATCTTTTCCTTTTTTTTCTTTTTTTATTTTGCAACACACTCTTTGTCATGTAGTGCCCCTTTTTCCTCACTTTAGGGATTTCAATCCTCTTGTTGACTATACGCCTCCATATTCCCAAATTAATTATTAGAATATTGATGTGAGGGTCAAGAGAAAAGAAACAAAGAGGCAAATTTCAATGACTTGTGTTTTAGAGGGTTAATTTTTATTGATAGAGTTTTTGTAAGCATGGTTGGCTAGGGTTAGGCTTAGGTGTTTAAGCTTTTGTCTAAGCAAACAATTTCCTTTCTCCCTTTTTTTTTGTACTTGCGCCCTTTTGGTTTTATTCCTATTGTTTTTTAATGGCTAGCTGATTTCCCTAGATCGCCCTTTGGGTTTTCGAACTAGGATATTGTGCTTGGCCCTAACTTTTGTCTAGGTTCCCACTTTTTGTAATTTTTGGAGAATCCTAGCGGACCTTATTTTGTAACCCTAACTTTTGCCTAGGCTACCCTTTATTGTTGTTCGGGTATCCTACCGGGTCGACCCTATCTTTTGCGTAGCCCCCTTAGTGGGTTTCCTACCGGGTTATTTGCCCTTTTCTTTGGCCTTTGGCTTTTCTGGGCTTTTCTCTCTTGTTTTTGTTTTGTTTTTGTGTATTTATTTTTGTTCACAATATTGCCGAAGCATGACTTTCTTTATGGATGAGGTGAAGTCTTATTTTTATGTGCTTCTAATCAACTAGCTTGACGATAATAGCAATGGTAAATGTTGATTATTTGAATGCGCTTTTTATTCTTCTTCTTTTTTCGTTTACTTAGATAGGGTTATTTATGTGGTCTAGTCAGAAATAGAAAGAAGAGAAGCAGATAGTAAGAATCATTCTTTATTAATTAATAAGGGAATATGTGCCCTGAAATGCCCGGGGGTCGGGCTAGCCCCGGGGGATAATCTCTAACAATCCTGGGGTTTACATCCCTTAAATGAAGAAAAAGATTTCCTAATGACTAAGGTGGCTCTTGACGCTTGCACCCCTCCACTTCGGAAAATTTGCTTGAGTGTGCGGAGGGGAGACTTCCCTTTTCTTCTTTCTGCTCGGCCCTTAGTAGGGTCATATCCTAGGCCATACTTGCAAGGATTGTCTTTGAATTCTGGGGGTTCCCTCATGCCTTGGGAATCTGCCCCCAGTCCTTGGCCAGGATGGTAACCATGCTTTAACATCATGCGGGCTACCTTTGTTTTTTTGGGAAGTCGCTCTATGTTGGCAATTTCGAGCGCTTGAAAAGATGTTTCAAGGGCCTCTTCAGCCGCATCCACATAAGGTTGGGTGGACGGTCCACTGATCAGGATATCGTCTTCTGCTTGGACCGTGACCAATTTGTCGTCCACTATGAACTTGACTTTCTGGTGGAGCGTTGAAGGTACTGCCTTAGCGTCATGAATCCAAGGCCTGCCGAGGAGACAACTATATGCTGGAGTAATATCCATGACATGGAAATCGACGTTGAAGATATTGGGCCCGACTTGTATTGGCAAGTTAACTTCTCCCACCACTTCACGTTTGGATCTGTCGAAGGCTCGAACGATGGTGCTGCTTGGGCGCAAATGGGTTCCTTGGATATTCAACTTGTCCAGTGTGCACTTGGGCATCACGTTCAAGGATGACCCGTTATCCACAAGAACTCTAGCGACGAGGTACTCCTTGCACTTGACTGAGATGTGCAAGGGCTTGTTATGGTTTGACCCTTCGAGGGGGAGTTCTTCCTCTGTGAAGGTGAGGTGATCGCTTGTCGTAATGTGACCGATGATCCTCTCAACCTTTTCTTGGGATATTGTATGAGGCACGTGCGCTTTGCTCAAGACCTTCAGCATGGCGTTTCTATGTGGTTCCGAGCTCAATATTAAAGATAATAATGTTATCTTTGCAGGTGTGCGATTGAGCTGGTCTATAATGGAATATTCGCTTTGCCTTATAAACTGGAGTAATTCCTCTGTCTCCTCCTTGGATTCCTTATTTTCTTTTTCTTCTTCGGTCTTTTTATTTTTTCCTTTATTTTTGAGGATATCTTCCTGTGTGTCCTTGGGGGAGTAGACATTCCACTTCTAGTCATGCCCCCAATACCGGCTATATTTGTTATTTCTTCTTTTATTGGTGGAGATTCTCCATATCTCCACGGTACAACTTTATTCGATTCATAGGGGAAAGGACGTGGCATAAATAGTCGCACTGGTGTCCTTGCCCCCTCTTCTTTGTTCTTGAGGACCAACGGCCGAGGCTTATTTTCCTCTTGCCGTGAGTCAACCGTTGGGGTAAGCTTTATTAGGAGTGGTTTTCTCTCCATTCTTCTGATTTAGAAGACGTGTTAGTTAATCATTCCTTATCTTATTTATTAAGCGTGAAGGAGGGGAAATTAAATATGCAAATGAATGTTTATGCATGCAAGTAGACAGTCATTTGAATAAAGAAGATTTTATTTATTTGACAGAAGGTGTACATTCCCCTATTCTATACTGCGAAACAACTTTTGGCAAAAGCGGAAAACTTTAAAGAAACCCACAGGCGGGTCTTGATCCCTCTGTAGTTCTCTCTCAGCTTCCCGGACGTGACGAGCAAGTGCTTCGCTTTGTTTTCGGACCGCCTGGATCATGTCTTCACTGTACTTCTGAGCCTCTTTGATCCTCACCTCTTGATGAACGACCAAGGCTTGTAGTTCATCGAGCTTTTCAACGGCTCGGTCTTTCTCTTGTAGTAGCTGGCCGTACTGAGCTAGCCCATCTCTTTCTTTGCAGCGTAGCTCAGCGAGACTTTTGTTGAGTCTCCGGTTGGCCTCTCTCTCTTGGCGGATATCTAACCGAGTCTTGGCGAGCTCTTGCGACAACTCCTTGATCGTTTGAGCCTGCTTTGATGATTCAGCCTCAAGGTGTGCTGACTTGGCGGTTATTTCTTGAAGTCGGCTATCCGAACTGGTTCTGGCAGTTTTGGATGCTCGGATAGCTTGCTCGTTGGAGTCAGCACACTGGTCCTTGAGGCGCTCTATTTCATGATCCTTTTTCTTGCCTTGCCTTTGCAGACCATCTATTGTGAGGACGGATGCTTGCTCTCTTTCCTCAAGGGCCCTCATCTAGGCTCCCATGATTTCCATCCTTTGGGTCAAGGCATCAATTTGAGCCTGTAGCTCTTTATTATTGGCGCTTGTAGTGGGTGTGGTGGATGGTTGAGCCATCCCTCTTTTCTTTCTCCACGCCTCGTAGTCACTGGTGACAGCCACCCGAGCTTTTCCTAGCTCTCTGTCCCCCATATAGACTGGCCTCTCCCATGCTTTTCTCATAGCTAGTGAGTTGGCGATTGTGCACGGGTCTCCAAAGAAACACAGTCCTCCGAGTTCTCCCCGAGAGATAGTAGTTTGGGTCCTCATGAGCTGCCTCATAGCTACTTTAGGTGAGTAGGCTATGCAACCCCTGAGTCCTATCAAGGGTACGCTCGGATAGTCCCCGCATCTGATGAGAACTGGGCCGGGTCGGAACCAAGGGCAGACCCAGGATAAACTGTTGGCGTCCTTTCGTTCCCACTCGTCCCTCCATTCTGAAGTCAGGCGTCGTTGGAGGGGGATCTTGGAGAAGCTCCTTAAAAGGTCGGGGAATATCCCCATGTGGCTGGAGGCGTAAAGGTGCGTGGCGCTCCACACAAATAGTAATGAAGAGCAACAGCGGAGTGTTTTTCCTTGCTTCTGGTGGCAGAATTCCACTGAGAGCAAGGTGTCGGCAAGGATTGCAGGCAGGGGACTCTTTGAGTTCACGTCCCAGGCGAAGAAGGCGTCCATGACGGCCTGATCTACTGTGTCGAAGTGGAAGGGGAACAAGATCGTTCCAAAAATGATAAGGGCCAGGGTTTTGTTGAAGGCGACCCACTCTGCCCTTTCAGCCAGATAGGACAGGTGGTCTTCTAACATTGATACTTTCCAACCCTGGGCGTTCCCCTTCCTTACCAGGGTACTCTGCCGAAATGGTAGTTGAATAAGGGCAGCGACCGGTGCTGCAGGAGTGTATGCCTCGTGGCGGACATGGACCCCGGCTGATTTGGGCCATTTCAACATGGTCTCGTACTCCTCTAGGGTGGGTACCAGGTCGAACTGTGGAAATTCGAAACACAGCAAACTGGAATTCCAGAAGTGGATTAGTGCCCTTAGGAACACCTGATCTACACAGATCTTTAGCAGGTCCAAAATCCGTCCATAGGATTTTTCAAAGTCGGCGCGGACCTCAGATGGCATTGTCGCGCTCAGCCGTTCCAACCTCTCAGTATGGAAACGGGGAATATCCACCTTCTTTGGCTGTCTGCTAGTCCCCTCCATTTCTAAAACCAAAATGCATGTTTGATGAAAAGGATGCTTATTTGAATGAATGTGAGTGTTTATTTTCTGTTTATCATGTTTTGTATGATACGTATTTTTTCGAAAAATAAATTGCCTATATGAATGGTTTGGGATGTTTATGACTCAGGTCCTATTTATTGTTTTTGGAAACAAATTTTATTGTTATTTGTTTATTTTATAGCCTTTTATCTCTTCTGTCGGAACTGCGTGGCTACTTAGCTTACAAAGAACCTGAAACCAGGCTAGCTAAAAGGCAGACTGTCCGAGATAAAATGTGGCTTTATATGAAAGAATAGTTAGCGTCCCTTATCTCTTCTGTCAGAACTGCGTGGCTACTTAACTTACAAAGAACCTGAAACCAGGCTAGCTAAAAGGCAGACTGTCCGAGATAAGGGCGTTTATTGCAAAAATATTTTTGTGATTTTTGTTTTTGTTGTTTGTTTATGCTATGCAATAGACAAATGCAGCAAACATATGCACACACAATTCGGTCATCTGCGAATAGGTGAGAATTCATTTTTATCACGAGGTAGGGTTTTCCTGCAGAAAAGTGCATTGGCGAGGGTTGGTTCTAACTGTTCTCACCAGGCTAAGGCCCCCAAGGTGCCCCCATTATAGGGTCCCCACTCTCCAGCCGTCTGACCATGCTTAGCACTAAGGCCATAGTCAGTCTTGTTGCCAAAAGAGGAAGGTTATCACCTTGAGTGATGGTTTCTGATCACACTGGTGGGCTCAAGGCCCTCACTACAGCGAACCGTACCTGCCACCCACTCCCTATGGATTTCTCACTTGCCCTCGGGTATAGAGGGAACTGTAGTGTGCAAGGGTTTGTGTACAGTTTGTATTTAACACAATTGCGTAAGTATAAACAAGCAACAGTTATTAAAGCCAAACCGTAAAACATGTTATAATACAAGTTAAGGGCAAAAGCGTTATTTTCTTGGTTTATTTATTTTTAAGCCGGCCCATCACTAAATGGGATCAACTCTCGAGGCTTCCCCAACGGAGTTGCCATCTGTCGCCGCCGTCAAAAAGAGAGACGCGGTCAGAGCGACGCGATGGTTTCGACCCTCTTGTTTTCACGTTTTTTATGGGTGGTTACAACGCCTTTAGGCTGTCCGATAACCGGGCTAACCTAGGGGCGAGGTTTTTGAAAGGTCGTCCTTGGGTTGACCGATAACCAGGCTAACCCAAGGACTAATTTTTGATAGGTTCTGTGGAGTCGCCACCGATGTTTTTATCGGAAACATCGGAAAAGGAGTTTAAAAGGCGTTGGTTTTCGAAAAAACCAACTTTGGTCATTAGAACCAGAGTTGGGTAAGGGAGTTAGTTACGTGTAAAGGAAGTGTTAGTTCCTTTACGACGCCCCTTTTGGGTTCCCTATGACAGGCCAGCTATTTTGTTAATAAATAAACCGGAAAAACACGCTTTTGCCCTTTTATTTTGCGGAATTTAAAACTATGACTACATGACCCTAATCTATTGCATAATTTAAAATTAAAGCAGTAAAAGTGGAGAGGGAGAGTTTAAACCTCCAAAGCAAGCTTTCTTTTTATTTCTTTTAAAAAAGAGGGTGCTTTGTGGCAGCCCTTCACTCTACACAGCGCTGGAAACTTTTCTAGACGCCGAAAAACGCTCACAAAGGCACTCAGAAACTCCGGAAATGCGTTGGAGGGATTCTAGAGAGAGGTTTTACAGAGAAGGGAGAGCAAAAGCTGTGTGATGTGTGGAAATGAGGGGAGGGAGCCCCTATTTATAGGTTTTCGCGCCTGATAGTGGCGAGACCGCCGTTTTCATCTGATAGGGTTGAGACCGCCGTCTCGCCAAACGAGACCGTTGTCTCGTCCTTCGCAGGTGGCGAGACCGCCGTCTGGGAAAGCGAGACCGCCGTCTCGCCATTCGCAGGTGGCGAGACCGCCGTCTCGCCGTCTCGCCATTTGCATGAGGCGAGATGGCGGTCTCGATTTCAAGACGGCGGTCTCGTCCCCAAAAAGGCGAGAAACCTTATTTTTGTGCCGAAAATCCTTCCTATCCTAGTATGGGGCCTAATAGTCTCTCCTAGTGGCTTTTTAGGCTTCATCCATCTTCGAATAGGAGGTCTTCTACTCTTTATTTGGAGGTCGGGCAAGATTTGGGGTCTACATTCACTTTCAGATCCAGAACTTGAGGATGAATCATTGTCTTGCTAGGCTATATAGGCCTTCTACCCTTTATACTTCATATCTTTCTTGTTTTGATTCTTGGATTTTTCTGGACAATCACTTCTTATATGTCCCTGCTTACCACAAGAATAACAAGTATAAGTATTTTGAAGAGAATCAGTTCTTTTATCATTGTACCTTTTAATCTGGCCAGTTCTGTTCTTCTTCTTAAGAAATTTCCCAAAATTCTTAACCAACAAATTAAGATTCTTAGATCCTTCTTCATCAGATTCACTATTTTCTTCAATTGTCTTGAGAACAATATTTCTGCTTTTCTTTTCTGCATTTTCTTGTTCTTTAAACCTGTTGATCTCCAACTCGTGTTCCCTTAGCTTACCAAACAATGAGGCAGTAGTCATCTCAGTTAAGTCTCTTGATTCTGATATGACTGTCACTTTTGGTTGCCAAGATCTGTCCAAACATTTTAGGATTTTGATGTTTAACTCTTTCTTGTCAAACGTCTTGCCCAATCCAATTAGATGGTTGACTATATGTGTGAATCTTTTTTGCACATCTGCAATGGTTTCACCTTGCTGCATTTTGAACAATTCATAATCTCTGATTAATTCATGCTTCCTTTCCCTTTTCACATCAGAGGTACCTTCGTGAGTGACTTCTAGAATCTCCCACATTTTTTTGGCAGAGGCGCATTGAGAAACCCTGAAAAACTCATCAAGATTTAAGGCAGAGGTAATAATGTTATTAGCAGTATAGTCATATTGAACTTTCCTATTTTCTGCATCAGTTAAGTCAACCCAGTCTTTTTCAACAATTTTATCATCCACTGTATGAGTTGGTTTGAAAGGACCATTAACAATTATATCCCAAATACCCCTATCAAGAGATTCAATAAAGATTTTCATTCTAACCTTCCAGAAGGAATAATTCACACCAGAAAATAGAGGAGGCCTATTGATGGAGGCTCCTTTAGAAAAAATCATCTTTCCCTCAGCCATTTAAACTTTCTTGGACCGAATTCTTGAGTAACTTACAAGAACTAACTCTGATACCAATTGTAAGAATTAATGGTTGAGTTCAAGAGGGGGGGTGAATTGAACTTTGAAACCTTTTTCAAAAAACGCTTTCTTTGTGGAAGAATGATTAATCTTTATCCAATATTTTATTAGGAAGATTTGGTTTTTAACAAAGAAAGAATATAAACCAGAAATGAAAAGAGATAAATGCAGAAATATAAGTCAATCTACCCCAAGATCTACCTTACAACACCACAAGATAGACTCTTGAAAAACCACCCAGCAACCAAACCCAGTCGCTGTAACCAGTGCAGATTCCAACCCAATCTACACAATTAATATTCGTACAAGTATTGGAAAGAATAAACCTGGACTATAACTTTTGCAATACAGAAGTCCAGAAGCAAATTTTCTAACACAGAACTTTCTCTCTTGAAGATCTTTCAACAATTTTGATCAAAGCGCCTTATGATATGAATGTGTATGAATGCTCAGAAAAACACACGAATATGAGAGCTCCAATATTTCTTTTAATCGATATCCAAATTGTGTTTTTGAAAGAGAAATCAAAACTGTATTTATAGAGTAAAAGAGAAAAACTGACAGTTTCAATTGATTAAAATAATGTTTTAATCGATTGATTTCATTTAAAAGTCTTTCAATTGGTTAATTTGAGCTTTTAATGATTAAAACTGCTAGAAGAAAAAATGGTAGCTCTCTATTTTAACATATTAAAATTCATTTTAACAGATTAAAAATCTGAGATAGATTCTCGCTTGAGCGAATATCAGTTATTCTTCTCTGGAAGTCAGTTGCTCAAGCGCTAGTGAATTTGCTTGAGCGAATGTTAGTTATTCTTCTCTAGAGTTCACTCGCTCAAGCGAGCGATTTGTCGCTTGAGCAAAAATAGAAAACTTTCACTTGAGCGAAGGACGGGAGACCCAATTTTTCCTATAAAAGGATAAGATGTGTTTTGAGAAAAGCAAGTGGTTTTGGGGAGAAGAGGCACGACTACTGCTAGGGTTTTATCCAATCTTCATCAATTCTTCACGTCTTCAACATTTGAAGCATTGTAATGGCCAACATGAGTGGCTAACTTCATTCTCTTAGGATTTGGTGCACTTCCTTTGAACTCTTTTGTATCATGGTGATATTTTGAGATATTAATCTATGTTTTAATGTTGTTATTCTTATCCTTTATGCTTTGGAATGATTAATTCTTGATGTTTGGGATATGATTGGAAAATATATCTTGAACCCTAGATCATGGTAAGAATATTTGTTACGTTAATTGTCAGGAATGGAATGAATGTATCAATTGCTTAACACCCTAAACCTAATGCTGGAAAATCTCCTAATTGTGTGAGGAATCAACATTTATTAGGTTTTCTTATGAATTTCATGTGTGAGGAATCAACATGGATGATTTGAGTAGGTGACATCAACATTATTAGGTTAATTAACGTTTTTAATTGACATAGCCATTACAAAAGAGGGATAAGGAAGGAAGTCAATCCTAAGTGCCTTTAATTGATCTTTTCTCAACAATTTACAGTTCTTTGTCATTTAATTTCAATTCAATTCTTTATGCAAACCCAATTTGTTTTAATCTACTTAGTAAGCATATAATTGGGAATTTCCATTGAAACCGTTCCTCGTGGGATCGACTTTTATTTAATCAAAATACTATACTGTGATTGATAATTTTGGTACGCTTGCCAATAATTTAACAAATTCCTTTTGTAAGAAATTCGTTTTCTAAAAAGGTTCCTCCTTTTGCCACAAACATTCTATGGTCAGAAGGGTGGTAGAAATAGTATCCCATTGTTTCCTTAGGATAATCAATGAATCTACACTTATCAGACATCACTTTAAGTTTATTAGTTTGTAATTTCTTAACGTAGGTTGGGCATCCCCACACTTTAATGTGCTTAAGTCTTGGTTTGCATCCTTTCCATATTTCATATGACATTGTAGAGACAGATTTAGTGGGAACTTTATTTAACAAGTAATTTGCCACTTCCAAAGCATATCCCCATAAGTTTGTTGAGAGATAAATGAACCCCATCATGGATCTTACCATATCCAATAAATTCGATTCCTCCCGTTAGATACACCATTGTGTTGTGGTGTTCTAGGAGGTGTACACTATGAGAGAATCCCATTCTCTTTCAAATAATCAAGAAATTCAACATTAAGATATTCTCCTCCTCTGTCAGATCTTAGGACTTTGATACACTTGCCAGCTTGTTTTTCAACTTCACTTTGAAATCTTTTGAATATTTCAAACAATTCTGATTTATGTTTCATGAGAAATAGAAAATCATATCGCGAAACATCAACAATGAAGGTGATAAAATAATAATATCCTCCTTTGACTTGAGTTCTCATGGGTCCACACACAGAGTATAAATGAGTCCCAATAATTTAGAGGCTCTTGTTCCATTTCCAATAAATGGTGATTTGGCCATTTTTCCTTTGAGACAAGACTCACAAGTTGTATATGATTCATAATCATAATTGTCAAGGTAACCTTCCTTGTGTAACTTGTTAATTCTTTTCTCTACAATATGATCGAGTCTATAATGCCAAAGATATGTTTTATTTACTTGATTATCTCTTTCCCTTTTAAGACCAGAGACATGCATAATCGAATTATAGTGCACATTAAGTAAGACATAAATGTCGTGTTGGATATGTCCATTCGCATATAAAAAATCATTATCGTTATTATGGTAAATCAAGCATATACCTTTATTAAAAACCGTACGATAATTAAAATGGTCCAACATAGAAATTGAAATAATGTTTGAAACAAATTAGGAACATAATAACAATCCTCTAAAACTAGCACTTTTCCAGTCGGCATTATTCAGGAAACTATTCCTATAACTTTGGCTGCAAGACTTGCTCCATTTCCTACTTGAAAACTGACTTCTCCTTTCTTTAACCATTTAGTTACTCATAGTCCCTGCAACAAATTGCAGATGTTAAAGTTACTACCAGTATCCGATACCCATATTGAAGGATCAGTAATTATTAAGGAAATCATGAAAATGTTTTTCAAGAATATCTTACGTTGTTTCTTTTCTTTCAAAGATTCAAGATATTTACAACAATTTCTCTTCTACTGTCCTTTCTCCTTATAGAAGAAACACTCAACATCACTTTTATCAACATTACTTTTCTTGTGCTTAGGCTTGGTCACACCACCCTTAGCTACAAAAGGATTCCTTTTAGTACTTGATTTTGATGGTCAATCAACAGGTTCAACAAGTCATGCAACTCGCAATGCATCTTGTTCATGTTAAAATTAATAATGAATTGTGAGAATGAGTCAAGAAGTGATTGCATAATTAAATCTTAAGATAACTCCTTCCCAAGTTTGCAATCCAACTTCTCAAGTTGTTCTATAAGACTAATCATGTTCAGAACATGTGGTCCCACCTTAGTGTTGGGTCTTTCGAGAGAGATTGAAAAGGGAGAAACACACCAATGAGACATAAACCCAACCCACATAAGGATTGACACCACTCTCAACCTAAAACCTTAAGGCATTAGGTTATGGGTCATACTTCCTTATATGTTGCTCAACTTTCTCATTCTTACCCAATGTGGGACTTAGAATCATACTTTGTATTTCCTAACACTTAGCACTTCCACTCAATTTGGATCTAAACAGGGCCTTGTCGCTGCCGTCAAAAGAGGTGGTTGGAGCGACGCGATGATTTCTGACTTTGACTCGCGTTTTAAAAGTGTGGTACAATGCCTTTAGGTTGTCCGATAACCGGGCTGGACCTAAAGGCGAGGTTTTTGAAAAAGGGTTCTAGAGTCGCCACCAATGTTTTATCCGGAAACATTGGAAAAGGAAGAAAAAGAAGGCATTGGTTTAAAAAAAACCAACTTTGGCCATTATAACCAGAGTTGGGTAAGGGAGTTAGTTACGTGTAGGGAAGGTATTAGCTTTCCTACGACGCCCCTTTCGGGTTCCCTATGATGGACCGTTTATTTTATAAATAAAAACTCAAAAATTAAGCCGTTTTTAAATCTTCTTTTGATAAGTCTGCCCATGGCATATGGCGTCAAGCCGTTTTTCTTTGATCAGGTTAAGTTGGTCGTACCGATTCTGGACCCATTCTACTTCTGTTAGCTTTGCTTCCATAATGACTCTTAGGGAGGGTATTTCAACTTCTACCGGCAATACAACCTCCATGCCGTATACAAGGGAAAACGGGGTGGCCCCAGTGGAGGTTCTTATGGAAGTTCGATATCCGTGTAAAGCAAAGGGGGGCATTTCGTGCCAATCTTTGTATGTAATTACCATCTTTTGGATGATCTTTTTGATGTTTTTGTTGGCTGCCTCTACTGCACCGTTCATCTTAGGTCGGTATGGAGAGGAATTGTGGTGTTGAATCTTGAAGTCTTGACATAATTCTTTCATCATCTTGTTGTTTAAATTGGTCCCATTATCAGTAATGAGCCGATGAGGAATACCATACCGACATAGAATATTCCTCTTGATGAAGGTGGTCACCACTTTTCTAGTCACGTGTGCGTATGATGTCGCCTCTACCCATTTGGTAAAATAGTCAATGACCACCAAGATAAAGCAGTGACCATTAGATGCTTTGGGCTCGATGGGTCCGATGATGTCTATGCCCCACATGGAGAATGGCCATGGTGTAGCCAAGGTGTTGAGAGGTGCAGGCAGAACGTGGACATTATCAGCATAGACCTGGAACTTGTGACATCTTCTAGCATATTGGTGACAATCAGCCTCCATTGTGGACCAGAAATACCCTACCCTTAGGATTTTCTTTACCATGACATGCCCAGGTGCGTGGGTCCCAAAAGCTCCTTTATGAATCTCCTTTATTAGGGTTTGAGCCTCCTTGTGATCCACACACCAATCAGTACAAACCCTATGGCCCTCTTCCGGATGGTCCTTTTGTCATTATCACCGATTCCTTCAGGATATTCACCCTTCGCGAGATATCGCTTAATGTCATGATACCAAGGGCTTCTTGAAAGCAATGAGGGGGAGATTGATGGAAATGTTCCTGCATTCCCAAGAGATGATTTTGATGATGATTCAAGTCAACTACATTCAAGTCAACATCATTCAAGATGAATTTAAGGACAAGCTGAATTTATGATGTAGGTGATAAAGATGATGATTCAAGCAAGTCCAAGATGATTCCTGAAGACTAGATAGAGTCTTAGAATACTGGATATGGAGGTACAAGTTGATGAAGTAATATTATGCATAAGCCTCCAAAGCACAAGTGTGATAAAATTCATAACATGATAATTAATTATGATGCACCAGAAATGGAAAAATGATTTTTTCTATCATAATTAATTATACTGGTAATATAATCAATTATGGCAATTCAAATTTGACAAATATATTTGTTTTAAAGAATAAATGTTTTTGAATACATCCTGATTTTCTTTATGATATTATTAATGTCCAACGGCCATTTTCTGATGCTATTTTTCTATTTAATTAAGTTTTGATGAAAAATCAAAAATACACAATTACAGAATTCAAAAATACAATTTACATTCAATCAGTTTTGAGAAAAGAATTTTGAACAAGGTAACAGAGATATTTTACACCTTTTGAGAAAACCCTCTTCTCTATTGCCTCTGGGCTTTCATTGTTAATCACACTTGTTCTTGGAGATTGCCATTCTACAAGCTTCTACAATTTGTTGTCTCCATTACCCAGGTGTGTCTGTTCTTATTTTTATTACCTTCATCCTTTTTGCATTGGTGGAAAAGGAGGTGTTTTTCATCCCTAGTGTGATTCTAGGGAGGGGTTCATCCTTAGTGGGATTCTAAGGAGGTATTTTTCATCCTTTGATTTGTTCAGAGGAGGTGTTCATCCCTAGTGGGATTCTAGGGAGGTGTTCATCCTTACTGGGTTTCTAAGGAGGTGATTGTCTTTTTAATTAGTTTACTTTTTACTGGTTCTTCTGCTGAGTTGATTGTAATTTGTAAACTGAATTTGTCACTCTTGTGTTAAGAGTTGACTGGAAACTGGATGTAGGGTTGGCTATACCCGAACCAGTATAAATCTATGTGTGCTCTTCTCTTTCCCTTATCTCTTTCTCTTTTCCTGATTATATTATTGCTTCCGCTTTAACAAATTATTGACTCACAAATAAATTTTTATTTTGACATCTATTTTAATTTGTGCATCTATTCACCCCCCTCTAGATGCCATTTGTCTAACACTTCTGTCTTGCTCGCTATTTACTGTCATGCAAAAAGCTTGTTTGTCATGCAGCTTGATTTGAATAGTCGGCATCTCATGCTCTTGGTCTAAAGAGAACATGGATGATAAAGTAGCAAGGGCGTCTGCAAATTGATTGTCTTCCCGAGGAATATATTTGAAGGTGATGCTTTCCAGCCTAGAAATCAGATCACAAATATGCTCTAGATATGAGATTAATTTGGAATTTCGGGTTTCCCATTCACCCCTGAGTTGATATATGATAAGGGATGAATCGCCGAAAACTCTGAGTTTGGTCACCCCATGATCTAGAGCTGCTTGGATTCCCAATGCACAGGCTTCGTATTCGACCATATTATTTGTATAGTCAAAGTTTAATCTGGCCGTTACCGGGATATATTTCTTTTCTGGGGATATCAAGATGGCTCTAGTCCCGTGTCCAAGCATATTTGAGGCTCCATCGAAAAACATAGTCCATGCATCTTCTTTGGTCTCTTCATGTTCAATGTGCATGATATGTTCATCGGGAAAGTCATCTTGCAGGGATTGGTACTCGTTCGTCGATCCATGTGCTAGATAGTCTACTAGGGGACTATCTTTAATAGCTTTCTGGGTGACATGAATGATATCGAATTCTGAGAGGAGCACTTGCCACCTAACTATTTTCCGGTCAAGATGGGCTTTTCAAAGAGGTACTTGATTGGGTCCATTTTGGAGACCAACCATGTTGTATGTCGATCCATGTATTGTCGGAGATGTTGAGTTGCCCATACCAATGCACAACATTTTTTTTTTCGAATGGTGTATAACGGGTCTCATAGTCTAGGAACTTTTTGCTGAGATAATATATGACTCGCTCCTTTTTTCCTGTTTCATCTTGCTGACCGAGCACACATCCCATGGACTCTTCAAGTATTGACAGATATAAGATTAGAGGTTTTCCTTCAACGGGTGGCACCAATACTGGTGGATTGGTTAGGCATATCTTGATCTTATCGAACGTTTGTTGGCATTCTTCATTCCACACAGTTGGCTAGTTTTTACGCAACAACTTAAAGATGGGTATACATTTGTCCGTCAGTTGTGCGATGAACCTAGCAATGTAGTTGATTCGGCCCAAAAATCCTCTGACCTCCTTTTCTGTTCTTGGTGGGGGCATTTCCAATATTGCCTTTGTTTTATCAGGGTCTACCTTGATTCCCTTTTGGCTGACATGAACCCTAGGAGTTTGCCTGACGTTACCCCAAAAGTTGATACTTTCGAAGTCGATCAAACAGCTTCTTAAGATATTGAATATGGTCTACCTCATTTCTGTACTTGGCAATCATGTCATCCACGTATACTTCTATTTCTTTGTGGATCATGTCGTGGAATAATGTGACCATAGCCCTCTGATAGGTAGTCCCTGCATTCTTGAGTCCAAAAGGCATTACCCTATAGCAAAAGGTACCCCACGATGTGATGAAGGAGGTTTTTTCCCTATCCTCGATGGCCAACTTAATTTGATTGTACCCTGCATATCCGTCCATGAAGGAATAAAGCGTGTTTGTAGCGGTGTGATCCACTAATGTGTCAATGTGTGGCAGGGGGAGTCATCCTTTGGACTTGCTCGATTTAGGTACCTATAGTCCACACATACTTTGACCTTACCGCTTTTCTTGATAACGGGAACTATGTTTGCCAGCCATTCGGGGTATTTGGACACTATTAAGAAGTTGGCATCTAATTGTCTTTGTACTTCCTCCTTGATTATTAAGGACCAATCCGATTTGATTCTCCTGAGCTTTTATTTCACAGGCCGAAATCCCTCCTTTAAAGGTAGATGATGTTCCACTATGCTTGTATCGAGTCCGGGCATGTCATGATAAGACCAAGCGAAAACGTCCACGTATTCTTTTAGAAGTTGTATCAATCCCTCCTTGATGTTACTATCAATATGGGTGCCGATATTTATCGGGTTAGACCTAAAGGCAAATCGTACCTGCCACCCACTCCCTATGGATTTCCCACTTTCCCCCGGGTATAGGGGGAACTGTTGTGTGCAAGGGTTTGTGTACAATTTGTATTTCAAACAATTGCATAAAATAAACAAACAATAGTTATTAAAGTCAAGCAAATAAAGCATGTTATAAAACAAGACAGGGTAAAAGCGAAATTTTTAAGTTTTTTATTTATTATACAGACCCATCACTAAATGGGATCAACTCTCTAGGCTTCTCCAACGGAGTTTCCATCTGTCACCGCCGTCAAAAGAGGCGGTCGGAGCGACGCGATGGTTTCTGACTTCGACTCGCATTTTAAAAGTGTGGTACAACGCCTTTAGGTTGTCCGATAATCGGGTTAGACCTAAAGGCGATGTTTTTGAAAAAGGGTTCTGGAGTCACCACCAATGTTTTATCCAGAAACATTGGAAAAGGAAGAAAAAGAAGGCGTTGGTTTAAAAAAAACCAACTTTGGCCATTATAACCAGAGTTGGGTAAGGGAGTCAGTTACGTATAGGAAAAGTATTAGTTTCCCTACGACGCCCCTTTTGGGTTCCCTATGATGGACTGTTTATTTTATAAATAACAACTCTAAAATTAAGCTTTTGCCCTTTATTTATTTGCGGAATTTAAAATGTTGACTACATGACTCTAACAACTAATGCATAGTCAGATGTAAAAAAAACGGTAAAAGAAGAGGAAAAGTGTAGGAACCTTCGAAGCAAGCTTTTGTATTTAATACCACTAAAAGAAATTTTAATATTACCGACGAATTTAATAGTCTGTCGGTAATTACCGACGATATATCCATCGCTAAATGTTTTACGAAATTACCAGACGGACACGAATACTGTCGGTAATATTTTTATTATTTATTAACTATTTTACTTATATAACCTCATATGTACCTTAGAGTTAGAGGCTGATACTCTAACCACTAAGCTACTAGAATTTTTTGATAATAATTTACAAATAAATTATATTTATATATTTATATATTTATATATTTTTATTTTTATATTTTTATATTTTTATATTTTTATATATTTATATATTTATATATGTATATATTTATATTTTTATATTTTTATATTTTTATATTTTTATATTTTTATATTTTTATATTTTTATATTTTTATATTTTTATATTTTTATATTTTTATATTTTTATATTTTTATATTTTTATATATTTATATTTTTATATATTGATATATTTATATATTTATATATTTATATATTTATATATTTATATATTTATATATTTATATATTTATATATTCATATATTTACATATTTATATATTTATATATTTATATATTTATATATTTATATATTTATATATTTATATATTTATATATTTATATATTTATATATTTATATATTTATATATTTATATATTTATATATTTATATATTTATATATTTTTATATTTTTATATTTATATATTTATATATTTTTATTTTTATATTTTTATATTTTTATTTATTTATATATTTATATATTTATATATGTATATATTTATATATTTATATATTTATATATTTATATATTTATATATGTATATATTTATATATTTATATATTTATATTTTTATATTTTTATATATTTATATATTTATATATTTATATATTTATATATTTATATGTTTATATGTTTATATATTTATATATTTATATGTTTATATATTTATATGTTTATATATTTATATGTTTATATATTTATATATTTATATGTTTATATATTTATATGTTTATATATTTTATATGTTTATATATTTACATATTTACATATTTACATATTTACATATTTACATATTTACATATTTAAATATTTACATATTTACATATTTACATATTTATATATTTACATATTTATATATTTATATATTTATATATTTATATATTTACATATTTACATTTTTATATATTTATATATTTATATATTTATATATTTATATATTTATATATTTATATTTTTATATATTTATATTTTATATATTTATATATAATTAAATATTTTTATATATTTTTATATATTTATATATAATTAAATATTTATTTTTTAAAATTATTTAATTTAAGAAATTATTATAAATTAATCTAATTATGATTAAATTAAATTATTAAATAAAGAATATTTAATTTTTCAATTAGGTCAATATTTACTAATTGTTAATTTACAGATGGAAATATCCGTCAGTAATTGACGAGATGAATTTACCGATGGATATATCCGTCGGTAATTAGTTGTTAATTTATTGACGGATTTACCGACGGATATATCCGTCGGTAAATTCATTTGTAAGTTACCGACGGATATATCCGTCAGTAACTAATTATTATTTTACCGACGGATATATCCGTCGGTAAGATCAAATTCTACAAATATTTTATATCCGTCGGTAAATTTCGTCGGTAATAATTATTTTCCGATGGTTATAAATCCGTCGGTAAATATCCGTCGGTAATACGCGATTTTCTTGTAGTGTACTCTTGGTAAATGATGTTTTTTGGCAATCTCCCGCTCTACAATGTTGGTAGCTCTTCCTCGCAACACTATAGAACACTCTCTAAGAATACTAAGAAACTCCGAGAATGCTTCGGAAGGATCCTAGGAGAAGAATTTGAGAAAGTTGCAAAAGGGAAAGTTGAAGAATGCTGTGAAAAAGATAAGGTTGTGCCCCCCTTTTATAGGAATTTGCGCCTGTCAGGTCGGGACCGTCGTCTCGCCTGACAAGGTCGGGACCGCCGTCTTGCCAAACGGGATGGCGGTCTCGCCCTTGGCAAATGGTGAGAAGGCCGTCTCGCCAATCGAGACGATGGTCTCGCCTTTGGCGATTGACGAGAAGGTCGTCTCGCCATTGGTAAGTGGTGAGACGGTTGTCTGGCCAAACGAGACGGCGGTCTCGCCTTTTACCGATGGTGAGACGGCGGTCTCACCTTTTATCGATGGCGAGACGGCGGTCTCGCCTTTTACCGATGGCAAGACGGCGATCTCGCCAACCGAGACGACAATCTCGGCCTTCTAGGTGGAATTTTTTATTTGTCCCATATAAAAAACCTTCCTACTCTAATATGGGGGCTATTGGTCTATCTTAGGGAACTTTTAGGTCTTGTCCATCTTCGAATCGGAAGTCTTCTGCTCTTTATTTTGAGGTCAGACAAGATTTGGGGTCTACAGGCCTTAGATATCTAGTTGTCCTACTATGTGAACCATACATCTTCTTAAGATGATCAATGATAGCAGGTGGATTCATATCCTATGTTGTCTTTGGAGTTCTGAACTCATTGACACTAATATGATGCATTTTGCATTCATGTTGTCTTCTAAGTACTTTTTATAAGTGTTATCATCTTCTTTATCTTTTGGTTCAGGCACAAGACGTCTTTCCGATCATATCAGTAAGTTTCTCTTGCATTAGAACAATTATCAAATTTTGATACCAATCTAAAAAGTTGTCACCATTCAACTTTCTATCGGCGAGAATCAATCGTAATAAAAACATATATATCAGTACATATATAAAATGTTTATCACAAATAAAAAATACTCTAACTTATTATAATAATAATTTAAGAAATCAATATTTCTTTTCGCCAAAAATATAATATAAATGTCTTAACAATTTAAGAAATCAATCTATCTTTCCGCGAAAAATATAATATAAATTTCTTAATCATATGTGAATAAACACAAGTAATTTGCATACACATTTTAAGACAAATGTATCGCATACAATCTTGTAAAGAGTAGCCCGCTGCTTGTTAGGTGGCATCTACTGTATAATTTAATTAATCTCTACACTCCCTAGGTTGTCTAGGCAATTAGTGAAAAATTAATTAAAAATTTGCATTAAATTTTCGGTTAATCCTTTTAATTACAAGTCCCCTGGTAATCAGGTGGTGTCTTGAAATTAATAATTAACATGTTCTAAAATAGAATATATCTCATACAAAATATATTAGAACTAATTAAATTAATATTTGAAACATTAAATTTCATCATATGAAATTGTTATCAATTTATATATATATATATATATATATATATATATATATATATATATATATCTCATTTTTTTTATCAGCAACAAAGAATAAAATTAATAGAAGTACAAGGGGGTACTTCAACCCAAATACATCTCGAAAGAAGTTATATGAATGAAAATAAAAAACACACTCTGTTGGGTCACAAGGATAAAAGCTCAAGAGCGCAACCCAGCGGTGCCTAAAGAAACTAGCTTCGGATAAAATGCTAACAATAACATAGCTTACAATAAGGCTAAAAATAGGCATTATAGCTCTCGGATACTCCCGCTCTCCGTCTTCTTATATGAGTTCTCATCTTTGTAGCATAATTACACACTTTAACCTGTTAAGACATATATCAGCCAGCACAGCCAAAAGAGAAGCTATAGGGCAATTAGTCTCATACACCTTATCGGTTTATAGAACCAATCGGAGTTTTCTAGACTCGCACCATCCTAGTCTCTAGCGCACCAAGTAGTGAATTTTGTACTCGTTTTACTAAATCCTACTTCCGCATCAAATTTAACATTTTTAAAAATACATTTATTCCTTTGAGACCAAATTTCATATACTACTGCTACTCATAGTCTTTTCCACAACATATTTCCCTTCGCTCCCAATCCACCTAATGCAAAGCTTTCTATGCTTGCTTTTACCTCACATTGGCTAACAAAGTTGATTCCCACCCATCTAAAGCACTTTTCCTAAATTTCACTGGTCATCTTACATGTGAAAAAGAGATGATTGGATATTTCGTTCTCACTTCCACACAATGCACATTTTGGGTTACCTATATCAACCCGTGTCCTAGCTAAATTCACCTTACTAGGGATCATATCCTGAATAATTCTCCACCCTATAACCATGACTTTTGGTATCGCTTTAATTTTCCAGTATTATTTGAAGATCGATTCGTTCTCATCGCAATATATCATATATATAAATTAAATACTTATATATATATATATATATATAATTCATTACTGTAATATATAAATCTAATTTATATATGAGTGTGCTAATTAAATTAATCACAATTAAGATTAGCATTATGAATGAAGAATACCATTTCCATTCCATATGTGCAGTTCAATAACATAAACAAATTGACTTTGATCACTCATAAAATGGTACCAATGCTGCAACGAAATAAAGTATATAAAATTTACATATAATAACAGTAACAAAACAACGTAAAATCGATAACTCGTGATGTAACATGTGATCTCACCATCTCATGATTACATATATCATATACATACTTAAACTCATCCCGAATATACCAAAACAAGAAACGAGCAATTCTTGAATTTAATTATAATTAAATCTATTGATTTTAGAACCAATAATAATTTAGCAGCATAAACAAACCACTTTATATCAATTGAAGAATACATTTAGCATGTGCAGTGGAAATAATAGAATTTTAGTGGCTAAATCATGCATACTAGATAATAAGGAAAAATAAAACATTTAAAAATGATCTTATTAGAAGAATGTAACAGTACCAAAGTTATTTTCTTCAACGTATTCACACCGAGACTGATTTTCTTGTGTCAACGGAACTATAATATGTAATTGATTTATAGAGAGATGTGGAAAAACTTTTAGTGAGATGTATAAAAAACTATATTTTTCTCATTTGCAAGTCAGCCCAATATATAAAGTGTACTAACACGGATATTTTTCTATTTAATTGCCTCTCTCAAAGTCTTTTTGACTTCCCTTTTTATTTTATTACTTTCAAATTTCTTGTAACATCATATTAAAGATCTTATTAGTAAATTACCAGACATTTAAGATATTTTTGACTAAGTCTCACTTAATCAATTTTACATATTCTCAAATTATATATTAATTGAATTTATGGTGCTAGCAAAGAATACAATAATATTCCACTTCAAAAAAAAATATTAATTAGATAAAATTAAACTCTTTAATTTAATCAATAATATTTTCTATCCAACAAAGATCAAAACACTTATTAGTGTCTGACACTGTAGGTTCATTACTAACTGGTAATAAATTAACTCATTAATTTACTAATCAAGGTTGACGTCTAACAACACTCCTTAATGATCGGATAACATGAAGTATATTTCACTTTAAAACCACTAGAAGATTCATATAATATTTTCTTCAATTTTTTTCATCTCTATATTAACTCTAGAATATGGTATAGTTGTTCAATTCTAATAAGTTAACACATGATTAATGACTTAAGAAACTATTTTCTTCTTTCATTCATAATGTCCTGGCCAAGGTCTTTATAGACCTCAAACTTATTACCAAGAGTTGATGGATTCTTTCTTGATTAATCATTAATCCCACAAAAATTTAATTATATTCGATAATCATTCAACTAATATTATAGAACGTTAGGCGTTCGATATCAAAATATAATAAATAAATTGTTAATTACCATGATAATCTCAAGTCTAAGGAAATT
The DNA here is from genome assembly GCA_963425845.1 of Sphenostylis stenocarpa. Lineage (NCBI taxonomy): Eukaryota > Viridiplantae > Streptophyta > Magnoliopsida > Fabales > Fabaceae > Sphenostylis > Sphenostylis stenocarpa. The sequence goes on from OY731406.1 coordinate 46,989,647, forward strand.
ATATATTTTTCTTCAAAAGAATTTCCTATTGATATTTTAAATGTAATATTAACCATTAGGAATTATTCTTTGAGTCAGTTCAACAGTCATATCTTCATATGCACCATTTATATGTGTAAGATCTATTAATCTTTATCTAATAAAAACCACTACACATATTAATCTATCAGAATTAAAGATGCCCTATCCTCAATAATCCTATGATCAAGAACAATTTAGATAAAAATTATATATAAGACTTATTTCTCATTATTATAATCTATATTATAATAACAAGCCTTTAATTTTTAATCCAGGACCTAATCATATGAATTATGTAAATATGAAAATGAAATAAATAATAATAATAAACACAATTTTATTACTATTAACATGACAGATTTGATCTAGTGGCTTATGAGATTGAGATTGTTTTACCACCTCAATTGGCAAATCTACATAGTATATTTCTTGCATCTCTACTAAGAAAGTATGCACCCAACCTGAGTCATCTTTTAGCAATAGATGTAGCGCAAATCAAAGAGGATGTGTTCATTGAGGGTAGGCTAGTGAGGATTAGGGATCACTACATCAAAGAACTTAAGGATAATTGAATTAGTATGATGAAGGTATTGTGCATTCACTACTACAAAATATGCTTTCAACGTCGCCATTTAACGTCGGTTAAAGCTTAGCCGACGTTAAATGCACTTTCAACGTTGGTTGATTAAAAAACGATGTAGAAAGTACATTCAACGTCGGTTCCAGATGAACCGACGTTGAAAGTTGACATTCAACGTCGGTTCATCCGGAACCGAGCGTTGAATGTGTTTTCACCAAAAAGTTAGAGAATTGTGACTGACGGGGTTCGAACCCAGTACTTTAAAGTTGAAAGTTGATACTCCAACCACTAAACTACTATAATTTTCTAATAATAACTTACAAATTAATTATATTTATATACAAATAAATATATATTCAGTATAAATATATATTTATTTTCCGATAATAACTTACAAATTAATTATATTTATTTATATATATTTATATACAAATTAATTATATTTATTTATATATATTTATATACAAATTAATTATATTTATTTATATATATTTTCTGGAAAGTGTTTTTATTTTTTTCAGTAAAAAATTCACTTAAGTTAGAGAATTGTCAACTGATAGGATTCGAATATAGTATTTTAGAGTTGAAAATTAATACTCCAACCACTAAACTACTATAATTTTTTGATAATAATTTACAAATAAATTATATTTATATACAAATAAATATATATCCATGTAAATATATAAATACAAATATATTTATATATTTTTATGTTGGATGTGAGGGCGCGATCGAGGGTGAAAGTGAGATTGACTCTCGTTTGAGTGAAAATACGTTAAAGCTCACGAAATTCACTCGTTCAAGCCTAGCTTGAGCGAAAATTGGTATTTTTCGCTTGAGCGAATGTGTCACTTGAGCGAATGATGCGTTTTTCAAATTTATTTTATATCATTATATAAATAAATTATAAATATTATATTACGTCATTAAATTACAAACCCATATATAGAGACTCGCTCACAAATTTGGCATTAAATTTTGAAAACCCACTCGACACACACTTTCACCTTCGAGCGTGCCCTCACATCCAATATATAAATATATAATTATATAAATATATCAAAATATATAAATATATTTGTATTTATATATTTACACGGATATATATTTATTTGTATATAAATATAATTTATTTGTAACTTATTATCAAAAAATTCGAGTAGTTTAGTGGTTGGAGTATCGACCTCCAACACTAAGGTACTGGGTTCGAATCTGTCGATGACAAAAAAATAATTTGGTAATGCTTTAAACTTAAAAAAAATATGATAAATAATAAAAATATAATATAAAAGAGAGAGGGACCTAATAAAAATATAATATAAAAGAGAGGGGGATTTCTAGATAAATAAAGGGGTTGGAAAGGTTGGAAATAAATAAAAAAATTTAATTTGAAAAATCGGACTTTCAACGTCGTTTAACGACGTTGAAATCGATAACTTTCAACGTCTAATAGACCGACGTTGAAAGTCTTAACTCAACGTGCTGATACAACGTTCGGCAACGTTGAAGGCCTTATTTGTAGTAGTGATTGTCAAGTTTGGTGATTCCACTTTGGAGCTAGAGGAAATTAAGAAAGAATTTTATCTCTACCATTTCCTTGGTAAGTGAATATTCAAGGACAAAAAATTTTCCTAGTTTGGAGAATGTTAGGACTACTCAAAACTTATTTTCACAAAATTATTATCTCTCTAAAACTTCTTTATCTAACTTTTGTATAGATTTCTCACTTTCTTTCTCATCCTTTTTTAGATCCAATCAAGTCTTGATGTTATTCAAGAAGAAGAGAGCATTCTTGCCTGATCAGAATCTTAAATAAATTAAGTTTTTCTTTAATTTTAGAGCATTTGAGGGGCTTGCATGTGAGAATTGAACTACGTACAATTGTTAAGTGGTAAAAGTTGATGTAATTATGCTCTTAATTGTAATATAACCACTTAAATTATAGACATTCTAATCTATTTTTCTCCCAATATAGGATGAATTTGCATAATACCTGGATACAAGAAAAAAGATCATAATTGTGAGGTAATTGAAGAAAAATTGAAAGAAAGAAGAACGCTTGAGCGAATGAATGATGCGAGGCCCAACCTAGATTTTCCTATAAAAAGATAAAACGCGTTTTGAGATGTAATTTTAGGTTTTTGGAGAAGAGGCGCGACTGTTGTTTTGTTCTTCAAGGATTCTTCAATTCTTCCTCATTTAGAGAATTGTAATGACCACCATGAGTGGCTAACTTCATTCTCTTAGGATTGGGTGCACTTCCTCGGAACTCTTTTGTATCATGGTGATATTTTGAGATATTAATCTATGTTTTTTATGTTATTATTCTTATCTTTTGTGCCTTGGAATGATTTATTCTTGATGTTTGCCATATGATTGGAAAATATATCTTGAAACCCTTGATCAGGTAAGAATATTTGCTATGTTAATTACCAGGAATGAAATGAATGTATCAAGTGCTTAACACCCTAAACCTAATGCTGGAAAATCTTTTAACTGTATGAGGAATCGACGTTTATCACATTTTTTTATGAACTCACATGCGAGGAATCAAAGTGAATGATTTGAGTAGGTGACACCAACATTGATAGGTTAATTGATGTTCTTAATTTGACCAAGCCATTATGCAAAAGAGGAAAAAGGAAGGAAGTCAATCCTAAGTTTTTTTATTTGATATTTTCTAAACGCACTTTACAGTTATTTATCATTTATTTTCAACCCAAATCTTTATGAAAAAACCCAATTTTCTTTAATCCACTTAGTAAGCATATGATTTGGAATTTCCAGTGAAACCGTTCATCGTGGGATCGACTTTTATTTAATCGAAATACTATACTGTTGAACATTCAAGGACTTGATGTTGCACTTGATGGACATGAAGATTGTTGATTTTGATGATGATTCAAGAACTCAAAGACTTAGAGTGTTGAAGACTTGTTTTGTATTGTAATAACTCTGTTTCAATTAGATTGAGTCTGTAATATTAGTGTTTAAGATAGCCGGTACATAGTCTGCACCTTAGAAGCTTCAAAAAGCTCAAATTTATCATCCAGGCTCGGCTTTAATCGATTAAATAGGGAAATAATCGATTAAAACAGTGAGAAAAACCATTTTCTGTATCTGCTCACTGGTTTAATCGATTAAACCACCTGTTAATCGATTAACAGGCGATTTAATCGATTAACAGCCCTTTTAATCGATTAAAACAGAGAGTTTCAGGGTTCTGTTGATTTTGGCTCTGTAATAATCGATTAACTCTTGATTTAATCGATTATTTCAGTCAGATTTTGAATTTTAACTTCAAATCAACCCTATTTTCGAAAACCCTTTTCCCAAGAACCCTAATTCCGAAATTCCCAATTCCCAAACCCTAATTTCTCTACTTAAGCTTCTCTATGGCACTCAGAAAAGTAGAACAACCTTTTTCATACAAAAGTTAAGTGTTGTAGTGCCAGAGAACTGTTTGTTGCAAGAAAAAGGGGCTTTTGGAACCTAGTGTGGGCTAGAAGCGATAAGAATCACTAAGTGGAGTTCTTAGTGGATTGTGTGTTGTGCCGTCTCTAGGGAAAGTTGTTCATCATCTCTTGTGGATTTCAAGAGAGGTGTTTTCTTATCTTTATCTTTTCAATTGTAATTTGTTTGTAACAACTTGATTATAGTGACAGCGTTAATCCTCTGTTTGAGTGATTAGCAACTGGACGTAGGGTCTTTTGATTCGAACCAGTATAAATTTCCTGTGTAAGATTCTCTTCTCTTCTCTATTTACATTTACACAGTTTTTAATCGGTAAAATTTGGGGAAAATTTTGAAAACCTAATTTTTATTAAGAAACCAATTCACCCCCCTCTTGGTTTTTGTCCGACCACTCGAACATTCCGCTGCGCGATTCTAACATATACTACGATTGATAATTTTGGTACGCTTATCAAATATTCAACAAGTATTTCTGGCGCCATTACCGAGGAACGACGTATCTTGGAAAATTTTTGTCTAGCTTATTGAGTATTGTGAATATTTTGATTTTAATTATTTCTTTTTATTTTGTTTGTTTTGTTTTTTTGTGCTAATTCTTACTTGAGTTGCTCTTTGATTTGTGCTCTTAAGAGGACAGGTATCCACAAATTAGTTAAATTTTAATCCTGAAATTGAAAGATCCGCTCGGAGGAACCGTGGTAGAAGAAGAAGAGAAACTCAAGAACAAGAGGAGAATTGGTTAACCCTCCTCCTACACTCAACTTACTAGATCATATCATAGAAGACATGGTAGAGGAAGGAGCAAATCCAAATCCAAATCCACCTAGAAGAACACTTGGAGATTATGTTATGCAACAAGGTCCGAGACACTTCTCCAGCATTGCAATACCAGCCAACCAGTCCTTGGAGATGAAACCAGCTTCTTAAGCTTGATTAGTGCTCATCAATTCAATGGAATGGATCATGAAGATCCCTACATTCACTTGTCTACTTTTTATGAGTTGATTGGTACCATAGGATTTAAAGAAGCAGATATTGAATCTGCATACTTGAGATTATGTCCTTTCTCATTGGATGGTAGGGCAAAGGAGTGGCTGAAAGCACATCCTAATCAGAGTTTGACTACCTAGGGTAATGTAGAAGATAAGTTCCTGAACATATTTTTCCCACCATCCCGCTACATCAAAGCAAAGTCTGACATTGCTACTTTCAGACAAGGAGTAGATGAACCCTTTTGTGAAGCATAGGAGAGATTTAAATCATTGTTGAGGAGATGCCCAAATCATGGATTTGAAGACATTGCTCAGTTGAACATTTTCTATACTGGCCTGCGACCTGATACAAAGATGCTATTAGATGCTGCAGCAGGAGAAACCATGATGGATGTAGACGTTGAACATGCCACAAGAATTATTGATGCACTAGCCTCTACAGACCAACAGGCTCAACATGATAGACATCCGGTTCAAAGGAAATGAGTACTTGATCTTAACACCTCAGATGCTCTCTTAGATGTAAGATCCAGGAAAATAATTATATATTTTAAAGTAGAAATTGGAAGTAAGGGAAGTAATTAAATTAAGAATTTAATAACATTGCAGAGATGAAGAGTGGCTCATTTGGTTAGATCCTTGACATGAGATTGGGGGTCATGGATTTGATTCTTGTATGTGCATATAACAATTATAATTTTCTATTATTTTATAATTGCTTAAAAAATACTCATGTGTGTCTGAATGTTCAATATGCTTAGGGACGTAGCAAATTTTAAATTGTCACGTTTAGAAATTATTGGTTGATGGTTGTTTGCTTGTATGCATTGTGTGTGGGTACATTGTAATTTTTACTGTGTGTGAATTGATAAGAAACATATGATGGCTAATATGGCTTAGAGTAATGTTTGAGTCTTGAGCGTTGTGAGTTCAAATCCTGACTAGAGTAAAAAGGAAGAAATAATTTCGTAAATTGTGTGGTGTACCTTGGGAAGTGAATAATTGAGACAAATACATTGAATCTGTACATAGACACCAAATTAATTAAGAGAGTAAGTGGGCTTGGATCGGAAATAATATATAATTTTTAATTTAAATTTTATTTATATAGTTTGGTAAAGGAAAGAAAAGGGGTCAGGTAGGGATGGAAAAACGGAACCGTCGGCTCGCCAGACCCGCCATAATATGGCGGGGCGGGTTGGTGTTTTCGACCCACTAGCCCGCTTTGGCCCACCCTGCCAAGCCCGCCAACCCGTCGGGCCAACTCGCGGGATGGGGTGGGTCAGCCCACGGCCCGCCTAATTAATAAAAAAATATTTTTTTATTGTAATAAAATTAATTATAAAGATAATATATAAAATTAAAAATTTTAAAAAGGGAATTAAAAAAGTTCCACTCTCACGGAAAATATTCTCCTTACTGAAACATAATATTCTCTCTCCTGTTTTCCTTGTTTATCCTAAGCACTGATTATTTTTATCCTTATTACTTGAATTAAAGATGTAAGAATTACTCAACCAAGAATAATATGAAGTTTTATCAAATAAAAAAGATATAGGTATTTGAATTTTTCAATATAAAAAATATAAATTTTATAAATTTTAACGTTATATATATATGTATATATATATATATATATATTTGTTATTATGTAAATTTTATTATTGTTTTAAATTATAATTTCTTAAAATAATATATTGATTTATATTATTAAATTAAAATAATATATATATTGAATTATTGACAAAAAAATAATAATCTTATTATTAAATTTATTAAAAAAATTATTTTAAAAAATAAATTATTTTTTCTAAATTATGGCGGGTCAGCCACGACCAGCTAACCCGCCCCTTGGCGGGGCAGGCTAAGGTCTACAGACCGTCATGACTATAACGAGCCAACCCGTCCCGCTTTTGGCGGGCTAAAGGTGGGGCGGCCCAAAACGGGACGGGCTAACCCGTTTTGCCATCCCTAGGGTCAGGAGAGCTAATTTAAAAATTAGGGTTTGGGGGAAGTGCAGAGTGGGTGAGAGGCAACGTGGATTGGGAACCAAAGAGATTAGGGCAAGTCAAGTGATCTTGCGGCAAGAATATCCAGGTAAAGGGTGCCAAAACTTCTTTTTTTTTTTTGAACCGATTGATTTCTTGAGTTGTCAACATGGAATTGTGAGGAGATTCTTCTTGCCATCAATCCTAGGTTAAACCACCATTTATCTCATTTCTACATGAATTGGAACCAAACAACAATATTTGATAAAAATTTTGTATGGTTGTTCTAGTGTATTTTGGATACTCTACAATACTCCTTTCATATTTTAGAGTTTAGAAATAGATTCTTTGGATGTCAAAACCTAGAGTTAGTCATAAAAATCACTTAAATTGGATTTTTCTAGAGGAAGATGATGAAAAATGTGTTGAGAGGTGTTGCTGGAAAAATCTGTATGTAAACAGAATCTTTGGGAAATTATATAAAAATATATACTTGGTTTTTAATTCTAAAATTTTGATTATATGTTCCTTCATATGTCTAGTTCATGTGTGATTTATTTCAAAATTTTCTAACAAGTAGTTTTTACATGAAAAATCTTGGAAGTGATTAGGTTTTTAGTTGGGCGAAACAGAGTTGCTATGTCCGCCCAACAACTTCGAAAAATCATATAAAATCGAGATTGAAGTGTTTTGAGATAAAAGTTTTATGTAGTTATGACTATATGTATATGTTAAGTATATTTAATTTCGTAATTTTATGACTATTATTTTATTTTATAAATATATATCTTTGAGTACTGCCTTAATGGTGGAATTTTCAAAGCGATGTTATTCCTATTTTCATTTCATGTTGCTCTGCTGTTGTTTTATTTTATTGTTGCCGCTATCTATGTTATTTTGGTGCAAAATTTGTGGGAGTTATATGTTAAAATCCTTAAATGTTAGAAAAAAAATACTTAAATTGTGATATGATGTAATTACGTGATGAGTCTAGGTATGTTTGATCTTTGATGAGATGTTGTATGCATATGTGTGTATATAGGTGAGGGAATATGAGTTCTTTGATAGGCGTAAATCCAGAATGATTTCTTTACCTAGAGGACTTTGTCGAGTCATGGTAAAGGGGTTTCGTTTCTCCATAAGTCTTTAGCATGAGCTTAGCAAGAGTGCTCCATCCAAGGCTTTGTCGAGCGTGTGGAGTTGTTGCTTGTGAGTCTATGGAAAGTAGGGGAAGGGACTTTTCCAAGAGGCGTTGGTGCGCAGGAAAAGTATAGGGGTTGGCTACGAGAGAATTTTATACCGTTTGTTTTTACATAGTGGTAATATGATAGGGAATTTTCCAAGAGGCATTGGTGCGTAGGAAAAGTATGGGGGTTGGCTATGAGAGAATTTTATAACGTCTATTTTTACTTTGTGGTAATATGATAAAGTGTTATTGTTGTAGTGTTGAAAATATGTAATTGTGGATATTATGAATAAGTTTTGTTACATTATGATAATGTTAAGTGAATTATATGATGACATGCATGATATGTGATGGGATACATGTTTTGCTCACCCTTGCATGTTTGTGGTGTTGGTTTCCACCTGCGATGATCGTATGACTTATGTTATGCAGGAGTAGATGTTGATGCAGATATTTTTAGAGAAGCTTAGCGGTGAGGAGCTCGCGGGGAAGCTTCTTGGGAGGATTTTTTAGATATTTGAAAATGTACTTTTGAATATAATGTAATAGTGTAGTGATTTTGAGTTTGCACTGGAAAAATTTGATATTAAGTCTCATTTTGATGGTTCAAGTTAGTTGTTTGGATGAACAAGATTTTATTTTGACGAATAAAAAGGTTTAGGATAAATCTTTTATCAAGTGTTATTTGAGATAAAATAGTTGTGGAAAAAAAATTTACACGTAGCATCTCGAAAGGGGTGTTACACTCTCTTAGCCCAGAATAAAATTATAACTCAACAGATTGAAGCATTGACCCAGCAAATGGCGAAACTACTTCAACAATTACATGCAATACAATCCACTCTTAACCAACAGATGAGTTGTGATTTTTGTGGAGGTGATCATCCAAATGGATATTACTCTTACCAAAGCAAACCACAAGAAGAAGCTTATTATATGGGTGCTCAAAGTGGTAATGGTCAAGGACGACAAAGTAATTTCTCTTATTTCAATAACTATCCAAACAATTCTGCACAAGGATGGAGAGGGAATCAGAATCAGAGTCCGAATTAGAATTAGATTCATAATTTTGGGTGGAAACAAGGTGCTAACTCATCTAATAGACAACCTCCATATCAACAACTATCATTTCAGCAATCCTCATTTCAACAACAACAACAATATCCTCCAGTACATGAGAGAACAACCATACTAGAAGACACTTTGGAAAAATTCATGCAAGTTTCCTTGTGTAATCAAAGAAATACAAAGGCTTCAATCAGAAATTTAGAAATCCAGATGGGCCAATTTGCTAAATAGCTATCTGAGCAACAAGGAGGACAGTTTTTAGCGAATACCCAAACCAACCCCAGGGAGCACTGCAAGTCAATTACTACTAGAAGTGGTAAGGTGATAGGAAGAGGGATTGGTGATAATCTGGTTATAGAGGAAGAAGACTTAAAAAAGAAAGAAGATAAAGAGGAGAAAAATGAGTGTGAAAAAGAGAAAGAACAAAATAAGAGTGAAAATGTAGAGAGAGAAAAAAGTATTAAAAGAGAAAAAGAGAGCAATAGTGAGAAAAAGGGGGAGAAAGGCGAGAATCAAATACCACCGCTAAAGAATCTACCATACCCTCGTAATCCTTCCAACAAAGATAAAGAAAGACAGTTTGCTAGATTTATGGATATTTTCAAGCGGTTGCAAATTAATATTCCATTTGTGGAGACTATGGAGCAGATGCCAACCTATGCAAAATTCATGAAAGAGCTCTTAACCAAGAAAAGGATATTTACTGATGAAATAGTGGAGTTAAAAGCAGGGTGCAATGCCATATTCCAAAAATCACTACCTCCAAAGTCCAAGGACCCTGGAAGTTTCATTATACCAGTCACAATTAGGACATTACCAGTAGGTAAGGCGTTACTTGATTTGGGTGCTAGCATAAATCTAATGCACTTGTCCATGCTTAAAAGAATAGGGGACTTGGAAGTAAAGCCTATAAGAATGACTCTTCAACTTGCTGATAGATCTCTGAAATTCCCTTATGGTGTGGCGGAGGTGAAAGCATTGAGGGGGAGATTCATGGAAATGTGAAACTTGTCCCTACATTCCCAAGAGATGATTTTGAGGATGATTCAAGTCAACAACATTCAAGACTCAAGCAAGCCCAAGATATGATTTAATAAAGATTCTATTCAAGACTCAAGCAAGCTCAAGATGATTCTTGAAGACTAGATAGAGTCTTAGAATATTGGATATGGAGGTACAAGTTGATGAAGTAATATTATGCATAAGCCTCCAAAGCACAAGTGTGATAAAATTTCGTAACATGACATTTTTCATTGTCATAATTGATTATGATGCATCAAAAATGGAAAAACGATTTTCTCTCTGCCATAATTGATTATACTAGTAACATAAATGATTATGACAGTTCATATTTGAAAAATATATTCGTTTTCAAGAATAAATGTTTTTTAATACATCCTGATTTTTCTCTACGAAAGTATTAATGACCAATGACTATTTTTTTATGTTATTTTCCTCTTTAAATGATTTTTGATGAAAAATAAAAAAAAAATACACAATTACAAAATTCGAAAATTCAATTCACATTCTATCAGTTTTGCGAAAAGAATTATGAGCAAGACAATAGAACACTTTTGAGTTTTCTGACAAAACTTTTCATATTGTCTTCTGCACTTTCGTTGTTAATCACACTTATTCTTGGAGGTTGACATTCTACAAGCTTCTACAATTTGTTGTCTCCATTACCAGGTGTGACTGTTCTTATTAAATTGATTGTGTTATTTAAGGTTTCCTGTGTGGGAACTGTTCATCTTTTGTTCCTAGGAGGTGTGGTCTTGTGTCATCCCTTGATTTTTTCCTAGGAGGTGTGGTCTTGTTTCATCCCTTGATTTGTTCCTAGGAGGTGTGATCTTGTTTCATCTCTTGTTTTGTTCCTAGGAGGTGCGGTCTTGTTTCATCCCTTTGATTTGTTCTTGGAGGTATTCATCCCTAGTGTGATTCTAAGGAGGTGTTCATCCTTTGTGTGTTGGTGGCAAATTTCATACTTTGATTTGTTCAGAGGAGGTGTTCATCCCTAGTGGGATTCTAGGGAGGTGTTCATCCTTAGTGGTTTTCTAAGGAGGTGATTGTCTTTTTAATTAGTTTACTCTTTAATGGTTCCTCTGCTGAGTTGATTGTAATTTGTAAACTAAATTTTAAAGATAGTGAATTGGGGTCACTCTTATGTTAGAGGTAACTGGGAACTGGATGTAGGGTTGGCTATACCCGAACTAGTATAAATTATTGTGTGCTCTTCTTTTCCCTTAATCACTCCTTTCCTTTTACTGCATTACTCTCTTACTTTGTTTTCCCTATATTTGTGCGCTTATATATTTCCCTATATCTCTCTGATTATATCGCTTTCGCTTTATCTTTGTTCAATTTGATAATTAAAATTGAATTAATAAATATTGGACATCTTAAAATAAATTGTTAATTTGGCATCTATTTTAATTTGTGCATCTATTCATCCCCCTCTAGATGCCATTTGTCTAATAAGAGGATGTCTTGGTGAGAGTTGATAAATTTGTGTTCCTAGTTGATTTTGTTGTGATGGATATGGAGGAAGATCTTGAAGTTCCTCTGATATTAGGAAGACCTTTCATAAAGACTGCTAAGGTCATTATTGATGTGGATGATGGAAAATTAAAGGTCAGAATAGAAGATGACGAAGTCAATTTTAATGTCTTTGAAGCAATGAGGCATCCCAAAGATAAACAACAATGTCTCAGAATGGATTTTGTAGATGAAATTTTCCAGGAAACAAGGAAGTAAATGACCAAATCAAGCCCACTAGAAAAAGCCTTGATAGGTGTTTGTTATGAATTTGATGAAAAAGATGAAGAAGAAGTTGAGGAATTTCTGAAGCATCTTGATTTAGCACAGGAGGATGTATCAAGGGAAATAAAGCCTGGGAAATTAAAACCTGAAAATGAAACAGAAAGTCAGAAGTTGGAGTTAAAGGTATTACCTAATCATTTAAAATATGTTTTTCTTGCAGATGGAGGTAACAAGCCAATGGTGATTAGCAATGCTTTGACGCACTCTGAAGAAGAAAAGTTAATCTCAGTTCTTAGAGACAATGAAAAGGCCATAGGGTGGACTTTAGTTGATCTCAAAGGAATCAGTCCATCTTATTGTATGCACAAGATTCACATGGAGAATGATTACAAGCATGTTGCACAACCCCAAAGACGTCTCAATCCTACCATGAAAGAGGTGGTAAAGAAAGAAGTCTTGAAATTACTTGATGCAGGTATGATCTATCCAATATCCGATAGTGCTTGGGTTAGTCGAGTTCACGTAGTATAAAAAAAGGGAGGTATGATTGTAATTTATAATGATAAAAATGAATTGATTCTTACTAGGACTGTCACAGGTTGGAGAATGTGTATAGATTATAGGAAATTGAATGTAGTAACTAGAAAAGATCATTTTCCTTTACCTTTCATGGATTAAATGTTAGAAAGGTTAGCAGAACAATCTTTCTATTGTTTTTTGGATGGTTACTCAGGATACAATCAAATAGTTGTTGACCCTCAGGATCAGGAGAAAACTGCCTTTACATGCTCGTTTGGTATCTTTGCCCACAGAAGAATACCTTTTGGGTATGTAATGCCCCTGCTACATTTCAGAGATGCATGTTGGCTATCTTTGCTTAATTGGTTGAAAAATGCATAGAGGTTTTCATGGATGATTTTTCTATATTCGGATCCTCATTTGATTATTGTTTGTAGAATCTTGACACCGTACTGAAGCGGTGTGTTGAATCAAACCTGGTACTGAATTGGGAAAAATGTCATTTTATGGTTACTGAAGGTATTGCATTAGGTAAAAAAATCTTAGCACATTGAATTCAAGTTGATCCAGCTAAGGTTGATGTTATTGCCAAACTTCCTCCACCAGTGAATGTTAAAGGCATAAGAAGATTCTTAGGGCATGCAGGTTTTTACAGAAGATTTATCAAAGACTTCTCAAAGATTGGCAAACCACTCAGCAACTTGCTTAATAAGGATATGTCTTTCAATTTTAATGTTGAATGCTTGCATATTTTTGCACTATTAAAACAAAAATTGATTTTAGCTCCTATAATAATTTCTCCTTATTGGAAATTAGATTTTGAATTAATGTGTGATGCAAGTGATTATACCATAGGAGCGGTCTTAGGCCAAAGAAAGTCTAAATTTTTCCATGTTATACATTATGCTAGCAAAGTCCTTAACGAAGCTCAAATTAATTATGCAACAACTGAAAAGGAATTGTTAGTTATAGTATATGCATTGGAGAAATTTAGAGCATATTTGATTGGTTCATTTGTTTCTGTTTATACTGACCATGCAACAATCAAATATATGTTAACCAAATCTGATTCTAAACCCAGATTAATCAAATGGATTTTATTGTTGCAGGAATTCAATTTGGTAATCAAGGACAAAAAGGACAGTGAAAATTGTGTAGCTGATCATCTGTCTAGATTAGTGAATACTGAAGTGACTAACAAACAATTAGAAGTATAGGAGGAGTTCCCTGATGAAAAACTGATGATGGCACAAGAGAGGTCATGGTATGTTGACATGGCTAATTTCAAAGCTGTAGGGGTTATCCCAGAAGATCTAACTTGGCACCAAAGGAAGAAGTTCTTTAAAGATGCGCATTATTTTATATGGGATGATCCCTCTCTTTTCAAAATAAGGAGTGATAACTTGTTGAGAAGATGTGTGACAAGTGAGGAAGCCAACGGTATTCTCTGGCAATGTCATAGTTCTCCTTATGGTGGACATTTTAATGGAGTGAGAACTGCTACAAAAGTTCTCCAATCTGGTTTTTTCTAGCCTACTCTATTTAAGGATGCGCACAATTTTGCACAACAATATAACAATTATCAGAGAACAGAGAGAATCTCAAGAAGACATGACATGCCCCTGAATATCATGCTGGAAGTTGAGATATTTGACTGCTGGAAAATTGATTTTGCAGGTCCTTTCCCATCTTCATTTTTTAATGAGTATATCTTAGTAGCAGTTGATTATGTGTCTAAATAGGTGGAAGCAGTGGCAGCCACAAAAGCCGATGCCAAAACTGTGGCAAAGTTTTTAAAGAAGAATATATTTTGTAGATTTGGCACGCCTAGAGTTTTGATTAGTGATGGAGGATCACATTTCTGCAATAATCAACTTCAAAAATTTCTAGAGCATTATGGGGTTAGGCTTAAGGTTGCATCACCTTATCATCCACAAACTAATGGACAAGCATAAGTGTCAAATAGAGAAATCAAAAGAATCTTAAAGAAAATTGTTTCATCTTCAAGAAAAGATTGGTCAATGAAGTTGGATGATGCGCTTTGGGCTTATAGAACTGTTGTCGCCACCGTCAAAAGAGGCGGTCGAAGAGACGCGATGGTTTTGCTTTGACTCACGTTTTTAAAGTGATATTACAACGCCTTTAGGTTGTCCGATAACCGGGCTGGACTAAAGGCGAGGTTTTCAAAAAGGGTTTTGGAGTCGCCACCAATATTTTATCCAGAAATATTGGAAAAGGAAGGAAAAGAAGGCGTTGATTTAGAAAAACCAACTTTGGTCATTATAACCAGAGTTGGGTAAGGGAGTTCGTTACGTGTAGGGAAGGTATTAGCTTCCCTACGACGCCCCTTTCGGGTTCCTTATGATGAACCGGTTATTTTATAAATAAAAAACTCTAAAATTACGCTTTTACCCTTATTTATTCGTTTGCAGAATTTAAAATGTTGACTACATGACCCTAACAGCTAATACACAGATAGATGTAATAAAAAAAGCAATAAAAGAAGATAGAAAGTGTAGGAACCTTCGAAGCAAGCTTTTGCATTAATATTCTTGGTAAAGAAAAGCGCTTTTTGGCAACCTCCACGCTCTACAGTGTTGATCGCTCTTTCTCGCAACACTAGAAAACGCTCACTAAGAATACTAAGAAACTCTGGAAATGCTTCGAAGGGATCCTAGGAGAAGAATTTGAGAAAGTTGTAGAAGGGAAAGTTGAAGAATGTTGTGAAAAGGAGGGGGTTGCGCCCTCCTTTTATAGGGATTCGCACCTATCAGGTCAGGACCGTCGTCTCGCCTGACAAGGTCGAGACCGCCCTCTCGCCAAACGGGACGACAGTCTCGCCCTTGACAAATGGCGAGAAGGCCGTCTCGCCATTGGCGAGTGGCGAGAAGGACGTCTCGCCATTGGCAAGTGGCGAGAAGGCCATCTCGCCAAACGAGACGGCGGTCTCGCATTGGTGAGTGGCGAGACGGCCGTCTCGCCCTTTGCCGATGGCGAGACAGCCGTCTCGCCAAGCGAGACGGCGGTCTCAGCCTTCTAGGTGGAATTTCTTTTTTTTTCATACAAAAAAAACCTTCCTACTCTAATATGGGGCCTATTAGTCTATCCTTGTGACCTTTTAGGTCTTGCCCACCTTTGAATTGGAGGTTTCTGCTCTTTATTTTGAGGTCGGGCAAGATTTGGGGTCTACAGCTGGCCCCCTTTCACATGACTAGCCAACTGTTGGCCCGTTATGCCAAAAAGATCGGCTGGAGGGTGAAGGAGTTAACCCTCTTGCCTGGCTGTCCTTCGAATGCTCCCTCTTGCGGTAGCCGACCCTTTAGACGAAAAAGTGTGAACCTCCGAGATGCTCCTTCATGCGGTAGCCGGACCCCTTTGGTTGACATGTGGTAGAACCTCATGATGCTCCTTCTTGCGGTAGCCTACCCTTCAGTTGATGAGTATGAACCCCCATTCGGTTACTTGTAGCTTTGGGATGCTCCTTCTTGTGGTAGCCGACCCCTTGGCTGACAAGTAGTAGAACCTCAGGATGCTCCTTCTTGTGGTAGTTGACCCCTCGGTTGATGAGTATGAACCCCCATCCGATTGGTAGCATTTGCAGTCCACCATTGTAGGACTGGATGAGTATAAACCCCTCATCTGGTTGGTATGGTCCACTTTATAGGACCGGCTACGACTTACTGCTCTGGCTCATGTGCAAGTTGATGGGTTGAACCCCCCATCTGGCTGGTGCAGTCCACTTCGTAGGACTAGTGGTGGTGGCGGCTTACTGCTCTAGCTCATGCGCCGACTCCATGGGGAGTGATTTCTGTTTTGGTAAATGTTTTTGGACCTTTCTGGTAAAGTCTTTCGGTGTGTCGGGGATTCTTTGATTTTTGGCTTTTCCTGATAGTCATCCAGCTTGTTGATTGTTGGGGATTCTTTGTTTTGATCCTTTGGTAGTGGTCATCTGACTTTGCTGGTTGTCGGGGATTTTTGATGAGTGCCTCTTAGGTAGGTAGGAATCCTCTGGGGATTTGTTGATTTTGGTGGTTCCCCTGGGTAGGCGGATGTTTCGTTGAGGTTCTGGTGATGCCTCTGGGTGGGCAGGTGCTTCATCAGAAGTGAAGACTTTGGCTGTATTGATTTTCCTCTAAATAGGCTGATGTTCCTCTTCGGGATGTTGGCTCTTGACTGCCAGGTCTTGCCTATGCACGGGCAAGCGACTCTTTGAGGGTGTGAATTTGTAAATTGCCTTTGTAGTAAGCTCACTGGGGAAGATGCTTTCTCTTTTTTGATGATCCACCGGGGATTGATTGCCTTCCTAGGGATCTGATTTTGGTTTTCCCCCTGGGGGAATGGAGTTTTTGACTCCTTGTTAGACGTTGTTGGTATGAGTTGGCTTTGTCGATGCTCTTATTCCGCTGGGGAATGGGTTTTTTTATTATTTAATTTCGCCTTTTTCTCGCGTTTTATCTCTTTTTTATCGCGATTTTGAAATCTGGCTTTTTTATGGGGATAATGCATGCACCTTTTTACTTTTTAGTTTCTTTTATGCACGCATGCTTTTTCTTCTTTTTGGGGATCCGCAGGGGATAAAATTTTCTTTGGTGATCCATCAGGGGATTATCGACTTCCTGGGGATCCTATTTTTCTTTTCTGGGATGGAGTCCTGGCTCCTTGATTAATGTTGATGTGAGATGACCTTGTGAAGCTCTTATTCTATTGAGGGATGGGAAATTCTGAGACTTTTCTAGGGAGATCCACTTGGGGATTTTTATTCAGCCTACTCTATTGCGGCCCCTTCTTTTGGACATCTGTTGGAGATGAAGGGTTTTCTTCTTTTTCTTCTTTTGTTGAGCCCTTGATGGTATGGAGATTGGACTCTTTTGACTGTTGATGATGATGGGCTCTTGAAGCCTTTATTCTCCATTGGGGAGTGTGAGGGAGACTTTGGGTGAGTGTGCTCGATGACTCATGTAGTGGCGATGCTAAGTCATGGGGTAATATTTGTGTTGCCTCTAGAGTAGACAAGAATCCGCTTGGGGATAACTAAGTCTTTCCATCGACTTTTCTTTTATGATGTATGATGATTGTGCCCTCTTTTATTGGGTAGAAGAATGATGACTGAAGTTTTGGCTTCTGGAAGCTTCTTATTTCTTCTAAGCTATTTGATGATGACAACTCACTCTTCTTTCTTGAGGGAGAGCAATGTTTGGAGACTTCTTATTTGTGCTTTCTTTTTCTGGGGTAGAAGGATGGTAGCTAGAGCTCTTGATATTTGGAAGCTCTTATTTTGCTAAGTCGCTTGATTGACGACTTGCTCCGTTTTCTTGAGGGAGAGCATTATTTGGAGACTTGTTTTTGGCGCTTCCTGTTTTCAATCACAAACATGGAGCTAGTCTCCTTATATGCATGAGTATTATTTTTTGTTTGTTTACCTACAAATATATTTTATTTTTTTTATTTTGACAAAGTCGTATTGTGCGACTACTGGTGTGTGGATGTCCTAAATGCAATATATCCTTTTATTTGATGCATCTAGAGAAGTAACTGGCATTCTTCCACTGGATTTTCATGAATATGCTGATGGGCCTCTCTCTTTTATTCATTTTTTTGGTTTAGCCCTATCTTTTACCTAGACCGCCCTTTTGGGGTTTTTGGTCTAGCGGGCTGCCTTAATTTTTGTCTAGGATATCTTAGCGGGATTTTTTTTTTCTTATGAATGTCCTAACTTTTGCTTAGAGCGCCCTTTGCAGGTTTTCGATCTAGCGGGCTACCCTAACTTTTGCTTAAGAATCTCCTAGCAGGCATTATTTTTATTTTTATTTTCTCATTTCTCTTTTCTTTTTGAGAGAAAGGACCCTATGCATGTATGCAATGTTTGTGATATGCATCCTATAATACTATTTCAATTAATTTTTCAAAAGGATTAACCAATGTGCTTTTACTTATGATGAGCTTCTGTCATTATGTGCTTTTGTCGACATGATAGGCTATACCGATTTTGTTGTCTTGATTTTGCCATGACCGAAGAATGATTGTTTTGATTATAGAGCGGCTTGCCATGTCAGTGCGCCCCTCCTTTTTCTTGGGGATGTCAATCCTTCTATTGATTACTATCTCCACATTTCCCTATTAATTACTGGAATGTCGTAGTGGTAAGGGTCAAGAGAAAAGAAGGAAGAGGATATTTAATTCAGAGGCTTGTGTTTTAGAATTGTTTTATTTTGACAAAAATGGTTTTTGTAAGCACGGCTAGCCAAGGTTGGTTAAAGTGTTTAGGCTAGTTTAGACAAACGTTTTGTTTATGAGGTGGCGTCTTAAATGATTATTCGATGGCGCCTATCATGACTGATTAACTTCCCTAGTCTGCCCTTTGGGTTTTCAGTCTAGGATGTTGTGTTATGTCCTAACTTTTGTCTAGGTTTCCCCTTTTCTTGTTTTGGGAATCCTAGCGGACTTTATTTTGTAACCCTAATTTTTGCCTAGGCGGCTTTATTGTTGTTCGGGTCTCCTAGCGGGTTTACCCTAACTTTTGCGTAGCCCCCTTAATGGGTTTCCTACCGGGTATCTTGCCTTTTCTTTTTGGCCTTTAGCTTCTATGGGATTCTTTTTATTTTTGTTTTCTTTTTGCAAAACATTGGCGAAACATGATTTTATTTATAACGAGGTAAAACTTTATTTTGTGTTTCTAGTCAATCAGTGATGATGAGTGGTTTCATTATTTTGACGATGGCGCATTGAAAACATTTGCTTAAACATGGTTATTATGAGGTTTAGACATGAATAGCAAGAAGAGAAGCAGATAGTAAGGATGACATTCTTTATTAATTAAAAGGGAAATATGTGTCCTACAATGCTCGGGGGTCAGGCTAGCCCCAAGGAGTAATCTCTAATAGTCATTGGATTTACAAACCCTAAGAATCAGAAGGAGAACATCTAATGAATAAAGTCGCTTTTGACGCTTGAACCCCTTCGTTTGGGAAAATCTGATTCTAGGTGCAGAGGGGAGATTTTCCTTTTCTTCGTGCAGCTTGATCCTTTGTAGGGTAATGCTTCAAAGGATTGTCTTCAAAATCTAGTGGCTCCCTTATTCCTTGAGAGTTTCTAATGAGCCCTTGGTTTGGGCGGCATCCATATTTCCTCATCATGTGGGTCACCTTCATATTGTTGGGGAAGTCTTTTCATATTGGCAAAAGATATTTCAAAGGTCCTCTTCAACCGCATCCATTCAAGGTAGGGCAGACGACATGCTGATCCGAATGTTGTCTTTAGCTCGAACCGTGACCAGCTTGTCGCCTACCGTGAATTTGTCTTTTTGGCGGAGTGTTGAAAGAACTGCCTTAGCATCGTGAATCCAAAGTCTACTCATTTTCCTCTTTGAATTATGTTTTTCTTCGATCTTTTTTATTTTTTCCATTATTCTTAGGAGCATCATCTTATAGCTCCTTGGGGGAATAGATTCTTCCACTTCTAATCCTGCCCCCGATACCGGCTATGCTGGAGATATCCTCATTGATGGGCGATGTTTTTGCGTATCTCCATGATACAACTTTATTTGATTTGAGGCATGAACAAATGTAACGGCATCATTGCCCCCTCTTCCTTATTAACTTGGATATCCATCAGTTGAGGCTTACTATCCTCCTTAGGTGGATCAACCGTTGGAGAGAACTTGACGACATAAGGTTTGCCCTTTGTCTTATTCCGATTCATGGGAAGTACATCAATTAATCCTTCCTTTTTATTATCTTATTATTATTAAGGTGAGAATGAATGAATGCAATTTATGAATGTAATAGACAGTTGAAAAGATGATGAAAACAAAAAATTTTATTTATTTCATCCAGACAATGTACATTCCTCAATGCAATGTTTGAAAGTACATTTTTTTTAAAGTGGAGAAGCCTGAAGGAACCCATAGGCGGGTTAGAATTTCTATTTATTTTCCCTTTTTGACTTCTCGTGCAAATGCTCTATCCTCTTTACATGGTATTGAGGAATGTCCACTTTCTTCAACTGCCTATTACTAGATGCGTGTTATGAGGATGAAGTTTGGTGGATGCATGTATGCAAGTGTTTGTTTTTTCCTAAACATTATCATGTTTTATTTTCTAACATGATGTATGATAGTGTTTGGGATTTTTGTATGCGGATGAGAGCATGAAGAATACCAACCGCTTTCTAGAATGCAAAAAGAACGTGTATTTTTATTTTGAAATGAATGATTAGTGTGGGATAGATATGCCTTAAGACAATGACTTTTGTATCCTCTTAAAGCTCACGCTTCACGTAGCATCATACCCACTTTGGTAGAATGGTTCCTTCCTCATCATTGATTTGACAAGCATAACGAAGGTCACCATATACCTTAGCACACTTGTCCTATTCCTTGCGGAAGGTTACAAACATACTTGGGTCTCTTTTGCCTTTGTCGTAAGGATATCTAGTGCCCCTAAGATGAATGTGTTTATGCATGTGCTAGTACAAAAAGGACTTTTTATGATAAAAAAGGCGGCAGATGTTCGAAGTGAGATAACTTTTGACTGAGATGTCGAATTTGGACGCACAGCATATCAAAACAAGAGGAAAGAGTGAAGAACAGGAGACAAATACCCATAGGGGATTTGGCCAAACAATTTTCCCAAAAAATTCTCCTAAGACCCATTTTTTGAGAGATTTATTAAGATAATGCGTATGCATACTTTCCTTATGCATTTATTTTCTCTCTTGGTTCTTCCGCTTATGAAATGATGCGATATGAATGATATGACTTTGTCAAAATTCTTTTATTCATTAATATTATTATTTCTTTTTTATTTGGTTTATTTAATTTATTTGTTTGATTTTTATAACCTTTTATCTCTTCTGTCGGACTGCGTGGCTACTTAGCTTACAAAGAACCTGAAACCAGGCTAGCTAAACGACAGACTGTCCGAGATAAAAATGGTTTATTGCGAAAGAATAATTTTAACGTCCCTTATCTCTTCTGTCGGACTGCGTGACTACTTAGCTTACAAAGAACCTGAAATCAGGCTAGCTAAAAGGCAGATTGTCCGAGATAAGGGTGTTTATTGTGAAAAGATTTTTTTTTTAGATATTTCTTTTATTTTTATCTGTTGTATGTTTATGCTATGCAACAATCAAATGCAAGCAAACAAATGCACACACAATTCACTCATTCGCGAACAAGTAGGACGACATTTTTAATCACGAGGTAGGATTTTCCTATAGAAGAGTGCATATTCAGGGTAGTTCTAATTTTTCTCACCAAGGCCAGGCCCCCAAGGTGCCCCCATTATAGGGTTCCCACTCTCCAGCCTTCCGACCATGCATGACACTAAGGCCTTAGTCAGTCTTTGTGCCAAAAGAGGAAGGTTATCACCTTGAGTGGTGGTTTCTGACCATACTGGTGGACTCATGGCCCTCACTACGACAAATCGTACCTGCCACCCACTCCCCATGGATTTCCCACTTACCCCCGGGTATAGGGGAAACTATTGTGTGCAAAGGTTTGTGTACAATTTGTATTTCAAACAATTGCATAAAATAAACAAACAACAGTTATTAAGGCTAAGCAATTAAAACATGTTATAAAACAAGGTAGGGTAAAAGCGAAATTTTTAAGTTCTTTATTTATCAAACTAGTCCATCACTAAATGGAATCAACTCTCTAGGCTTCCCCAATAGAGTCGCCATTTGTCGTCGTCGTCAAAAGAGGCGGTCGAAGTGACGCGATGGTTTTGCTTCGACTCACGCTTTTAAAGTGATGTTAAAACGCCTTTAGGTTGTCCGATTATCGAGCTGAACCTAAAGGCAAGGTTTTTGAAAAGGGTTCTGGATTCGCCACCAATGTTTTATCCAAAAACATTGGAAAAGGAAGGAAAAGAAGGCGTTGGTTTAGAAAAACCAACTTTGGCCATTATAACCAGAGTTGGGTAAGGGAGTTAGTTACATCTAGGGAAGGTATTAGCTTCCCTACAACGCCCCTTTCGGGTTTCCTATGATGGACCGTTTATTTTATAAATAAAAAACTCTAAAATTACGTTTTACCCTTATTTATTCGTTTGCGGAATTTAAAATGTTGACTACATGGCCCTAACAGCTAATACACAGATAGATGTAATGAAAAAGCGATAAAATAAGATAGAAAGTGTAGGAACCTTCGAAGCAAGCTTTTATATTAATATTCTTGGTAAAGAAAGGCGCTTTTTGGCAACTTCCACACTCTACAGTGTTGATCGCTCTTTCTCGCAACACTAGAAAATGCTCACTAAGAAACTCCGGAAATGTTTCAGAGGGATCCTAGGAGAAGAATTTGAGAAAGTTGCAGAAGGGAAAGTTGAAGAATGTTGTGAAAAGGAGGGGGTCGCGCCCTCCTTTTATAGGGATTCATGCCTGTCAAGTCGGGACCACCGTCTCGCCTGACAAGGTCAAGACTGCCGTCTTGCCAATCGAGACGACGGTCTCACCTTTGGCAAATGGAGAGAAGGACATCTCGCCAAACGAGATGGTAGTCTCGCCATTGGCTAGTGGCGAGAAGGTCGTCTCGCTAAACGAGACGACGGTCTAGCCATTGGTGAGTGGCGAGATGACCGTCTCACCAAACGAGACGGTCGTATCACCAAACGAGATGGCGGTCTCGCCCTTTAGCGATGGCGAGACGGTGGTCTCGCCAAATGAGACAGAGGTCTCGGCCTTCTAGGTGGAATTTCTTATTTCTTTCGTACAAAAAAATCTTCCTACTCTAATATGGGGCCTATTAGTCTATCCTAGGGACCTTTTAGGCCTTGCCCATCTTTGAATTGGAGGTCTTCTGCTCTTTATTTTGAGGTCAAGCAAGATTTGGGGTCTACAACTGCATACAAATCTTCCATTGGGCTTTCTTCTTTTCAACTTGTCTATGGCAAGTCATGTCATCTCCCAGTGGAAATGGAGCACAAAGCATATTGGGCTTTAAAATTCCTCAATTTTGATCATAAAGCTTCAGCAGAGAAAAGAAGAACCCAGATGCATGAATTAGAAGATATGAGACTTAATGCATATGAATCCTCCAAGTTGTATAAGGAGAAAGTCAAGGCATATCATGACAAGAAAATTCTGAAAAGAAATTTTCATCCAAGTCAGTATGTGTTGTTGTTCAACTCAAGGTTAAGGCTTTTCCCTAGGAAGTTAAAGTCTAAATGGTCAGGGTCAATCTTGATAAGAAGTGTTAAGTCTTACGGTGCTGTAGAATTGGAAGATCGAACAACAGGGAGAACATGGACAGTTAATGGGCAAATAATCAAGCTTATCTGTGAGGTGAAATTGAAAAACTCACCTTGATCACTCACCTACATGAGTCATAAAGCAAATAGGCGTCGAGCTAATGACGTTAAACAAGCGTTTTTGAGAGGCAACCCAATGTTTTGAATTTGTTTTTCTTTTTGCAGTTTAAGTTTTTAGTGCATTTTTCTTCCTTATATTCTTTTTTTGCAAGATTGCTCCAGTTACACAGTGGACTTCTCCTCAAGACTTTGAATCCTTACTTCAATGACCTGGGGACAATCCAACTTTTCCGGGAAGGGGTGAGAAAGTCTGCAGCTGAGGCTGAGGCACAAGTTGAGGAGGAGATGACAAGTGAAGAAAATGAGGGAGGAAACTGACTTTGTCTTTAATGTTTTTAATTTAATATTTTTAATTCCTTCGTTTTTAATGTTGAATTCCCTTGTTATCCCATATTTTGTTTTAGAGTCATATATGAAATCATTGCTTATTGTCTAATTCAAATCTAGAACTGAATGAGGAGAAGTAAAATGTTTTTGATTGTTTCCAATAACAAGTGATTTTAGGACAATGGGTATTATAGTGAAAAGGAATTAATGAGCAGAACTAGGAATTAACTGAATTGGAGAAGCTAGCCAAAACCCAAGAGAGGAGTGAATCAAAAACAGATAAATTGAGTGTCAACACTTTATGATGATAGCTGGTATTGATTAATTCTTTGATGTGATTGCATGTTAGCGAGACTTGAAAATAATAAAGGCAATTTTTTTTTGTAGTGAAAATAGATATAACCCAGAGCCAAATAGTCAACCCTGCATTAATTATAGAAAATCCATTTGAACCCTATTTGAGCCAAAAACAAGATTGTTTCTTGAAACAAAACCCCGAGCCTAAACAATGTTTATCTACCTTCATATATTTGAGAAATGATTATGAATGTTATTATTTCTCCTATAGGTATTAATATTAAAAAAAAAAAAGAGAGAAGGTTGATTAGAGCAAAAGGGAAAATAAAAGCATAAATATTGTGGCTAAGCCGAAATGATAAATGCAAAGCATGAGGAAAGGAAAAAAAAATTCAAAGTAGTGTGAATGATAACTGGTGAGATTGTTAACTCACTATCATTATGTTGAAGTAAAAACATGAAGTTTGAGTCCTAATTTGAGGAAATGTTAAACAAGAATCATTCATATAATTTCAATTTCTCAAATACTTTTGTATATCCCAGAAAAACCAATGAATTTCTTTTTAGCCCAACCTCATTACAAGTCTCAAAAGACCTTTTGATTCAAGTCTTTCTTAACAAATGTTGATTGCTTAAAGATGATTATCAATGGTGGATTATCTAAATGAAGTGATTGAATGAGATAAACACTTACCTGTGAGAGTTAGAGATGATTATATATCATTATACTTGAGAGATGATGTTTCTCTAAGGATAGTTGATGATTAATTTTCCCTGATTAGTTTCTGTAACTGTCATGCACATATATCTTATTTTCATTTGAAGTTGTGAACATCATATCTGGAAGGAAAATTATTTTTGTATTAAGATTTCTGGAAGAGAAAGTGACAATAGGAAATGAATTTCTTAGAAGAATTAGTACTTTGCTTGGGGACAAGCAAGATTGTAGGTTGGAGGGAGTTGTTAAGTGGTAAAAGTTGATGTAATTATGCTCTTAATTGTAATATAACCACTTAAATTATAGTGATTCTAATCTATTTTTTTCCTAATGTAGGATGAATTTGCATAATACCTGGATACAAGAGCAAATATCATAATTGTGAGGTAATTGAAGAAAAATTAAAAGAAAGAAGAACGCTTGAGCGAATGAATGATGCGAGGTCCGACCCAAATTTTCCTATAAAAAGATAAGACGCGTTTTGAGATGTAACTTTAGGTTTTTGGAGAAGAGACGCGACTACTGTTTTGTTCTTCAAGGATTCATCAATTCTTCCTCATTTAGAGCATTGTAATGGCTATCATGAGTGACTAACTTCATTCTCTCAGGATTGGGTGCACTTCCTTTGAACTCTTTTGTATCATGGTGATATTTTGAGATATTAATCTATGTTTTTTATGTTGTTATTCTTATCTTTTGTGCCTTGAAATGATTTATTCTTGATGTTTGGGATATGATGGAAAATATATCTTGAAACCCTAGATCAGGTAAGAATATTTGTTATGTTAATTACCAAAAATGGAATGAATGTATCAAGTGCTTAACACCCTAAACCTAATGCTGGAAAATCTTTTAATTGTGTGAGGAATCGACGTTTATAAGATTTTCTTATGAATTTCATATGCGAGGAATCAAAGTGAATGATTTGAGTAGGTGACACCAACATTGATAGGTTAATTGATGTTCTTAATTTGACCTAGTCATTATGCAAAAGAGGGAAAAGAAAGGAAGTCAATCCTAAGTTCTTTTATTTGATATTTTCTAAACACACTTTACAATTCTTTGTCATTTATTTTCAACCCAAATCTTTATGAAAAACCCAATTTGCTTTAATCTACTAAGTAAGCATATGATTTGAAATTTTCAGTGAAACCGTTCCTCGTGAGATTGACTTTTATTTAATCGAAATATTATACTATGATTGATAATTTTGGTACGTTTGTCAAATATTCAATAACAATCAAAGATAAATCTTGACTAGTTTAAAAGTATTGTAATATATTTAAACAAGATTTAAATCCAAAGAATTTAGGAATTTTTAACTTGGAGGCCTTATGTAAGGGAAGCTCAGTGTGCGTGCGTATGAATATGAGGATTTTCACAACTAAACTTTCACAATTATACATTAAGGACTAGACTGAAACTCAACTTTACCTACTTTCAAGGTTCCCTTTTTTATTTTTATTTTATTATAATTTTTTTTCTTTTTCTTCTTATTTATAATATAATAATTATGTGATAATTTTTTTAATTCATTAAATATATAATATTCTATTAAATATTAAAGAAAAATCCTATTTTATCTATATTCAATAATATTTATTTAGTTAAATGGGTAATCCTCTCTAGGAAAAAATCTCGTACAAGAAAAAAAAATGAAATTAAATATTTGGAAGAATTATACATTTATAATCTGTCCATATTTTAATACAAAATGAATAGATCTAGTTGGACTTTATAACTATTAAATTAATATATAAAATATATTTTATCTAAGAAAAATAAATGACATAAAGTAATTAAAATCAAAACAATAATAGCAAGTTCAAATGCATGATTTGCCAATTTTTGTCACGTAAAAAAAAAACATTTTCTTACATTTGCCAATCAAAACATTTTCAAATGCGTATTCTTTTCAAATCATCATGCAAAAGCATATTAAAAGGCGGTAAACTTAATTCATTCATTGAACAAAATTATAATTTCTTATATATGTTAAAAAAACGCATATATTATATAGTATAGATTATATACTGTGTAACAAATGATTTTTATCTTACATAAAATATTGAAATAATTTTTTTATATAAATATAATATGACATAAATTTTACTAAATACAATTATTAACATAATTTTTTATTACCTTTTTTATATATTTTTATAATTAACTAAATTTATAATTTTGATTAAAATTTACTTTTTTAGTTAAATTTTCTTATTTTCTTTTTTTCCTTTTTTTCCAAGATTTTAAAACGGTTTTTTCTTTTTAACTCTATTATTTTTAACACGTAATAACTCTATTTATAAAAAATAATAAATATAATAAAATACTAAATATTTGATCAAAGTTAGTAAGAAGATTAGTTACTAAAAAAATATGATCAGGTTAATTTTAAAATAATACAATAAAAATAGGATGTTTTTATTAATAGAAAAGTAAAAAAAAAAAACTATATAATAGTTATACGGTTTAAAAATTTTAATTAATTTATTTTTTCAAAATTTCAATTATTTTTTTTCATCTATCAATAAGTTTTAATTATTGTTTTATTTAATTTGTTTTTATTGTTATTGATGTTAATGGATGGTGAATCATAAGATATATTGAAGTATACGTATTTTTCATGTTATCCTTCTTCTTCTTCTTTTTTTAACATTGATGAACACACGTTCTGTGTCACCTGTCTAACAATTCCGTTGATACCATCGTCAGAGCTGAAGTTTCCAGCCACCAACACAATTTTCATGTCAGCAAAGACTCGAAACACAAATTCACGCAATTAATCCCACCATGTTCATTCTTGTAATAGATAATAATGAAACACAGTTTAATGCTTTTATTTCTTAATTTAATAAGTTTTTACTTCTTCTTTCTTTTTTTACAATTCAATTTATATATAAAATAATACATGTAATAAGATAAAAATATAATTAAAACCTGATTTACCCTCAATTTAACTAAATAATATAATTATTTTTTTCATTAGTTCCACGTGTATATCTTTTAAAAGATTCTTCATTTGAGTTATGAAATTTAAAAATTATTATTTTATTTAATTTATATTTTATTTATATAAATAATTTTTATAATAATAAAAATTAAATAAGATTATAATTTTATAAATATTTGAATTTTAATAGTTTTCATTTTAATAAATAACATATTTAATCTTTTAGTATTTTTTATATTAAGTTTAAAAGTCTCAATTTATTATTAAAAAATGTTCATTTTTAAGTAAATGTTTAAATAATAATAATAATAATAAAGTTAATGTTTTGTTATCGGAATTTGTGACGTATTTTTTTATATATTATAATAATATTACTGTGGAAGAAAATTTTGTAACAAAGTTTTTCTCATGCACAATAAAAAATTTTCTTTTATATATGCGCGTATAGAAAGGGGGGAGGAAGTAGGAAATTTCAACAAGTAGTTCTCCGTCTCATCCTTCTTCTTCTTTTGTCTAAATTTCAAGCAATGAGACTCTACTCGTGCAGGATCTGGTGAAACGGAAGAAAACTTGAATTAAGTGGGAAAGCTTCGGTAGAAATATCACACCAGGTAAGAGAAAGTTTAATTCATTCAATATATGAGACTGAATTGTTGAGTACTCTGTGAATAAGGAATAGGAGTGAAAATCTAAACATTAGAATGATTCATTTTGAAGATTTCTCATGTTTTGCAAAAGTTGATATTTTGTTGGAATTCTTGAAATTAAGGATGAATTATATGGTAAAATTGTTGTTTTCAACTTAAATTAGATATAAGTCATGTTTAATTTGAATTTGGGACTAGTTTAGTTGTCTAAAACTGAGTAATTTGAAATCTTCTAAAATCTGCAAAATTTGATATTGTTACTAACGCGAGGAAGAAGAAAGGGACATGGAAGGAATTTTCAAAAATGTTCAAGGTTAAAATAGTCATTTTTGAGACATGGAAAGAATTTTCGAAAATGTTCAAGAGTAAAATAGTCATTTTTGGGACATGGAAGGAATTTTTGAAAATGTCCAAGGGTAAAATAGTCATTTAGGGACATACATGGATTTTCAGAAAAGATTAAGGGCAAAATAGTAATTTAATGATTTTGAAAAAGATTTGGAAATGATTTCGAAAAAAAAAGAAGAGTAGTATATATATATATATATATTTAAAATATAGAATGAAGGTAGCAGATTTAATGATGTGTGTGGGTCAAACTGAGTCTAAGGGTTGATGCCTAGAATCAGTCATGAGAAGTTATGTATTGGCTAGACTAAGCCGGGGGGTTGGTGCCCAGAATCAGTCAAGTACTATTATTTATTGACCCGAATGAGTCGTGAGGACAGGTGGTCCAGAATCCGGCAGATGTGAATGATTTTTGTTGTGTTTGAATGGTACCCGGGGTGGTACAAAGTACATTAGTGTAATAACTATGTTGGAGGATTCTGAATGAGGTCCCAGACTTCACTGATTGGTCGGGTCAGGTAGACTACGAGATCAGGTGGTGAGAAGTCGATGGGAGGATGACTGGTGGCGCGCTCGGAGGGGTACTCTAGTATGAGTGATGAAGGGTACCAGTAATCCTACTCTGTGTGGAGGGTGGTCAGAATGCTACTACGGGTGTCGATCACAATGTGCCCACAGATGATAGCCTCTGAGTTCGGGCATAGTTAGGGTAGACTTCCAAAAGGCATCTTAGTGTATTGATGATTTGTAATTGATGATAATATGTAATTATTACTTCTATACTTGTTTTATTATATCGAATGATTTAATACTTACCCCTATTTGTCCATGTGGGTGGGACTGCAATGATCACTTTTATGTGGGAGCAGATAAGGAGTTGAGAGGTGGAGATGCGACTACTAGATAGCAGGGATAGTTCAGTGGGGTAGCTTTGTGGGAGCTACTTTTGTATGTATCTATATAAATAAATTATGTTACTATGCTTTGAGGTTCCGCCAATGAACCTGAATTTCAGTCTATATTACAATTATAGTAATATAATGTAATATAGATGTTGTTATTTACTTGTTTACTATTTTGCGAAGGTATCATTATAGTAATGATTTCTAGGGTCGTTACAATAGTGGTATCAGAGCGGTAGTATCATTGTAAATTTGTGGGGATGGGTAGTGACCCTATGATAAGTCTGTTGTGCTCTGATATGTGAGTGGGTGTTGTAGACCCCTAATTTTGCCCGGCCTCTCAAATAAAGATAAAGGAGATCACCCGTAACAAGATAAAGCTCGTCTAGCATTACAAATAAGAGCCAAGGAGACTTCCCATATGAAGATAAAGCTTCAATAGACACATATCGGCATCAACTGACGTCCAAAACAGGCAAGGAAAGCTTCCCGGAGTCCCGAAACGCGTGAAACTGGCCAGAACAGGTCGAGACGGCCGTCCTAGTTGGGACGGCCGTCCCAACCTGCCCCAGCCAGTTGGGACGCGCGTCCCGAAGTTGGGACGGCCGTCCCAAGTCCCAGTTTAAGTGGGACGGCCGTCCCGGGTTCCCAGGGGGTCCCAGCCTGTGTAAATTTGCCATTTGGGACGGCCATCCCAGTCCAGACGGCCGTCCCACCCCAGACGGCCGTCCCAAAGTGCGCCAGCTGCGAAAAACTATAAATAGGAGGCTCATTTGCCACTTTTTCACACCACAGACACTCCAGAGAGCTCTGAAACACTTTCTAAAACTCAGAGCACTTGTCTATTTCTCTCCCTTTCTTGAATGATCTTTCCGATTGTCTTAAATAGGTAACAATCGGTTAAGGAATTATATTCCGGCATTTGATTCTTCTTTAAATTTTTAGTGGAGTCGATCTTGTATTGGTGAGGAGAGTCTATGTAGAGAGAGGGGTTGCCAAAACGCATCCTCACAGTTGGAGATTCTCAATACAAAGCTTGCTACGGAGGTTCTTCTCAATTCTCTTCTCTTTTATTGCTTTATTTATTGTTTTATTTAGCTTTATTTACTGTTTATGCCATGTAGAATAAAATCATGTAGATAGCTATTTTAATATCTCTTTTATTGCTTTATTTAGCTTTATTCATCATTTTATGCATGCAACGTAGAATAAAATCACATAGATAGCCATTTAATATTATGTAATAAAATAGGGTAATCGCGTAATTTCTCGTAGTCTTTACTTAAATGAATTAATCTGTCATAGGGAACCCGAAAGGGGCGTTGTGGGGTGCTAACACCTTCCCCACACGTAACTAACTCCCTTACCTAACTCTGGTTATAATGGCCAAGTTTGGTTTTTTATTAAAATCAATGCCTTTTTATCCTTTTCCAATGTTTATG
Organism: Sphenostylis stenocarpa; assembly: GCA_963425845.1. NCBI lineage: Eukaryota > Viridiplantae > Streptophyta > Magnoliopsida > Fabales > Fabaceae > Sphenostylis > Sphenostylis stenocarpa. The sequence continues at coordinate 47,021,181 of OY731406.1, forward strand.
GTCAAAACATTGGTGGCGACTCCATAAGAACCCCTTTTCGAAAACCTTTTAAAACAAATACGCGAGTCTAAACCATCTTTTCGCGACCGCTCGCATAAACGTTTCAAGACGTCCCCCGGACGTCGAAAGGGACGGCGGCGACAGATGGCGACTCCACTGGGGAAGCTAGAGAGTTGATCCCATTTAGTGACAGATAAATTCAATAAGTAATGATTTGAAATTACCCCTTTACCCTCCGTATGTTTTTACTGTATGGCTTTAATAATTGTTGTATGACTATTTTCTGCAAATTGTTTGAAATATAAATTGCACACAAAACCCTTGCACACAACAGTCCCTCTATACCCGGGGGCAAGAGTGAATATCTATAGGGAGTGGGTGGCAGATACGATCGGTTAGTTGGCACACGGGGCTACTGCCGTTGTCGGAAAACCACCAACTCAAGGTGATAACTCTCTTCTTTTGGTCTAAGGGTGTCGCCACGGAGTTCCGTGCATGACCCGAGGATCGAGAGATTGAGAGGTCCCTATAATGGGGGCACCTTGGGGACCTTTGGCCTGGTGAGAACAGTTAGAACCACCTAAACCAAACACGTTTCTGCAGGAAAATCCTACCTCGTGATTAAATAAGCGTGGCTCTGCTCGTGGATGTATGAATTGTGTGTGCATACGTTTGCTGCATTTGTATTGATGCATTAACATAGGATAATCATATAACAGACAAAAAAATGAAAAACCCTAAAAATCATAAAAAAATGAAAAACCCTAAAAATATAAAAACATTAAGGTCATAAAAATACCTTTTTTGGCAAAGTCGTATCATTCATACCATATCATTCAATAAGTGGTAAAACCAAGAGAGAAAACCAATGCATTAAGAAAAGTATGCATAAACATCATCATAATAAAATCTCTCATACATAAACACATTCATCCTAGGGCATATTTATTTCACGCTAATCATTTAAAATAAAAAGTCATAATAAGAATCATTAAAATCATTTAGAAGGTGGCTGGTCTTCCGCCCGTCCTCACTCGTGCTCAAAAAGCTAAGAAGATGGAACAACTAGAAGAGCAAAACTGAAAGCTCACTGCTGAGCTTACTACGCTGAAAGAGCAAATGGCTCAAATGCTAGAAATGATGCATCAACAGAATCTTCATCGAGAGGGTCCTCAGAATGGACAAGCCTCTCGCCAAGAAGAAGAAGAGGAACCTCAAAATGAGCACGATCAGTCTGACACAAGAGCAGTACATATTCATGCTCCTGAAATATCAAAACAACAAATCACTGCTCTTGAAGAAAGGCTGAGAGCCATGGAAGGTCATAACTTTGATATAAAAGAAGCAGCTGATATGTGCCTCGTCAAAAATATCCAATTCCCTAACAAGTTCAAAACTCCGGACTTCCCAAAATACATGGGAACGACCTGCCCAAGAAGCCATCTTACAATGTACTGTCGTAAGATGGCTGCACATGCTGATAATGAAAAACTCCTGATCCACTGCTTTCAGGAGAGTCTGGCTGAATCAGCCTTAAACTGGTATATGCAACTAGAAGGAGGGAAAATCCAAACCTGGAGACATATGGCAGATGCATTTCTTCGTCGTTATAAATACAACATTGACCTGACCCCTGAAAGAACAGATCTACAATTATTAAGCAAGAAAAACGACGAATCCTTCAAAGCATATGCCCAAAGATGGAGGGAATTGGCAGCACAAGTGGAACCTCCTCTATCCGACAAGGAAACCACATCCATGTTCATCAATTCTTTAACTGGTCCCTATTACGACAAAATGATAGGGAACACATCAACACTCTTTGCGGATGTGGTAATTATAGGAGAAAGAGTAGAGCAAGGTCTGAAAAGCGGAAGAATTGCACAGCATACTACCTCCAATTCCTCTACTCCAAATGATAAAAAGAGCTTTGGAAAAAAGAAGGAAGGAACCGTGAATGCAGTTAGTATTACCACTCCTTCTGCCTCCTCGCAACAAGCCAAACCACGCAGACAGGAGAGGAAATTCACTTCCATACCTACCTCCTATGGAAGTCTATTTTTGAAATTGTTGGACGCCAAGCTCCTCGTGCGCGTCCCTCCCAAGAAAATGGAGCCACCATACCCAGAATGGTATAAATCTAATGAAAGCTGTGATTACCATTCAGGTTCTCCAGGGCACTCCATCGAAAGCTGTGTAGCCCTAAAGCACAAGGTCCAGAATCTAATAGACGCGGGATGGATTACCTTTGACGCATCTACTCCGAAGGTGGATGACCAGCCCCTATCAATGCCCGAATAAAAGATGGGATAACGGAGACCAACAGATTAGGGCTCATCATTTTTATCATCTTTTGCAATAAAAAACATAGATAAAAATAGATATAAAAAAAACTTCCGATGTATTTCTCGTGATCCCTGCCCATGATCACAAGATTTTTGGTTAATAAGGGCTTTGTAAATATTTTCTTCTATCAATACAATAAGGCATTTTTTTAATATCCATATTCTCTTTCATTCTTTTCTCTCTCATACATCTCATAAAGAAATCTAAAACAAAGCATAACCCATACAGTCATGTCTGTGATTGAAAACTCCTTGGAAGATCTGAAAGCTGAAGACGAATGGATTGAGTCAGACAGTGAGGAGGGGACCATTTCCCCGGACATGCAAAGACTGCTAGAAAAAGAAGCGCAATCAATACAGCCCCATCAGGAGAAAACTGAGGTCATCAATCTGGGACAAGAAGATAATAAGAAAGAAGTAAATATTGGAACCCAAATTGACGATGATGTCAAAGAAAAACTAATACAATTGCTAAGAGAATATATGGACGTGTTTGCGTGGTCCTACCATGATATGCCTGGAATCGATAAAAGTATAGTGGAGCATCGATTACCATTAAAAGAGGGATTTCGGCCCGTTAAACAAAAACTCAGAAGAGTAAAACCAGAATGGTCCTTAAAAATTAAAGAAGAAGTAGAAAAACAGTTGGATGCCAATTTCCTGATCGTTTCAAAATACCCTGAATGGCTGGCAAACATTGTGCCAGTTATAAAGAAAAATGGAAAAATCAGAGTATGCGTAGATTACCGGGACTTGAACCGTGCAAGTCCGAAAGATGATTTCCCCTTACCACATATTGATATGCTCGTAGATCACACTGCTACAAATACTCTTTATTCTTTCATGGATGGATATGCAGGGTATAATCAAATCAAATTGGCTGTCGAAGACAGAGAAAAAACTTCCTTCATTACGCCATGGGGGACATTTTGTTATAGAGTGATGCCTTTTGGACTTAAGAATGCAGGGGCGACCTATCAAAGGGCTATGGTTACACTATTTCACGATATGATCCACAAAGAAATCGAAGTATACGTGGATGATATGATTGTCAAGTCTAAAAATGAGACAGATCACCTCCTACACTTAACGAAATTATTCAATCGGCTTCGAAAATACCAGATTAAGCTTAATCCGGCTAAATGCACGTTCGGAGTACGATCAGGAAAACTTCTCGGGTTTATCGTCAGTAAAAAAGGAATCGAGGTGGACCCTGATAAAACAAAGGCAATCCTAGAAATGCCCCCACCAAGAACAGAAAAAGAAGTCAGAGGGTTCCTAGGTCGAATAAACTACATCGCACGGTTCATTGCGCAATTAACAGATAAATGTACGCCTATCTTCAAGTTATTGCGTAAAAACCAATCGACAGTTTGGAACAGCGAATGCCAACAAGCCTTCGAAAAGATCAAAATGTGCCTAACTAATCCTCCCGTACTGATACCACCTGTGGAAGGGAGACCCCTAATTCTTTACCTATCAGTACTCGACGAATCCATGGGATGTGTGCTCGGTCAACAAGATGATACTGGTAAGAAAGAACAAGCCATATATTACCTCAGTAAAAAATTTCTAAACTATGAGACCCGTTATACACCACTCGAAAAAACATGTTGTGCATTGGTGTGGGCAACTCAACGCCTTCGACAATATATGGTCAGACATACAACTTGGTTAATTTCCAAAATGGACCCAATCAAATACTTGTTTGAAAAACCCATCTTGATAGGAAGGATAGCTAGATGGCAAGTACTCCTCTCAGAATTTGATATTATTCATATCACTCAGAAAGCTATCAAAGGCAGTCCTTTGGCAGACTACCTGGCACATGGGCCAACAGACGAATATCAATCTCTCCAAGATGATTTTCCAGATGAGCATATAATGCATATCCAACATGAAGAGCTTAAAAATGATGAGTGGATCATGTTTTTCGATGGAGCTTCAAACTTACTGGGACAGGGGATCGGAGCTATTTTAATATCGCCTGAAAAGAAGCATATCCCGATAACAGCTAGATTAACCTTTGACTGCACAAACAATATGGCAGAATATGAGGCCTGTGCTCTAGGTATTCAAACGGCCTTGGATCACGGGGTAACCAAACTCAAAGTATTCGGTGACTCATCCCTTGTTATTTACCAGCTCAAGGGTGAATGGGAAACTAGAAACTCCAAATTAATCCCTTATCTGGAGCATATCCGTAAGATGACTTCACAAATGGAAAACATTAGTTTCGAGTATATCCCTCGGGAGGATAACCAGATTGCTGACGCGCTGGCAACATTATCATCCATGTTCGCACTAGGGCAAGAGCATGAGATGCCCATCATCCAAGTCAAAAGGCACGACAAACAAGCCTTTTGTATGATGGTGGATAGCGGAAAAGATAAAGCCCCTTGGTATCAGGACATAAGGCGATACTTGACAAAGGGTGAATACCCCGAGGGAATCAGTGACAATGATAAAAGGACCATTCGTAAAAGGGCTATAGGGTTTACAGTGATAGGAGAAACCCTCTATAAAAAGAATTGTGATTCTACTTTATTAAGATGTGTTAATCCCGAAGAAGCCCAGATATTGATCAAAGAAATACATGAAGGAACCTTTGGGACTCATGCACCAGGGCATATCATGGCTAGGAAAATCCTCAGAGCGGGATACTTTTGGTCCACAATGGAAAAAGACTGTTATCAATATGCTAGAAAATGTCACAAGTGTCAAATACACGCAGATAATGTACATGTTCCACCGATACCTCTCAATGTTATGGCTATCCCTTGGCCGTTCGCTATGTGGGGCATAGATGTCATCGGACCTATTGAGCCTAAGGCGTCCAATGGTCACCGATTCATTTTGGTAGCCATTGATTATTTCACTAAGTGGGTGGAAGCAGCATCTTATGCACATGTGACTAGAAAAGTAGTGGTCACCTTTGTTAAGAAAAATATCATATGTCGATACGGCATTCCACATCGTCTCATTACTGATAATGGGACCAATCTGAATAATAAAATGATGGAAGAACTATGTTATGACTTCAAAATTCAACATCATAACTCCTCTCCTTATAGGCCTAAAATGAATGGCGCAGTGGAAGCAGCCAATAAAAACATCAAGAAGATTGTTCAAAAGATGGTTAGAACCTATAAAGATTGGCATGAAAAGTTACCTTTTGCTCTTCATGGATATCGAACGTTTGTACGAACCTCTACAGGAGCCACTCCATTCTCCCTTGTATATGGAATGGAGGTCGTATTGCCAATAGAGGTCGAAATACCTTCCCTGCGAATTATTATGGAAGCAAAATTAACAGAAGCCGAATGGGTTCAAAGTCGATACGATCAATTAAACCTTATCGATGAAAAGCGGCTGAATGCCATATGCCATGGACAAGCCTATCAAAAGAAGATAAAAAAGGCTTATGATAAAAAGGTCTGCCCTCATACTTATCAAGAAGGGGATTTAGTGATAAAGAAACTGCTTCCAACCCAGAAGGATAAAATTGGGAAATGGGCGGCAAATTATGAAGGACCCTTTGTGGTCAAACGAGCTTTCTCAGGAGGGGCACTTATTCTCACTAATATGGATGGAGAGGAGCTTCGACACCCAATCAATTCTGACGCAGTGAAGAAATATTATGCTTGAAGACATTGCTCAAGACCCGTCAGGAATGAAAATCCGCAAAGGACATTCCTGGGCAAAAGATAGGGTCCATATTCCTCGCTAGGATATGTCCTAGGCAAAAAAAAAAAAAAAAAAAAAAAACTAAGAGCAATGGTTACTTTAGTTGAAAACCGAAAAGGCGGCTAAAGTAACATTCTTCTAGGAGCAAGCAGTCTGCATAGTCTTCACTCTGAGCTCAGGCATCTCAACTGAAGCAATTAGGAGAACTGGGGGGCAGATATCATAGACATGACTATTCAAGCCTATACAGTACAACCAACCTTGACTACCCATTCTTCTAAATTCCTTTTGTAATCCTTCTGTAAAAAAAATAAACTTTCGTTCATTTATCAATAAAATTCCCTTTTCATTTCCTTTCTCTTGACCAAATATTATGGAAATGCCTCTTTATTGATAAATCATAAATATGCGCAAAGACTTTTTAATCAAAGATCAAACATGCATCTAAAAAAAAGGGAAGCATATAAAAATAATAAGAGAATAAGCGCCTGCTAGGATATTCTTAGGAAAAAACCAGGGTAGCCTGCTAGATCAGAAACCCCAAAAAAGAACGATCTAGGCAAAAGATAAGGCAAAAGCCCCCTAAGATATTCTAGGCAAAAATTAAGGCAGCCCGCTAGATCGAAAACCCGTAAAGGGCGGTCTAGGCAAAAGATAGGGCTAAAACCAAAAGATGAGTAAAAGATGAGCCCATCATTAAGGTCATAAGAAAGGAGCCCATCGGCGTATTCATGAGAAGCCAACAGGAGAAGGCCAGTTACTTTCTAAATGCATCAAAAATAAATAAACATTAGATTGCATTTAGGACATCCACACACAAAATAGTTGCATAATACGACTTTGTCAAAAATAAGAAAAAATAATTTTCTTCAAACAAGAATATTAAACATGCATATAAGGAGGCTAGTCTCCATACTCGTGATTGAAAACAGGAGGCGCCAGAATCTAGTCTCCATATGAAAATCAAAATCGCAAAAGACAAAACCAAAAACCATTTCAGCAGAATAAGGAGCTTCAAAGAGACTAGCTCCAACCATCTACAACAATAAAAGAAGGTACATCAAAAACGGAAAAGAGCCAACGGAAAGACTTGATGATCCCCAAGCAGACCCTTGCCTACTCCAGAGGCAAAGCAAAAATTACTTCATGACTCATCCTCATCATCATATGAGTCGTTGACCATAATCATTTGAAGCCTCAATCAACATCTTTCCATCCAAAAAGAAGGAAGCCATCAAAACAGAAAAGCTAACGGAAAGGCTCAATTATCCCCAAGAGGATCCTTGTCTACTCTAGAGACAAGACAAAAAGATTACCTCACGACTCGAAGACATCACCGCATGAGTCATCAAGCACACTCATTAGAGAGTCGCCACCTCGAGGAATCCATCAAAGAAAGATCACGCAAAAATCCATCAAAGAAAGCACAAGACCAAATCAACCCCCCGGTGGATCACCAAAGAGAAAAGTTTATCCCCAGCGAGCCTACCAAATGAAGGCAAAACTACAAGTTTATATCCTCAGGGAATCGCGTATAAATGCCCAAATACAAATATCCCCAGTGAAAAGTAAAGCCTTCACTCCCAAGAAGAGCCTCTGCCTAAGGCAAGCAAAAATCAAATATCCGCAGGAAATGGGAAATCAACCTATAAGAGGTAATACAAGTCCAAGAACAAAGCTTTCAAAAAGCATCCACCTACTCAGAGGTATTATCAAGAACAAATATCCTCAAATAGAACATCAGCCTATTCAAAGGCGAACAACAAGTAAAAAGCCTTCACCACTATTGAAGCACTTGCCTAATCAAGAGGCACAATCAAAAATCAACAAATCCCCAGTGGATTCCCGCCTAATCAAGAGGTACAACCAAATAGAAATCACATCCCCAAGTGGGCTCTTGCCTAAACAAGAGGCACAACCAAACAAAAATCTTACCAAGTGGATTTCCGCCTAATCAAGAGGTGCAACTAATAGAAATAAAAAAAAAAAAAATCCCCAAAGGATTCCTGCCTAAACAAGAGGCAACCAACAAATAATCCCCGGCAAAGCCGGATGGCTAAAACAAGAAAAGCCAAAATACAGCAATCCCTGGTAAAACCAGATGACTAAAACAGAAAAGTCAAAAAGAAAAATCAATTACTCCCCAGAGGCGCATGATCAGAGACAATAAGTCGCCAGAAACCGGATGAGGGTTCGTACTCATCAATCAAAAAGATATTCCAAAAAAGAGCATTCCAAGAGTCTGTCAAAATGCAGATTCATACCAGGTGGGGGTAGGTACCCACAAGAATTTGTCAAAATGCAGATTCGTACCAGATGGGGGTAGGTACCCATCAGAGTCAGTCAAAATGCAGACTCATACCAGGTGGGGGTAGGTACCCACAAGAATTTGTCAAAATACAGATTCGTACCAGATGGGGGTAGGTACCCATCAGAGTCTGTCAAAATGCAGACTCGCACCCAGTGGGGGTGTAAAACCCATTAGAGTCCGACAAGATGCAGACTCGCACAATAGAGCCTTGTCAAGATGCAGGTTCGCACCCAGTGGGGGTGTAAAAACCATTAGAGTCCGTCAAGATGCAGACTCGCATAATAGAGCCTTGTCAAGATGCAGGTTCGCACCCGGTGGGGGTGTAAAAACCATTAGAGTCCGTCAAGATGCAGACTCGCACAATAGAGCCTTGTCAAGATGCAGGTTCGCACCCAATGGGGGTGTAAAAACCACTAGAGCCTAGTCAATATGCAGGTTCGCACCCAGTGGGGGTGTAAAATCCATTAGAACCTAGTCAATATGCAGGTTCGCACCCAGTGGGGGTGTAAAAACCACTAGAGCCTAGTCAATATGCAGGTTCGCACCCAGTGGGGGTGTAAAATCCATTAGAACCTAGTCAATATGCAGGTTCGCACCCAGTGGGGGTGTAAAAACCACTGGAGCCTAGTCAATATGCAGGTTCACACCCAGTGGGGGTGTAAAATCCATTAGAACCTAGTCAATATGCAGGTTCGCACCCAGTGGGGGTGTAAAAACCACTAGAGTCGGTCAAAATGCAGACTCATACTAGGTGGGGGTAGGTACCCACAAGAATTTGTCAAAATGCAGATTCGTACCAGGTGGGGGTAAGTACCCACCAAAACCTTAAAAATGCAGATTCATACCAGGTGGGGGTAGGTACCCACCAAAACCTTAAAAAGAAAGCTCAAACCAGATAGGGGTTGGTACCTATCAAAATATTTATCATCCGGAGGATCAACAAGGAGCAGCATCCGAAGGATAACCGGGCAAAAGGGTTAACTCCTTCCCCTACCAACTAATTTTGTCGGTATATTAAAACCAACGAATTAGTTGGGCAGGTGAAGGGGGGGCAGCTGTAGACCCCTAATTTTGCCCGGCCTCTCAAATAAAGATAAAGGAGATCACCCGTAACAAGATAAAGCTCGTCTAGCATTACAAATAAGAGCCAAGGAGACTTCCCATATGAAGATAAAGCTTCAATAGACACATATCGGCATCAACTGACGTCCAAAACAGGCAAGGAAAGCTTCCCGGAGTCCCGAAACGCGCGAAACTGGCCAAAACAGGTCGAGACGGCCGTCCCAGTTGGGACGGCCGTCCCAACCTGCCCCAGCCAGTTGGGACGCGCGTCCCGAAGTTGGGACGGCCGTCCCAAGTCCCAGTTTAAGTGGGACGGCCGTCCCGGGTTCCCAGGGGGTCCCAGCCTGTGTAAATTTGCCATTTGGGACGACCATCCCTGTCCAGACGGCCGTCCCACCCCAGACGGCCGTCCCAAAGTGCGCCAGCTGCGAAAAACTATAAATAGGAGGCTCATTTGCCACTTTTTCACACCACAGACACTCCAGAGAGCTCTGAAACACTTTCTAAAACTCAGAGCACTTGTCTATTTCTCTCCCTTTCTTGAATGATCTTTCCGATTGCCTTAAATAGGTAACAATCGGTTAAGGAATTTTATTCCGGCATTTGATTCTTCTTTAAATTTTTAGTGGATTCGATCTTGTATTGGTGAGGAGAGTCTATGTAGAGAGAGGGGTTGCCAAAACGCATCCTCACAGTTGGAGATTCTCAATACAAAGCTTGCTACGGAGGTTCTTCTCAATTCTCTTCTCTTTTATTGCTTTATTTATTGTTTTATTTAGCTTTATTTACTGTTTATGCCATGTAGAATAAAATCATGTAGATAGCTATTTTAATATCTCTTTTATTGCTTTATTTAGCTTTATTCATCATTTTATGCATGCAACGTAGAATAAAATCATATAGATAGCCATTTAATATTATGTAATAAAATAGGGTAATCGCGTAATTTCTCGTAGTCTTTACTTAAATGAATTAATCTGTCATAGGGAACCCGAAAGGGGCGTTGTGGGGTGCTAACACCTTCCCCACACGTAACTAACTCCCTTACCTAACTCTAGTTATAATGGCCAAGTTTGGTTTTTTATTAAAATCAATGCCTTTTTATCCTTTTCCAATGTTTATGGTCAAAACATTGGTGGCGACTCCATAAGAACCTCTTTTCGAAAACCTTTTAAAACAAATACGCGAGTCTAAACCATCTTTTCGCGACCGCTCGCATAAACGTTTCAAGACGTCCCCCGGACGTCAAAAGGGACGGCGGCGACAGGTGTGAATGTTTGCTTTGTATTTATGGTTGTGTTTGATATAAGTGTTAAGTGGTAAAAATTTGATATAATTATGCCTTGAATTGTTATGAAACCACTTAACTTATGTTAATTCTAATCTATTTTTCTCCCAATATAGGATGAATTCGAGAATACCTTGATACAAGAGTAAGGAGCATAATTGGAGTAAAACCGGAAGAAGGAAGAAAATTTTCAGCATGGAAGTCGTTCGAGCGAGATGGACATTCGCTTGAGCGAATATCAGTTATTCTTCTTTGGAAGTCAGTCACTCAAGCGCAAAAAAATTCGCTTGAGCGAATGTTAGTTATTCTTCTCTGGAGTTCACTCGCTCAAGCGAGCATTTTGTCGTTTGAGCAAAAATAGGAAAATTTTGCTTTAGCGAAAGTTGTCGCTTGAGCGAAAGACGCGAGACCCAATTTTTTCTATAAAAAGATAAGATGTGTTTTGAGAAAAAAAAAAGTGTTTTTTGGGGAGAAGAGGCACGACTACTGCTAGGGTTTCATCCAATCTTCATCAATTCTTCACTTCTTCCTCATTTGGAGCATTGTAATGGCCAACATGAGTAGCTAACTTCATTCTCTTGGGATTTGGTGCACTTCCTTCGAACTCTTTTGTATCATGGTGATATTTTGAGATATTAATCTATGTTTTGATGTTGTTATTCTTATCCTTTGTGCTTTGGAATGATTTATTCTTGATGTTTGGGATATGATTGGGAAATATATCTTGAACCCTAGATCACAGTAAGAATATTTGTTACGTTAATTGCCAGGAATGGAATGAATGTATCAATTGCTTAACACCCTAAACCTAATGTTGGAAAATCTCTTAATTGTGTGAGGAATCAACATTTATTAGGTTTTCTTATGAATTTCATGTGTGAGGAATCAACATTGATGATTTGAGCAGGTGGCATCAACATTATTAGGTTAATTGACGTTCTTAATTGACATAGCCATTACAAAAGAGGGATAAGGAAGGAAGTCAATCCTAAGTGCCTTTAATTGATCTTTCTCAACAATTTATAGTTCTTTGTTATTAAATTTCAATGAACTCTTTATGAAAAACTCAATTTTTTTTTAATCCACTTAGTAAGCATATAATTGGGAATTTCCATTGAAATCATTCCTCGTGGGATCGACTTTTATTTAATCAAAATACTATACTGCGATTGATAATTTTGGTACGCTTACCAATAATTCAACAAGTATTTCTGGTGTCGTTGCCGGGGAACTGTTTTTCTTTGAGAATTCTTTGTTTATCTTATTGAGTATTTTATTTTTATTTTTGTTTTGCTTTATTTTTCAGTTTTATTTTGCTTAATTATTGTCTTGTACTAATATTTGCTTGAGTTACTCTTTTGATTTATGCGTTTAAGAGGACAGGTATCTTCAGAACAGGAGAATCTATTAACCCTTCACCTACACTCAATTTACCAGACCCAATTATAGAAGATATGACAGAAGACGGAGCAAATCTGAATCCAAATCAAAATCAAAATCCAAATCAAAATCCAGATGCAAATCCACCTAGAATAACACTTAGAAACTATGTTATGCAGCAAGGTCCAAGACATTTTTCCAGCATTGCCGTACCGAACGATCAAACATTGCAGATGAATCAAACTTTCTTAAGATTGATTAGTGCTCATCAATTCACTGGATTGGATCATGAAGACCCTTACATTCATTTGTCTACTTTTTATGAGTTGATTGGTACCATGGGATTTAGAACAACAAATCTTGAATATGCATATTTGTGATTATTTCCTTTTTCTTTTGCAGGTAGGGAAAAGGAGTGGCTGAAGGCACATCCTAATCAGAATCAGAATTTTGGGTGGAAACAAGGTGTTAGCTCATCTACTAGACAACCTACATTTCAACAACAGTCATATCAGCAACCTCCATATCAACAGCAGCAACAACAATATCCTTCAATGCCTGACAAAATGAGTAAATTGGAGGATACTTTAGAAAAAAGCATGCAAAGCACTATGGCTAATCAGAAAAATATTGAGGCTTCATTCAAAAATTTAGAGACCTAGATGGGTCAATTAGATAAACAATTATCTGAGCAGCAAGGAGGACAATTTTCCGCTAACACACAAACCAATCCAAAGGAGGAATGTAAGTCAATAACTACAAGGAGTGGTAAGATTATAGGAGAAGGGATTGGTGACAACCTAGCTATAGAGAAGGAAATCTTACAAGAAAAAAAGGATGAAAAGAAGAAAAATGAGTGTGAAGGAGAAAAAGAAAAAAATACTGAAAAAGAAGAAAAAAATAAAAATAGTGAGAAAAAGAGTGAGAAAGATGAGAATCAAATACCGCAACTAAAGGATTTACCATATCCTCGTCATCCTTCCAAGAAAGATAAAGAAAGACAGTTTGTAAGATTTATGGATATTTTCAAGCATTTGCAAATTAATATTCCATTTATGGAAGCTATGGAGTAGATGTCGACTTATACAAAATTCATGAAAGAGTTGTTAACTAAGAAAAGGAGATTTACTACAGAAACAGCGGAGCTAGAAGCAGGATGCAGTGCTATAATTCAGAAATCATTACCTCAAAAGTCCAAGGATCTTGACAGTTTCACTATACCAGTCACAATTGGGACATTACAAGTAGGTAAGGCATTACTTGATTTGGGTGCTAGTATAAATCTAATGTCTTTGTCTATGCTTAAAAGAATAGGAGACTTGGAAGTAAAGCCTACAAAAATGACATTGTAACTAGCTGATAGATCTCTAAAATTTCCTTATGGTGTGGCGGAGGACGTTTTGGTCAGAGTTAATAAATTTATGTTTCCAGTTGATTTTGTTGTGATGGATATGGAGGAGGACACTGAAGTTCCTCTTATATTGGGAAGACCTTTCATGAAGACGACAAAAGTCATTATTGATGTTGATGATGGCAAGTTAAAAGTCAGAGTAGAATATGAGGAAGTTAATTTTAATGTGTTTGACGCAATGATGCATCTTACAGATAAACAACACTATCTTAGGATGGATGTGGTAGATGATATCTTTCAAGCAGCAAGGAAGCAACTAACCAAAGCAAGCTCATTATAAAAATCTTTGATAGGTGTTAATGACGAATTTAATGAAAAGGATGAAGAAGAAATTGAGAAATATTTAAAACATCTTGATTCAGCACAAGAAGTTACTGCAAAAGAACAACAATCTGAGAAATTACAGCAAGAACATGAAAATGAGAGTCAAAAGCTGAAATTAAAGGTATTACCTCCTCATTTAAAATATGTTTTTCTTTCAGATGGAGGCAACAAACCAGTGGTGATTATCAATTCCTTAACAAATTCTGAAGAAGAAAAATTGATCTCAGTTTTGAAAGAGAATGAGAAGGCCATAGGGTGGACATTATTTGATCTCAAAGGAATCAGTCCTTCTTATTGCATGCATAAGATTCATATGGAGAATGATTTCAAGCCCGTTGCACAACCTCAAAGACGTCTTAATCCAACTATGAAAGAGGTGGTAGAAAAAGAAGTACTGAAATTACTTGATGCAGGTATGAGTTATCTTATCTCTAACAGTGCTTGGGTTAGTCCAGTTCAGGTGGTCCCGAAAAAATGAGGTATGACTGTAATTTATAATGATAAAAATGAATTAATACCTACTAGGACTGTCAAAGGTTGGAGAATGTGTATAGATTATAGAAAATTAAATCAGGCAACTAGAAAAGATCATTTTCCTTTACCTTTCATGGATCAAATGTTAGAAAGATTAGCAGAACAAGTTTTTTATTGTTTTCTGATGGTTATTCAAGGTACAATCAAATAACAGTAGATCCAAAAGATCAAGAAAAAACTACTTTTACTTGTCCTTTTGGTGTGTTTGCTTATAGGAAAATGTCATTTGGATTGTGCAATGCCCCAGCAACTTTTCAAAGATGCATGTTAGCAATATTTTCAGATTTGGTGGAACAATGCATAGAAGTTTTCGTAGATGATTTTTCATTATTTGGTGCATCATTTGACCAATGCTTGAGGAACTTGAACACTGTACTGAAGCGGTGTGTTGATACCAATTTAGTTTTAAATTGGGAAAAATGTCATTTTATGGTAACTGAAGGCGTGGTGTTAGGCCATAAGATTTCTGCAAGAGGGATTGAAGTTGATAAAGCAAAAATAGAGATTATTGAGAAACTTCCACCACCAACAAATGTCAAGGACATAAGAAGTTTTTTAGGACATGCTGAATTCTATAGAAGATTTATAAAAGATTTCTCAAATATTGCAAAGCCACTCAACAACTTCCTTAATAAGGGTATTTCTTTTAATTTTGATGCGGAATTTTTACATGCTTTTTTTGAATTGTTAAAACAAAAATTAATTCCAGCCCCTGTGACAATTGCACCTGATTGGAATTTAGATTTTGAATTAATGTGTGATGCAAGTGATTATGCTATAGGAGCAGTGTTAGGCCAAAGAAAATCTAAGATTTTTCATGTTATACATTATGCTAGCAAAGTTCTCAATGCAGCCCAAATTAATTATGCAACTACTGAAAAAGAATTACTAGCTATAGTTTACACGTTGAAAAAATTTAGAGCATACTTGATTGGTTCATCTGTTACTGTATATACTAATCATGCAGCAATCAAATATTTGTTAACCAAATTAGATTCTAAACCTAGGCTAATTAAATGGATTTTATTGTTGCAGGAATTTGATTTGGTGATCAAGGATAAAAATGGCTGTGAAATTTTGGTAGCTGATCATTTGTCCATATCAGTCAATACTGAAGTGACTAATACCAATTAGAAGTGCAGGAGGAATTTCCAGATGAAAAACTAATGATGGTACAACAAAGATCATGGTTTGCTAACATGGCAAATTTTAAAGCTGCAAAAGTTATCCCAGAAGAGTATACTTGGCACCAAAAGAAGAAATTATTTAAGGATGCCCATTATTTTGTATGGTATGATCCTTACCTTTTCAGGATAGAAAGTGATAACTTGCTCAGAAGATGTGTGACAAGCAAGGAAGCCAAAAATATTCTTTAGCATTGTCATAGTTCTCCTTATGGGGATCATTTTAATGGAGTTAGAACTGCTGCGAAAGTTCTCCAATCTGGTTTTTTTTTTCCCACCTTTTTTAAAGATGTGCACAACTTTGCACAACATTGTATTGATTGTCAGAAAATAGGGAGTATCTCAAGAAGAAATGAGATGCCTTTGAACATCATGTTAGAAGTAGAAATATTTGACTGCTGGGGAATTGATTTTGCAGGACCTTTTCCATCCTCATTCTCTAAAGAATACATCTTGATAGCAGTTGATTATGTGTCAAAATGGGTGGAAGCAGTGGCTACTGCCAAAACTGTGATAAAAAATTTAAAGAAAAATATATTCTGTAGATTTAGCACTCCCAGAGTTCTAATCAGTGATGGAGGTCACATTTCTACAATATTCAACTTCAGAAATGTTTAGAACATTATGGAGTCAGACATAAAGTTGCATCACCTTACCATCCACAAACTAATGGGCAAGCAGAAGTTTCAAACAGAGAAATTAAAAAAATATTAGAAAAGACGGTTACATCTTCAAGAAAAGATTGGTCAATAAAGTTAGATGATTCGCTTTGGGCTTATAGGACTGCATATAAAGTTCCTACTGGGTTATCTCCCTTTCAACTTGTCTATGGTAAGTCATGTCATCTTCCAGTGCAAATGGAGCATAAAGTGTATTGGGCTTTAAAATTTTTAAATTTTGATCCAAAGGTTCAACAAAGCAAAGAAAAATTCAGATGCATGAATTAGAAGAAATGAGACTTAATGCATACAAATCATCCAAGTTATACAAGGAGAAAGTTAAGGCATATCATGATAAGAAATTTCTGAAAAAGAGAGTTTCATCCAGGCTAGTTTGTATTACTGTTTAATTTAAGATTAAGACTTTTTCCTGGGAAACTAAAATCCAAATGGTCAGGTCCATTTGTGGTAAGATCAGTTAGGCCTTATGGTGCTATAGAATTGGAAGATTCACCAACAGGAAGAATATGGACAGTTAATGGGTAGAGAATTAAAGCATATTTGGGAGATACATTGGATAAGCTTCACCTCATTATCTACTTAGATGAACCTTAAAGCAAACAGGCATCGAGCTGAAGATGTTAAACAAGCGCTCTTGGGAGGCAACCCAGTGTTTTATCTTAATTTCTTTTCTTTTTGGTTATTTAAATTTTTTTGTTTTATCTTATTGCATTATAAATTGAGCATGAACACATTTGAACATTGTTGAACTAGATCTATGTGAAAATTTGTTTTTGAGTTGTTAATCATTGGATTGCATTTGAATATCATGTTATAAGTCAAAATTCACTGAAATTTGCTCAAGCGACAGAGGATTCGCTTGAGCGAATGTTAGTTGTTTCTCTTTGTTTTTCTTCGCTCAAACGAAAAAAATTTTGTACACACATTCGCTCAAGCGACGCAGGATTCGCTCAAGCGATGCAGGATTCGCTCAAGTGAATGTACGTTATTTCTCTCTATTTTTGGTCGCTCAAGCAAATAATAGGCACACTGATTTTCGCTTGAGCGATAGTGCCCAGATTTGGTTTTTAAAAACGCGAGCTAGGGTCATTCTTTTCACTTTTCAACATCTCTATTTCGAACCCAAGCTCTCTCTCCACTCACTCTACATCAAATTTTTTACTTTGTGCACCTAAATTCGAACTTCAAAGCACTTTTCCAACTACTCTGAGTAGATTTACTGAGTTTGTTCTGATTCAAATCCAAGAATTTCAAGTTTTGTGCACTGTTCATACCAACTTTCTGCATTTGTGCGATTTGCCTTCTATTCTGCAATTAAGGTATGTTTTTAACTCTTTTATTGGTGAATTATCTGATTGTGGAGTAATTTCTTTCAACTATGGCTAGATTGATTGAATTGAATGCATATTTAAGATTTGCAAATTCTGCTGCATACCAGGTGTTTGTTAAAATGCCTCAAAAAGGAATGAATTGAGTTTTAGAGGATAATAAGTTTGCATATACATATGATTGAATTAGTCATATTAGGGGAAAGGAATACATATCAAGAAAATAGAGTTTAAGGATTCGATAATAAGATGCATACCAGGTGTTTGATAAAATGCTTATATATGACTTATGGTATGTTTTGCTAATTTTGATGGTTATGATGTTACAGATGAGTCCAAGAAAAGATTCACAAGGTGTTTCATCATCCAGGGATGCTGGAAAAAGGCCAAGGACTGAGTCTGCAGGCATTCAAATAGATAGAAGAAGATTCAAGGATGCTAAGAGGCAGGTGAGATTTGAGAGAATCCAGAATTGGACCTTTATCCCAAAAAGAAGAGTAGAGTTGAATGAGAGCGAGTACCCAGAATTCAACAATGAATTAACCCACCAGAACTGGAGGTAGTTGGTGCTCCCAATGCCAAAATATGACCCAAAAATCATTAAGGAGTTTTATGCTAACGCCTGCCTAGTTGAAGGTGAGCCATTTCGGGCACGTTCCAAAGTGAGAGGTCGGTGGGTTCCGTATGATAGGAATGCAATTAATAATTTGTTGGGAAATCCGCTCTTTCTAGAGGAAGGCCATATTTGTGACTTCCAAGTCATCAAGAATAGTAGACATCTAACTGCGATGCACTTTAGGGATGATGACGTTGCAAGAGCCCTGTGCTTACCTGGGAGGACCTTTGAGGCAAACCATGCTGGGAAGGCCTTGAGAATATTAAGGGCCAACATGACCACCTTAACACAGATCTGGACTTCTTTTCTACTGGCCAACATTGTACTCATCAAGCATAGTTCAGATCTGAATATGCCTAGGTGCCATATTATCAAGAGCATTTTGGATGAAACTATGATTGATGTCGCTGTTGAACATTCAAGGACTTGATGTTGAACTTACATGGACATGAAGCTTGTTGATTTTGATGATGATTCAAGAACACAAGACTTCGAGAGTTGAAGACTTGTTTTATAGTATAATAACTCTGTTTTGATTAGTTTGAGTCTGTAATATTAGAGTTTAAGATAGCCGGTACATAGTCTGCACTTTAGAAGCTTCAAAAACTCAAATTTATCTTTTTGCCTCGGCTTTAATCGATTAAATGGTCAAATAATCGATTATTACAGTGAGAAAAACAATTTTCTGTATTTGTTCACTGTAATAATCGATTAACACACCTGTTAATCGATTAACAGGCCTGTTAATCGATTAACAGGGCTTTTAATCGATTAAAACAGTGAGTTTTGGGGTTCTGTTGATTTTGGCTCTGTAATAATCGATTAACACTTCATTTAATTGATTATTTCAGTCAGATTTTGATTTTCAACTTCAAATCAACCCTATTTTCGAAAACCCTAATCCCAAGACTCCTAGTTCCGAAAATCCCAATTCCCAAACCCTAATTTCTCTACTTAAGCTTCTCTAAGGCTCTCAGAAAAAGTGAACATTTTTTCACTACAAGAAAATCGCGTATTACCGACGGATATTTACCGACGGATTTATAACCGTTGAAAAATATTTATTACCGATGGATATAAAATATTTATGGAATTTGATTTTACCGATGGATATATCCGTCGGTAAAATAATAATTAGTTACCGACGGATATATCCGTCGATAAATCCGTCAGTAATTTACAGATGAATTTATCGACGGATATATCCGTCGGTAAATCTGTCAATAAATTAATAATTAATCACTGATGGATATATCCGTCGGTAAATTCATTTGTAAATTACCGACTGATATTTTCGTCAGTAAATTAACAATTAGTAAATACTCACATAATTAAAAAATTATATATTTTTTATTTAATAATTTAATTTAATCATAATTAGATTAATTTATAATAATTTCTTAAATAAAATAATTTAAAAAAATAAATATTTAATTATATAAAAATATTTAATTATATATAAATAAATAAATATATATAAATATATAAATATATAAATATATATAAATATATAAATATATATAAAAATATATAAATATATAAATATATAAATATATAAATATATAAATATATAAATATATAAATATATAAATATATAAATATATAAATATATAAATATATAAATATATTTGTATATAAATATAATTTATTTGTAAATTATTATCAAAAAATTTTGGTAGCTTAGTGGTTGGAGTATCGACTTCTAACTCTAAGATACTGGGTTCGAATCCTGGTAATAACAATTCTCTTAATCTAATCATAATTAAAGGCTTTAAAAATGTAATAGGGGAATATAATTAATAATAAAAATATAAAGGGAAGGGATTCTATAAAATAAATAAGCTATATAAGTAAAATATTTAATAAATAATAAAAATATTACCAACGGATTTTTGTTATTACCGACGGATTTTGACCGTCGGTAATATTAAAATTTCTTGTAGTGTTCAAACAAAAGTTAAGTGTTGTGAGTGCCAGAGAACTGTTTATTGGAGGAAAAAGGGGCTTTTGGAACCTGGTGTGGGCTAGAAGCGATAAGAATCACTAAGTGGAGTTCTTAGTGGATTGTGTGTTGTGCCGTCTTTGGGGAAAGTTGTTCTTCATCTCTTGTGGGTTTCAAGAGAGGTGTTTTTTTTACTTTGTATTTTCAATTGTTATCTGTTTGTAACAACTTTGATTATAGTGACAGCGTTAATTCTCTGTTTGAGTGATTAGCAACTGGACGTAGGGTCTTTTTATCCAAACCAGTATAAATCTCCTGTGTAAGACTCTATCTCTATCTTATTTACGTTTACACAGATTTTTAATCGGTAAAATTTGGGGAAAATTTTGAAAACCTAATTTTTGTTAAGAAACCAATTCACCCCCCCTCTTGGTTTTTGTCCGACCACGCAAACATTCCGCTTCGCGATTCTAACAAGTGGTATCAGAGCTTGCTTTGATAGTCATTCAAATTTTTCGAAAATGGTCGGACATAATCAAACTTTTGCCGAAGGTGCGTCTATCAACAAACCCCCACTTTTTGCGGGTCAAAATTATCCTTTTTGGAAAGTAAGAATGCAAATATTTTTAGAGTCTGTTGATAGAGGCGTTTGGGATGCAATTTTAAACGATCATTTTATTCCTAAAGTTTTTGAAAATGGAGTAGAAGTACCAAAACAATTTTCTAGATGGTCGGATGAAGAAAATAGGAAAGCCCAATATGATGTTAGGGCTAGAAATATAATTTCATCTACTTTAACCCTTGATGAGTTTTACAGAATATCCATTTGTAAGAGTGCTCAAGAGATGTGGGAAAAACTAAGAGTAACCTATGAAGGAACCGATGATAGTGACTCAAGTTTGGGGTCAAGCAATGCGGAAGTTGAAGCTAATATTTGCTTATTGGCAAATGACATCATTTCTTCCGACTTTGAGGTAAGTGATTCCGACTCATCTTCAAGTGATGATGAAAATAATTATGATGAACTGCAAAATGCATATAATGAATTGTTTAGTGCCTTTAAGGACTTGAAAAATGAATATAAAGTTGTGGAAAAGAGTTTAAGTAGATCCGAAAAGGAGGTTGATTCATTAAAAACGAAAATTGCATGTTTAGAAGAAAAGGAATCCTTAGAAACGAAAATTGTATGTTTAGATGAGAATGATGATAAGAACTTAGCATGTGCACCTTGTAAAGAGCATGAATATGACATAGATATTCTTAACCATTTGCTAGACAAAGCCGAAAAGTAGATAGGTGATCTTAAGAAGCATGAAATTGTGTTAGCTCAAAATAGTGTAAATCATCAAGTTCCTTTGAAAAATCCTAAAAGGAAAAACAAAAAAGTATGGGTAGAAAAAGGAACTAGAGCATGTTTTTTTAGTAATGCATCTTATTCTAAAACTACATCAAAAGCATGTTTTTATTGTATGAAACAAGGTCACACTTCAAATAAATGTAAAATAAAACATTTTGGTGTTCCTAAAGGTAAATACATTTGGGTTCCTATTGTTAAATAATTTGTTTGTCTCTAACCCCAAGGACCCAAAAGTTATGGGGACCTAAGTTTACTATGTTCTTGTTTTGTAGGAAACTTCCAAATCAAAGAAGTCTATGTGGTATCTTGATAGTGGATGCTCAAAGCATATGACCGGTGATAAAATGAAATTTGTGAGTTTCAAAGCTAAAGAACAAGGATATGTAACTTATGGGGACAACAACAAAGGGAAAATTCTTGGAATTGGAAATATAGGTGGTGCAAACACCTTGGAAATTAAGGATGTGCTTCTTGTTGATGGACTAAAGCATAATCTCCTTAGCATAAGTCAACTATGTGACAAAGGATTTAAGGTAATCTTTGAAAGTAAATTTTGCACCATACATTTGATAGATTCCGAAAATGTAGAATTAAAAGGCATTAGACATAATAACATATACTTGATTGATTTGGATTGTTTACATGATTCTAGTATAACATGTTTAGTTGCTAAGGAAGAGAACCCTTGGTTATGGCATAAGAGAGCGGCTCATATAAATATGCATCATTTGAACAAATTGATTTCAAAAGACTTAGTTATTGGTTTGCCTAAGTTAAAATTTGAAAAAGATAGATTGTGTGATGCATGTCAAATAGGTAAACAAGTAAAATCATCATTTAAATCAAAGAATGTTATTTCCACTTCAAAACCCCTAGAATTATTACATTTAGATTTATTTGGACCTTCTAGGATAAAAAGCTTTGGTGGAAATTATTATGGCCTTGTGATTGTTGATGATTACTCTAGATATACTTGGACATTTTTCCTAACTATGAAAAGTGAAGCCTTTAAGGTATTTAGAAAATTTGCAAAACAAATTCAAAATGAGAAAGACTTAAGAATTAAAGTTTTAAGAAGTGACCATGGTGGTGAGTTTCAAAATGAAAAGTTTGAAAGTTATTGTGAAGAAAATGGAATATTACATAACTTTTCTGCTCCTAGGACTCCCTAACAAAATGGTGTAGTTGAAAGGAAAAATAGGTCATTAGAGGAACTTGCTCGAACAATGTTAAATGAATCTAATGT
Organism: Sphenostylis stenocarpa; assembly: GCA_963425845.1. NCBI lineage: Eukaryota > Viridiplantae > Streptophyta > Magnoliopsida > Fabales > Fabaceae > Sphenostylis > Sphenostylis stenocarpa. The sequence goes on from OY731406.1 coordinate 47,043,876, forward strand.
TCCTAAATATTTTTGGATTGATGCGGTTAGTACTGCTTGTTATGTTTTAAATAGAATGCTCATTAGGTCAATTATAAAATCAACTCCCTATGAATTGTTAAATGGTAGAAAGCTTAATGTTGCTCATTTAAAAATATTTGGATGTAAGTGCTTTGTGTTAAATAATGGAAAGGACAACTTAGGAAAATTTGACTCAAAAGCCGATGAGGGAATTTTCTTAGGTTATTCATTAACTAGCAAGGCTTACAGGGTGTTTAATAGAAGAACCTTAAATATTGAAGAATCTATTCATGTTACTTTTGATGAGATTGTAGACCTTGGGGGAAATCCTCTTGAGTCAAATAAAGAACTTGCAGGTGATGATGAGTATATAAGAGAGGCTCTTGATGAATTATATTTGGAAGAAAATGAGTCTTCTCAAACGCCTGAATTATCAAAAGAATGGCAATCACCTAGAGGACTCTCAATGGACAATATCATTGGTGATATCTCAAAAGGGGTAAGAACTAGAAATATGACTAATTTTTGCATGTCTGTAGCTTTTGTGTCACAGATAGAACCCAAAAATGTTGAGGAAGCGCTTAAAGATGACCAATGGTGCATAGCAATGCAAGAAGAACTTAACCAATTTGAAAGGAATCAAGTCTGGGAATTAATCCCAAGAGAAGAATCACATCAAGTTATTGGAACCAAATGGGTGTTTAGAAATAAACTTGATGAAGATGGAAACATAACAAAGAATAAAGCTAGACTTGTTGCCAAAGGCTATTGTCAGGAGGAAGGTATAGATTATGATGAAACTTATGCTCCTGTTGCTAGGTTAGAGGCTATACGCCTACTTCTTGCTTATGCATCTTTGATGAAATTTAAATTATATCAAATGGATGTTAAGAGTGCCTTTTTGAATGGTTTTATTAAAGAAGAAGTTTATGTGGAGCAACCCCTTGGATTTGAAGATTTTAGTTATCCTAATCATATTTTTAAATTAAAGAAAGCATTATATGGGGTGAAACAAGCTCCTAGATCTTGGTATGAAAGGCTAAGTAGTTTCCTAACTTCAAATGATTTTTCTAGAGGAAAAATTGATTCTACTCTGTTTATAAAGAAAGTTAAAGAACATATCTTATTGGTCCAGGTATATGTTGATGATATTATTTTTGGATCAACTGATAATTCGTTATGTGTAGAATTTGCTAAGATAATGCAGGGAGAGTTTGAAATGTCTATGATGGGAGAATTGACATTCTTCCTTGGACTTCAAATCAAGCAACTTAAAGATGGCATTTTCATCTCTCAAACCAAATACTGCAAAGAGATCCTTAAAAAGTTTGGAATGGACACCTCAAAGGAAGCTAACACACCCATGGGAACTTCATGCTATCTAGACAAGGATGAATTAGGTTTAGAAGTTAATAAATCTATGTATAGAGGTATGATAGGTTCACTGTTATACTTAACTGCAAGTAAACCTGATATTATGCATTATGTTTGTGTGTGTGCTAGATTTCAGGCTTGTCCAAAAGAATTGAAGCACTTGTTGGATTTGATGAAGACATATTGAGTTAATATAGTTTAGTTTGTGGGTGTGTAGATGAATAGGTTAGAAGTTTAAAACTTAATCTCTTGATAGGCCAATAGATCTTGTGATAAGCGCCTTGAAATGATGCATCTCATTGAACTCATTTTTCTGCATGAAAAAATAACCTTTAAGCATTAAAAGAACAAACTAAGTTTTTCAATCTGTTGAAAAAGAGTTTTCAATCTGTTAAAATCACTTAACATAAGAAGTGTGGATTTGTAGTCGAAATATCAATTGGTTGAATCGCGGAATCAACAGGTTAAAAATGTTCTTAATGATTTTTTCAAATATTAAAGGTTTCGCATTTTCAATCTGTTGAAATGTTTTTTAATCTGTTGAAACGAGAGAGACCATTTTTTTAGTCTAAGAGTTCATAAAATTTCAATCTGTTGAAATATTTTTTAATCGATTGAAACAGAGAGCTATCATTTTTTTCTAAACTGTTTCAATCCATTGAAAACTCGAATCAAATCGATTGAATGAAGTTTTAAATAAAATCAATCGATTGAAATGTCGTTTTAATCGATTGAAAAGAATTCTGATCGATCACAATTTGATTCTAATCGATCATAACTGGTTCTGATCGGTCATAAAGCTATTCTGATCGATCTTAACTGATTCTGACTGTTATATTATTATTCGATCGGTCATCTGTTACTCTAAATCAGTTTTTATCTGTTTAAACATTCTGGTTCCTTCTTTTATTCTATAAATACAGGTTTGATCTATCTTTTGAAACATACAATTTGAGAAAACATTTGAAAGCAATCTTAGAGCTATCATATCCGTGACTTTCTCTGTGCATTCAAAAACTTTTCATATCATAAGGTGCTTTGATCAAGATTGTTGTTCATCAAAGAGAGAAAGTTCTGAGTTAGAATTTCTTCTAGACATCTATACTGTTAAAGCTGCAGTCCAGGTTTTTTCTTTTCATATTCTTGTATAAAGTGTGATTGTGTAGATTGGGTGTTGGATCTGCACTGGGTACAGTAACTGGATTTGGTTACTGGGAGGTTTTCAAGAGTCTATCTTGTGGGTTTGTGAGATAGTTCTTGGGGTAGATTGGTGAATATCTACTGGTTGTAATTTTCACTTGGAATTAGTGGAACTTGGCAGATTTGTCAAGAACTGGATGTAGCTCTGGTAAAGAGTGAACCAGTATAAACTTTTGTGTTGATTTTCTGCTTTCATCTCCTTTATTTCTTGTTCATATTCTTGCTGTAATTAAAATCAAATCTACCTATAGAAGAATTGAATAAAGATAAATCATTCTTTCCAAAGAAAGTGTGTTTTGCGAAAAAGTTTTCTAAAGTTCAATTCAGCCCCCCTCTTGAACTCAACCATTAATTTTTACAATTGGTACCAGAGCCGGTTCTTGTAAGTTACTCAAGAATTCGGTCCAAGAATGGCTGAGGGAAAGATGAATTTTTCGGAAGAAGCCTCCATAAACAGGCCTCCTCTTTTTGCTAGTGTGAATTATTCTTTCTGGAAGGTTAGAATGAAAATCTTTATTGAATCTCTTGATAGAGGTATTTGGGAAACAATTGTTAATGGGCCTTTCAAACCAACTCATACAGTGGACGGTAAAATTGTTGAGAAAAATTGGGCTGAATTAACTGATGCAGAAAATAGGAGAGTCCAATATGATTATACTGCTAAAAATATTATTACCTCTGCTTTAAATCTTGATGAGTTTTTCAGGGTGTCTCAATGTGCCTCTGCCAAAGAAATGTGGGAAATTCTAGAGGTCACTCATGAGGGTACATCTGACGTGAAAAGGGAAAGAAAGCATGAATTAATTAGAGACTATGAATTGTTTAAAATGCAGCAAGGAGAAACAATTGCAGATGTACAGAAAAGATTCACGCATATAGTCAATCATCTTATTGGGCTAGGAAAGACTTTTGACAAAGAAGAGTTAAACATCAAAATCTTGAAATTTTGGACAGATCTTGGCAACCAAAGGTGACAACTATATCAGGATCAAGAGACTTAACTGAAATGACTACTCCTTCACTATTTGGTAAGTTAAGGGAACATGAGTTGGAAATCAATCGGTTCAAAGAACAAGAAAATGCAGAGAAGAAAAGCAGAAACATTGTTCTCAAGAAGATTGAAGAAAATAGTGAGTCTGAAGAAGATGAATCCGAGAATCTGACTGTGTTGGTTAAGAAGTTTGGGAAATTTCTTAGAAGGAAGAACAGAACTGGCCAAGTTAAAAGGTACACTGATAAAAGAACTGAATCTATTCAAAATACTGTTACTTGTTATTCTTGTGGTAAGCAGGGACACATAAGGAGTGAATGTCCAGAAAAAACCAAGAATCAGAACAAGAAAGAGTCAAAGTATAAAGGGAAAAAGGCCTACATAGCTTGGCAAGACAATGATTCATCCTCCAGTTCTACATCTCGAAGGTGAAGAGGTGAACCTATGTTTGATGGTCAGGTCGTGAATCCTCTTCATCGCATGTAAGTTCAACTCCCACAGAAAATGAAATGAATTACAGTACATTACTAAATGCTTTCAATGAAATGCATAATGAAGCCAAGAATTTATCTCATACAAATAATTGGTTAAAAGGACTAAATAACTGGTTAGAAAATAGGGTTAAAATTCTGGAAAAAGAGTTATTAGAAAGCAAAACAGATATGGAACATCTTGAAATAATCTATTCTTCTGCTGATAATGCTGCTGCTAACAATAATTGTGAAAAGTGTATCCTTCTACAAAATAAGGTTGATTACTTGATTAAAACTTTGTCTAAGTTTACTCAAGGTAAAGAAAATTTAGATACACTTCTTGGGTCTCAAAACTGTGTTTTTGAACATACTAGAATCGGGTACAAACCTAAGGTTGGGGTGAAAACTAAAAAGTATTTGAACTTCTTTTCTTTCAGAAAAGAAACAACATCCCCTTTCTCATCTTGTCATTACTGCATGAAAAAAGGACATACTGTAAAATTCTGTCATGCTAGAAAATATTTTGTGCCGCAAGGTAGAATGAGATGGGTTCCAAAACATGTTAAACAGAAAATTTGACTCCTAAGGACCCAAAATATTTAAGGGTACCAAATACTTGATGCTTGATCTTTCAGGAACAGCAACAAGAGTCCCTTTGGTACCTGGACAGCGGATGCTCAAGGCACATGACAGGTGATATTTCAAAATTCCAGAAACTGAGACTAAAGAATGGAGGTCACGTAACATATGGAGACAACAACAAGGGAAGAATTCTAGGTTCAGGAGATATAGGAGATGGTGAATCCGTGACCATTCACAATGTTCTTCTTGTTGAAGGTCTCAAGCACAACTTAATCAGCATAAGCCAGTTATGTGATCTAGGTCACAAGGTTATCTTCAAACCAGAAAAATGCCTAATCTGTGAGCCAAAATCTGACACGGTAATGTTGGTAGGTAAGAGGTTAAATAACATTTACATGTTAGATATCAAGCATTCTATCTCATCTCAAAGTTGTCTTCTTACTAAAGAAGAAGAATCTTGGTTATGGCATAGAAGGCTTGCACATATTCATCTTAATCATCTGGATAAACTGATTTCTAAAGAATTAGTCTCTGGGCTACCTATGCTTCGAATTTCGAAAGACAAAATCTGTGACGCTTGTCTAAAAGGTAAACAAACTAGAAAATTCTTTTCAAACAAAAACATTGTTTCTACTTCTAGACCTTTGGAACTGCTTCACATGGGTTTGGTTGGTCCTTCAAGAAATAAAAGTCTAGGTGGTAATCTCTATATCATGGTAATTGTTGATGACTTTTCCAGATTTACTTGGACTATCTTTTTAAAAGCCAAATCTAATTCTTACAAATCTTTCAAAAAGCTTGCCAAGGTCTTACATAATGAAAAAGGTTATTTCATTACTTCTATTCAAAGTGACAATGGTGGAGAATTTGTAAATGAAAAGTTTGAATTATTATGTGAAAAGTATGGCATAAAACACAATTTTTCTGCTCCAAGAACTCCTCAACAGAATGGTGTTGAGGAAAGAAAGAACAGATCCATTGTGGAACTTGCTAGAACAATGCTTTGTGAAAATTATTTACCTAAATACTTTTGGGCAGATGCAGTAAACACTGTTTGTCATGTTTTGAATAGAGTCTTGATTAGACCCATGCTTAAGAAAACCCCATATGAACTGTACAAAGGAAGAAAACCCAACATAAACTATTTCAGGGTTTTTGGATGTACATGTTTTGTTTTAAACAATGGGAAAGAAAATATTGGCAAGTTTGATGAAAAATCCGATAAAGGAATCTTTCTTGGCTATTCTACTAACAGCCATGCATATAGAGTCTACAATTTAAGACTGAAATCTGTTGAAGAATCAGTACATGTTGTTTTTAATGAGTCTCCTCGAGTGTTGCAGAATAAAACAACAGGTACTGCAGATGATGACGATTTAACTGATAATTCTTATCAGTTAAAACATCCCAGTGGCTCAGATCAGCATACTGTCGAAGAAGGTGATCAATCAATTGATCCTGCAAAAGCTGATCCACCAAGAATTACTGAAGAACAGGAAGAAGATATCCTGGATGAGCTTCCTAAAGAATGGATTGTCCCAAGAGATCTCTCTCTAGACAATGTTATTGGGCAAATCAATAAGGGAGTATCCACTAGAAATTCTCTTAATCAATTCTGCAATCATATGGCATTCATTTCACAAATTGAACCTAAAAATGTTAAGGATGCATTAAATGATGAATATTGGGTTAGTGTTATGCATGATGAGCTTAATCAGTTTGAAAGGAATAACATGTGCGAATTAGTTCCTAAAACCAAAGATATCAATGTAATTGGTACTAAGTGGGTATTCAAAAATAAACTAGATGAACACGGCATTATCACTAGAAATAAAGCTAGATTGGTAGCCAAAGGATAAAACCAACAGGAAGGAATTGATTTTGATGAAACCTTTGCACATGTAGCTAGACTTGAAGCTGTTAGACTATTATTAGCTTATGCTTGTATTAGTGGTTTCAGATTACTACAGATGGATGTCAAGAGTGCCTTTCTAAATGGACTCATCAATGAAGAAGTTTATGTTTCTCAACCTCCTGGTTTTGAAAATCACAAGCATCCTGACCATGTCTACAAATTAAAAAAGGCTCTTTATGGTTTAAAGCAAGCTCCTAGACAATGGTATGAGAGGCTAAGTAACTTCTTAATTGATCAAGGATATAAACGAGGTGAAGTTGATAAAACCTTATTCATTAAGAAATCTGGAACTGACATTATTTTGGTGCAGGTGTATGTTGATGATATCATTTTCGGTTCTACTAATAATGCCTTGTGTAATAAGTTTGTTAAGGAAATGCAAAGTGAATTTGAGATGTCTATGATGGGAGAATTAAATTTCTTCCTTGGTCTCCAGGTTAAGAAATTAAGAAATGGCATTTTTCTAAGTCAATCTAAATACTGTAATGAGTTGTTGAAGAAATGTGATATGCACAATTGCAAAGAATCCTCTACACCCATGTCTACTAACTGCTGTCTAGATTTAGATGAAAAAGGAAAATCTGTTGATCAAACTAAATATAGAGGTTTGATTGGTTCTCTGCTATATCTGACTGCTAGTAGGCCTGACATTATGTTCAGTGTGTGCCTTTGTGCTAGATTTCAGGCAAATCCAAAGGAATCTCATCTTACCGCTGCTAAAAGAATTCTCAAGTACCTTAAAGGAACCATTGATGTCGAACTATGGTATCCTGAAGGTGCTTCTCTTAAACTTGTTGGATTTTCTGATTCTGACTTTGCAGGATGTAGATTGGACAGGAAAAGTACCTCTGGTACATGTCATTTACTGGGAAGCAGTCTCATATCGTGGCACGGCAAGAAGCAAGCATGTGTTGCTCTTTCAAGCTGCAGAAGTCTGAATACATTGCAGCTGGGAGTTGTTGTGCTCGAAGTATCTATCTTAAACAACAAGCTGAAAGATTATGGAGTGGCTCTTAACATGGTACCTCTGGTTTGTGATAATACTAGTGCAATAAATCTAACTAAGAATCCTATTCAACACTCTAGAACTAAGCATATTGAAATTAGACATCACTTTATTAGAGATCATGTATCTAGGGGTGATTGTGAAATTTTATTCATTGAAACTGAGAAACAGTTAGCTGACTTATTCACTAAACCACTTCCTAGAGATAGACTTAATATGCTTAGAACTGAATTAGGAATTCTGGATATATCTAGTATTGAATAATTGATTCCTTATTGTGATTATGTGCTTTTTAACAGGTTGATAACATGCTCAATCGATTAAAATTGTCTAAAAATCTTGAAATTATGTGTTTTAATCGATTAAAATTGCGAAATAATCTGTTGATTTCCTGATTCTCAATCTCTGTTCATGTTATGTTACCAATTCAATTGATTAAATAAGCTTTTAATCGATTTATTTCAATAACCTTGTAGCTCTGCATATTTTTCTCTTGTAAATCAATCGATTCAATCTTCGATTCAATCGATTTATTTCACTTTTGATACTCTGCATGTTTTTATTTCACAAAAACAATCGATTAAATCTTCGATTCAATCGATTTATTTTACTCCTGATAATCTGTGTCTATATCAGAAATTGAAAAATCAATTAATTTCATGGAAAATCAATTGGTTAATTTTTCCTAGGGTTAGTAGTGTATGCGTTGCCTCTAATCAATTACTGCAGATTGTGCTGAGTACATTTACAACTAGGATCAGCTTCATCTACTCTCTTAAATATCAAAGTTATCCAATAAAAGTTGAATGACTGTGATTGGATATCAGATGTGAGGGTAATTAAGTTGCACAGTAACAATTCTCTCTCTCCACCTTTACCATCCCTGCGCTGAAGCAGAACAGCAGTAAATCATTAAAGACAAAATTGTCTATTCAAAGAAGTTGAAGGGACCGAGTGTTCTCATTTCATCTTAGCATACAATAGTTGTTTGAAAAGCTAATACTTCTTCTTGAAAACATTCTCTCTTCTCTGTTTTTCTGTTTCATCTTACAAGTAAGCATGTTCAAGCACACCAAATCAGGAAGGAAGAAGTTCAGCAAAGGAGAATCCTCTGCTGCTGTGCAAGGAACATCTGTAGGAGGGCGCATTGAATCCTGGTTCAATGGGAACCAAGAGAAGATGGATTTGTTCATTCATGAAATGAGCAAGAAACAAATCAATATACCCAAGGTTCTAAAATTTTCATGGTTGGACGCTGAAGGGTTCGGAGGTGTTCGAAGCTGCTACAACATCGAAACTTCGGATGCTCCTTGAGCTCAATGGTAGGATTTATCCTGACCTTATTAAAGTCTTCTTCACTAACCTGTCATTTCAAGGGTCTACTCTAAAAACTCAAGTCAAAGGAGTGGAAATAGAGATTACTCCCACTGTCTGGAAAGATGTTGCTGGTCTCAAAGATAAAGGTGTAAAAGTTACCAAAGGGTATACCGCTGATGTGGAAGAATTTAACAAAGTTCAGTACTTTCGCTCTTGTTTGCGAAATAAGAGGGACTCCGTGAGTTCCTTCAACACTAGAAAGTTGAAGCTTGAAGAAAGGATCCTTGCATTCATAGTGGCCTGGCAGCTTACTCCTAGGGGGAGCAATCATGCAGTACTAAATGAAGGAGATTTGGTACTGATGTATTGTATTCACCACAGAATAAGAGTGAACTGGGTTTTTGTCATCAAGGATCATATGATCAAAGCGAAAAGGCTGTTGAACATTCAAGGACTTGATGTTGCACTTGATGAACATGAAGATTGTTGATTTTGATGATGATTCAAGAACTCAAAGACTTAGTGTGTTGAAGATTTGTTTTGTATTGTAATAACTCTGTTTTAATTAGATTGAGTCTGTAATATTAGAGTTTAAGATAGCCGGTACATAGTCTGCACCTTAGAAGCTTCAAAAAGCTCAAATTTATCATTCAGGCTCGGCTTTAATCGATTATATAGGGAAATAATCGATTAAAACAGTGAGAAAAACCATTTTCTGTATCAACTCACCGCTTTAATCGATTAAATCTCCAGATAATCGATTATCAGGTCTGATAATCGATTAAAACCCCTTTTAATCGATTAAAACAGAGAGGTTTTGGGTTCTGTTGATTTTGGCTCTGTTTTAATCGATTATAACTTCATTTAATCGATTATTTCAGTCTGTTTTTTATTTTAAACTTCAAATCAACCCTATTTTCGAAAACCCTATTTCCAAGAACCCTAATTCCAAAATTCCCAATTTCCAAACCCTAATTTCTCTACTTAAACTCTTCTATGGCACTCAGAAAAACATAACAACCTTTTCCATACAAAAGTTAAGTGTTGTGAGTGCCAGAGAACTATTTGTTGCAAAGAAAGGGGGCTTTTGGAACCTGGTGTGGGCTAGAAGCGATAAGAATCACTAAGTGGAGTTCTTAGTGGATTGTGTGTTGTGCCGTCTCTAGGGAAAGTTGTTCATCATCTCTTGTGGATTTCAAGAGAGGTGTTTTCATATCTTTATCTTCTCAATTGTAATCTGTTTGTAATAACTTGTTTATAGTGACAGCGTTAATCCTCTGTTGAGTGATTAGCAACTGGACGTAGGGTCTTTTGATCCGAACCAGTATAAATCTCCTGTGTAAGATTTCTATCCCTTCTCTATTTACATTTACACAGTTTTTAATCGGTAAAATTTGGGGAAAATTTTGAAAACCTAATTTTTATTAAGAAACCAATTCACCCCCCTCTTGGTTTTTGTCCGACCACGCGATCATTCCGCTGCGCGATTCTAACAAAGGCTAAGTGATTTTAGGTATCCTTATGCAATATTAATTTCTAATTTTTTAACTCATTTCGGTGTTGATTTGGAAGGAGAATTAGCTGAAACTGTTCGCCCCACAAATGAAGTTAACAACTCTGTCCTTCATAAAATGGGATTCATCAAAATTGACGGTGAGTGGATCTCAAAAGAAGAAGCTGGAAGAGAAGAAGAAATTGAAGAAGAAGAAGAACAAGAGGAAGATGATGATACTAGTGTCCCGAGTGCTGCTGGAGCAAGATCAACAGACCCGATGGAAGATGTCAGGGAAGAACAATCTCCATTGGAAATGATTTCGTATATTCCACAACTTGACCGTGGCACGCCTCTCTCACAGTTCGAAAGGACTATGCTGCATCAGATGAATGAACTACAAACCAATCAAAGGAGGCACATGGAGATGACATATGCTCTGCGAGCTCGCCAGCACCGTCTGGATGAAGATTTCATTGCCAGATTTCAACACATTGACAATCAACTGGAAGATATCTTCAACAGAATTGGTGATCTTCAATTCAATCAGGGTCCCTGGAATGGTGATGAGTGAAGTCTCGCTTTTACATATATTTCTTTTCTTTGTCTTTTTGTTTTTTTTTTTGGGTACCTACGTGGTACTGTTGGACTGTAACTAAACACTTTATTTGATGAAGTCAAATAGGGGGAGAAGTGTTTGCTTATAACTGTCACTACACACACACCACAAAATCATATATGTCTCTGTTCTGTTATTACTTGTGCAGGTGCAGTGGTTATTTGTCTCCATCAAATAGGGGGAGATTGAAGCACTTGTTGGATTTGATGAAGACATATTGAGTTGATATAGTTTAGTTTGTGGGTGTGTAGATGAATAGGTTAGAAGTTTAAAACTTAATCTCTTGATAGGCCAATAGATCTTGTGATAAGCGCCTTGAAATGATGCATCTCATTGAACTCATTTTTCTGCATGAAAAACTAACCTTTAAGCATTAAAAGAACAAACTAAGTTTTTCAATCTGTTGAAAAAGAGTTTTCAATCTGTTAAAATCACTTAACATAAGAAGTGTGGATTTGTAGTCGAAATATCAATTGGTTGAATCGCAGAATCAACAGGTTAAAAATGTTCTTAATGATTTTTTCAAATATTAAAGGTTTCGCATTTTCAATCTGTTGAAATGTTTTTTAATCTGTTGAAACAGAGAGACCATTTTTTTTAGTCTAAGAGTTCATAAAATTTCAATCTGTTGAAATATTTTTTAATCGATTGAAACAAGAGCTATCATTTTTTTCTAAACTGTTTCAATCCATTGAAAACTCGAATCAAATCGATTGAATGAAGTTTTAAATAAAATCAATCGATTGAAATGTCGTTTTAATCGATTGAAAAGAATTCTGATCGATCACAATTTGATTCTAATCGATCATAACTGGTTCTGATCGGTCATAAAGTTATTCTGATCGATCTTAACTGATTCTGACCTATTATATTATTATTCTGATTGATCATCTGTTACTCTAAATCAGTTTTTATCAGTTTAAACATTCTGGTTCCTTCTTTTATTCTATAAATACAGGTTTGATCTATCTTTTGAAACATACAATTTGAGAAAACATTTGAAAGCAATCTTAGAGCTATCATATCCGTGACTTTCGCTGTGCATTCAAAAACTTTTCATATCATAAGGTGCTTTGATCAAGATTGTTGTTAATCAAAGAGAGAAAGTTCTGAGTTAGAATTGCTTCTGGACATCTATACTGTTAAAGCTGCAGTCCAGGTTTTTTCTTTTCATATTCTTGTATAAAGTGTGATTGTGTAGATTGGGTGTTGGATCTGCACTGGGTACAGTAACTGGATTTAGTTACTGGGAGGTTTTCAAGAGTCTATCTTGTGGGTTTGTGAGATAGTTCTTGGGGTAGATTGGTGAATATCTACTGGTTGTAATTTTCACTTGGAATTAGTGGAACTTGGCAGATTTGTCAAGAACTGGATGTAGCTCTGGTAAAGAGTGAACCAGTATAAACTTTTGTGTTGATTTTCTGCTTTCATCTCCTTTATTTCTTGTTCATATTCTTGCTGTAATTAAAATCAAATCTACCTATAGAAGAATTGAATAAAGATAAATCATTCTTTCCAAAGAAAGTGTGTTTTGCGAAAAAGTTTTCTAAAGTTCAATTCACCCCCCCTCTTGAACTCAACCATTAATTCTTACAAGAATCTCACCTAATTGCAGTAAAACATATTTTAAAATATTTAAAAGGAACTACTGGTTTTGGTTTATGGTATCCATCTGATGCTTGTACTAGTTTAATAGGATATTCTGATGCTGATTATGGTGGATGCAAAATTGATAGAAAGAGTACTAGTGGGACATGTCATTTGTTAGGTTCATCCTTAGTATCTTGGCATTCTAAGAAACAGACATATGTTGCTTTATCTACCACTGAAGCTGAATATATTGCAGCTGTTAATTGTTGTGCTCAAATTTTGTGGATGAAACAACAGCTAGAAGATTATAGTATATTTCTGAATGACATACCTTTGATGTGTGATAATACGAGTGCAATCAATCTTACTAAGAATCCAGTAATGCACTCTAGGACTAAGCATATAGAGATTAGACATCACTTTTTGAGAGATCATATTAGCAAAGGAAACTGTAAAATAGAGTACGTTGATACAAAGCATCAATTAGCATACATTTTTACTAAGCCTCTACCCAAGGACAGATTATATGATCTTAGAAGAGACTTAGGGATATTAGAAATAGCTTAAAATTCTGCTTAATTAGACAGTTTTTGGATGATTGTAAGGATATAATTCATTATACAGGATGTTAATAGATTATCATGTGTATAAACCGCAAAAAATTGTTGTACTCTCTGGAATAATCGATTAATTGGAGTTATAATCGATTATTTGCATCCAAAACACCCAAAACATGACATTTCTCTCTGGATTAATCGATTAATTCGCCCATTAATCGATTAAAATCAGTATTAATCGATTAACAGCTCAAATTAATCGATTAAATGGGTCTGGTACTTGTTTAATCGATTAATTTGAGTTTTAATCGATTAAACCTAGCAAGTTTGGATTCCTAGTCGTTGCCAACGGCTCTTTTGACCCTTATTCACTTTCATATGACCGTTGGAGATGCTTGGCTATAAATAGGGACCTCCATTTCACTTCTACTCACTTCTATCTCTTGAAATCAAGCTTTCTTGCCTCATTCTATCAATCTTGCTTTCTTCTATTTTAACTTGTCCTCTTAAATCTTCTTGTTACTCTTCTAATCCTTCAATGACCTCATCTTCTCGTGCAAAAATTCCCACTAGAAGAAGATTTGCACCCTCATCTCATCCCCGTCCTAATTCTGTAGAAGGATGGATCTCTGATGCAGAAGGCCGACAAGAATTTCTGTCCTATTGGAAGGAATGTGGTATTATTTCTCCTAAGTTCCTTATTGGTGAGCAGTTCATCAATAGGGGATTCAACTTTCCTAATCTCCTTGAAATTCAAGGAGTTCTCCCTTTCATCCAAATGCAAGGTACGTATTATCCTGACTTAGTTAGGGTATTTTACTCTAGGTTCAAATTTAGAGATCAAATTGCTACTGAAGCACTTGGTGGACTTGGTGGATTTGATGAAGACTTAGATATAATTTGATGAAGACATAAATTTAGTTTAGGTTGTGGGTGTGTAGATGATTAGGTTTTTAACTTGAGCACTTAATCCCTTGATAGGACATTATATGTTGTGATAAAGCGCCTTAATCTTCTGCATAGCATTGAAAATCATTTTCTGCATTAAAAGAACAAACTAAGTTTTTCAATCTGTTGAAAAAGATTTTCAATCGGTTAAAATCACTTAACAGAATAAGTGGTTCTATATAATCGTATTTTCAATTGATTGATTCGCAGAATCAACAAGTTAAAATAACTTAGTAAATTTCTCAATATGAAGGTTTCGGAAAAACAATCAATTGAAATACTTTTTAATCTGTTAAAAAAGAAAGATATTTTTCAATCTAAGAGTTTTCGGAAAAACAATCAGCTTGAAACGTTTTTCAATCTGTTAAAATAAAGATATTTTTTAAGTCTAAGAGTTTTTAGAAAATCAATCTGTTGAAATATTTTTCAATCTGTTGAAACAGAGTCCTGTCATTTTTCATTAAGTTGTTTTAATCCATTAAAACTCGAATCAATCGATTAAATGGAACTTTAAATGAAATCAATCGATTGAATCGATGTCTTAATCGACTAAAAGGAACTTTAAATGAAATCAATCGATTGAATCGATATTTTAATCGATTGAAATAATATTCTGATCGATCATAGTTTCATTTTAATCGATCATAACTTCGGTCTGATCGATCATACTTCAGCTTCTAATCGATCATAACTTCGGTCTGATCGATCATACTTCAGTTCTAATCGATCAGAGTCTCTTCTAACCTGTTTTACTGCTAACCAACTTATCTTTTTACTCTCTAAAACAGTTTTTAACAAATGAAACGTTCTGTTTTTCTGATTTACTCTATATATACAGATTTGATCCATCTTTTGAATATACAATACAACACACTACTTGAGAAAACTTGAGAAATCAATTTGTGAATCGTTCATCTACGTTTTTCTCTCGCATTCAAGATTTTGTCATATCATAAGGTGCTTTGATCAACATTGTGGTCATTCACAACGAGAGAGTGCTTTAGAATTGGTGCTTGGGCAATTAGAATTCAAAGTCCAGGTTTCTTCTTTCCTTATTCTTTTGTATCGTGTAAATTGTGTAGATTGGATTGTAATCTACACTTGGTACAAGTAATCGGATTTGGTTATCGGGTGTTTTTCAAGATTCTATCTTATAGGTTGAAAAGATAGTTCTTGGTGTAGATTGGTGAGGATCTACGGGTTGTAATTGTCACTTGGTATTAGTGGAAACTTGACGAGTTTTGTCAAGAACTGGACGTAGCTCTGGATTAGAGTGAACCAAGTATAAATTTGTGTGTTGATTTCTTTCTATCATCTCTTTTAAATTCTGAATATAATCTTGCTGTGTTTTAAATCAAATCATCTTTTCAAGAATTGAATAAAGATAACTCATTCTTCCAAAAGAAAGTAAAGTTTTGTGAAAAAGTTTTTAAGTTCAATTCACCCCCCCTCTTGAACTCAACCATTAATTCTTTCAGCTACCTCTCGAGTAAAGGGGGTCACAATTATTCTTGATGATGATATTTGGTAAAACGTTGCCTACTTTCCTATTAGAGAAGATGTTATTAACGTGTATGGTGAGTTAGATGATTTTGACAGGATCATGGCATACCGTTCTTTTCTGCGAAACCCCTCCATGGAGATTGGGCGTCTCGTTCTAGCTGGACCTTTGAAGAAGGAGGAACGCATGATTTTACATCTACTTGTCTGGATCCTATGTCCCCGGGCTACGAATCATGCTCAATGTTCTTCAATTGATCTTCGTATTATTCATGCCATAATGAATAATGAGCCTTTAGATTGGGGCGTTCTTGTCACCATGACTATGTTAAAAGCTAAACGCCATCCCACCTTCAAAATTCCATATGCCCTCCTTGTCTCTCGCATTCTTGAATACAAAGGAGTAAATGTTGAAGGTGAACAAACAGTACGAATGAATAACTTAAATCACATGCTGGACAACACATTAATCCAACTCCAAATGGTGCGTGTCAACGATATTTATGTTCACAAGGATGACGTTCCAAACGAAGGTGACGATAATGAAGATTCTGATGAAGATATGCCTCCTGCTGCTGAGTTTCTCTCTGATCAAATCCAAAGTGTTGGAACTTCCTCTGCTCATCATGAAACCCGACAATCTATGGAAGACATGTTATCTGATATGAATCAGAGGATGCAGGCATTCTTCACTCTTTCTGGAGTATGGCATGAGGAAATAATTCGCCGAGGCATCCTAACAAACCGTTAGACTTGAACCTTGTTCCTACATGATCCGATCAATTCGATCAGGCACTAGTCATCCATTTTCATTGTTCAACTCTTTGAGAACATGAAAAAACCAAAAACTCTGCCCCTCCTCTCTATCTATCCAAGGGATGGAAGGGCGGAGGCCTTTGGTGTCCCCTCCAATCAAGAATTAGGGCCTCACAATGAAATATGATGTAGATGATAAAGTGTGCCATTTAGAAAATAGATTTGATGCACACTTTCATAGTGATGATAGTGAAATATTTTAAATTTGCTTTTTATTTGTAATGTATTTTCATTTCTAAAATAAAATGTGGTGTTCTTTTAATGCTTTGATTGAGGGGGAGTTATCTCCAAGTTATGCATATTTTGAGGGGGAGCTCTTATGATTGTTATAGAAGAATTCTTTTTTATTATAATCAAAATAGGGGGAGAAATATTTAAAGCCTACTATGATTGATTTTAAATATTATCTGGTATGTTTAATGTGTTTGTTAGTATGACAGATAAAACAGGTTATTACAAGGCTTTAAAAGAAAATTTTGATCATCATCAAAAAGGGGGAGATTGTTGAACATTCAAGGACTTGATGTTGAACTTACATGGACATGAAGCTTGTTGATTTTGATGATGATTCAAGAACACAAGACTTAGAGAGTTGAAGACTTGTTTTATAGTATAATAACTTTGTTTTGATTAATTTGAGTCTGTAATATTAGAGTTTAAGATAGCTGGTACATAGTCTGCACTTTAGAAGCTTCAAAAACTCAAATTTATCTTTTTGCCTCGGCTTTAATCGATTAAATGGTCAAATAATCGATTATTACAATGAGAAAAACCATTTTTTGTATCTGTTCACTATAATAATCGATTAACACACCTTTTAATTGATTAACAGGCCTGTTAATCGATTAACAAGGCTTTTAATCGATTAAAATAGTGAGTTTTGGGATTCTGTTGATTTTGGCTCTGTAATAATCGATTAACACTTCATTTAATCGATTATTTCAGTCAGATTTTGATTTTCAACTTCAAATCAACCCTATTTTCGAAAACCCTAATCCCAAGACTCCTAGTTCCGAAAATCCCAATTCCCAAACCCTAATTTCTCTACTTAAGCTTCTCTAAAGCTCTCAGAAAAAGTGAACAACCTTTTTCAAACAAAAGTTAAGTGCTGTGAGAGCCAGGGAACTGTTTGTTGGAGGAAAAAGGGGCTTTTGGAACCTGGTGTGGGCTAGAAGCAATAAGAATCACTAAGTGGAGTTCTTAGTGGATTGTGTGTTGTGCCGTCTCTGGGGAAAGCTGTTCTTCATCTCTTGTGGGTTTCAAGAGAGGTGTTTTCTTTACTTTGTATTTTCAATTGTTATCTGTTTGTAACAACTTTGATTATAGTGACAGCGTTAATTCTCTGTTTGAGTGATTAGCAACTAGACGTAGGGTCTTTTGATCCGAACCAGTATAAATCTCCTGTGTAAGACTCTATCTCTATCTTATTTACATTTACACAGATTTTTAATCGGTAAAATTTGGGGAAAATTTTGAAAACCTAATTTTTGTTAAGAAACCAATTCACCCCCCTTCTTGGTTTTTGTCCGACCAAGCGAACATTCCGCTGCGCGATTCTAACAGTCGCCACGATTATTTCAGAGTAAATTTATCAGTTTGTGGTTTTGAAAAGTGGGCGACGAGCAGAGCAAGCGAAGGCTCTTGGATTTTCTGCTCTCATAACAGCTCTTTGTGCAACCTATGGTGTGGAAGTCATCCCATTAGTGAATATCCGACCACCTATTAATAGAAGATTTATTGAGCGGAACTGTGTGAACCTTGTAGGAGGGGAGCCATAACCACTGGCACAGGAACCACACCAGCGAAGAAGAGCCCAGTAGCCACCTCCACCACCTCAGCAACCAGACTTTCAAAGAATGATGCAATACATGGAGCATTTGACATTACAACAATCAGCGACCTATAGGGGTCAATGCAACATTAATGAAAATTTTTATAACTTGTCTTTGTAAATTGTTCCAGGTATGCAGTAGACGTCACCACAGGAATTCGATGCCTTACTCCAATGGCCTGGGGACAGTCCTTATTTCCCAGGAGGGGGTGAAGGTGCAGCTGGGGTGACGTTTTTTTTTGTTATTATTATTTGTATAAGAGTAGGAGGTCAAAAAAATATTATATATATCTAAAAGTAATTTACATCACTATATAAGATATACAAAAGAAGAAGGAATTTTATTTTTGATTCCTTCTATTTTTTCTACAATTTTACAAGTATCTACATTGCCAGTGGAAACAAATTGATTAAGGGGTTTTGGAAAAAGGTAGGAGGCATACAAAATGTAACCATTACTGACCCATCTAAATAATGAGATTTCCCATATCAGATACAAATGTTATTATTGAAAATCCTGTCCCTCTAAAAGTAACCGAGTTGTCTATAACATTCGTGTTCCAAGTAGTTCGGGAAAGAAGGCGGTGATGCTTGCGGAAAAGGGATTTGGAATATTTGGCGCCTCCATCTACTTAAGTTGGTGTTTAAATAAAACATGCACAAAAGATCACAATAGGGAGTGAGAACATTTATCATTTACAATAATACAATCTTATAATATATAGATATATATGTTTCAACTTCCTCAACGCATTTTATTTTATGAAGATTTAAATTAAATTTGTAGTGACTAGTCGGGATAAATGAGCTCAATTTTAATCACTCTCACAGTGATATTTACTCATTTAAATCCCCAAGGTCCAACCTCCATCTACAATATCATCAAATCTTCACAAATAGATATTATTATGATTGAATAATATAACTATAAATTAATAAATAGGATCGTTGCATTACTAGAGATAAAATAAATAGGACCATTACATAACTAGAGATAATTAAAATAGGATCAGTGCAAGACAAGAGATAAAATAAAATAAAAAAACAAAACCAGTACCTAACTAGAGATAATTAAAATAGGACCAGTACATTATTAGAGATAAATAAACAAATAACTAAATAAATAGAATGAGATTAGGGACACCTCACTCCACAACTATAAGAAAAATAAAAAAGATTTAATGATAATATTATTCTACCCTTCCTTAAGAGTTGCGGATAAGGTACCAAAATTTATGCAGAGACAATTTTTTTTTCTCTCTTTCTCTTCCTCCCTCTCTCTTTCTTTCTCTTTCTCTTTCTCTTTCTCTCTCCTTCTTTCTCTCTCTCTTTCTCTTTCTCTCTCCTTCTTTCTCTCTCTTCCTTTCTCTCTCTCCTTCTTTCTCTCTCTCCTTCTTTCTCTCTCTCCTTCTTTCTCTCTCTTCCTTTCTCTCTTCCCTTTCTCTTTCTCCCTACGGATCCTTCCCCCCTACCCTTTTTATAGCAATTTTTTTTCTTTTTATTTATTTAATTACGTAATAATAAATGTAATAATTATGATTTTGATAATGTTTATCTTTTAAGATAAGATAATGTTTATCTTTTACATTAATTGAGATGTTACATTTCTCCCTTACTTACAGAAATTTCGTTCTCGAAATTTTTAGCGACTAAAATAGATGAGGGTAACTTTCTTTGATTTTCTTTTCTAATTCCCACGTAGCATGTCCAGTAATTTCATTCCGAACAACATTTACTAGTGGAATTTGTCTTCCCCTCAGTTGCTTGATCTTCATATTTGTAATCTGTACATGCATTGTTTCAAATGTAAGGTTATCCTTTAATTGTACTGTATCTGGCATTATTACATGAGAAGGGTCAGAAATATATTTTCTTAATTGAGACACATGAAACACATTATGAAGATTAGAAAGGAAAGGGGGTAAGGAAATTTGATAAGCAACAGGACCTATTTTTCTAAGAATTTGATAGAGACCAATAAATCGAGGAGCGAGTTTCTTGGCTTTCATTACTCTACCAACTCCAGTTGTCGATGTTACTTTCAAGAATACATGTTCACCTTCTTGGAATTTAAGGGGTCGTCTTCTCTTGTCAGCATAGTTTTTCTGCCGGTTTTGAGTTGTTCTTAATTTTTTCCTAATCATCTTAATTTTCTCCGTGGTTTGTTGAATCATGTCAGGACCTAAGATTAAATTTTCTCCAGTCTCAAACCAACATAAAGGTGTCCTACATTTTCTCCCATACAATGCCTCATAGGGTGCCATACCTATGCTAGAATGGAAAGTGTTGTTATAAGTAAATTCAATTAATGATAAGTATCAGTCCCAGCTACCAGAATCTTCTAACACACATGCTCTCAACAAATCTTCCAAGGACTGAATGGTTCTTTCTGATTGTCCATCAGTTTGAGGATGATAAGTTGAGCTAAGATGAAGCTTAGTTCCTAAGGCTTGATGTAGGCTTCCCCAAAATTTAGAAGTAAACCTAGGATCCCGGTCAGAAATAATACTAGATGGAACTCCATGTAACCTCACAATTTCTTTTATGTACAATTCAGTCAGTTTCTCCAATGAATACCTGATGTTAATGGGTAGAAAGTGAGCAGACTTTGTCAACCTATCCACGATAACCCATATGGAATCAAATTTTTGAATTGTTCGTGGTAAACCAACTATAAAGTCCATTACAATACTATCCCATTTCCACTCAGGTATGTCTAAAGATTGTAGCATTCCTGCAGGCCTTTGATGTTCTATCTTAGCTTTTTGACAAACTAAGCATGATGTTACATATTGTGCCACTTGCTTCTTCATTTTAGGCCACCAAAATATTTTCTTAAGATCTTGATACATTTTTGTTGTGCTTGGATGTATGCTCAATTTACTCTTATGTGCTTCATCTAAAATCAGTTTTCTAATCTCTACATTATTAGGCACACATATTCTACCACTAAATCTCAAAATTCCTACTTTATCTATGCCAAATTTTTCTCCATTCTTTTGTCCTATCAACTTCTTTTTCTTTTGAATAAATTCATCAACTACTTGAGCCTCTTGAATTTGTCTTTGTAATCCACTAGTAATCTGAGTTAAGTTTAATTTTATTCTATCAAGGTTCATGTTAATTGATAAATTCATGTTTCTGAATTCTTCTAGCAGACTCATCTCATGAATCATAAGGGAAGAGACATGTAAAGATTTTCTACTTAAAGTGTCTGCTACTACATTTGCCTTTCCTGGATGGTAATGTAATTCAAAATCATAATCTTTCAAAAATTCCATCCATCTTCTCTGTCTCATATTTAACTCTTTTTGATCAAACAAGTATTTAAGACTTTTATGATCACTAAAAACCTCAAACTTACCACCATACACATAATGTCTCCATATATTGAGTGCAAAAATGATGGCGGCTAGTTCTAGATCATGAGTTAGATCATTTTTCTCATGTGTTCTTAATTGTCTAGAGGCATATGAAACTACCCTTTTATCTTGCATAAGAACACATCCTAATCCCATTTTGGAAGCATCACAAAATGTCCAGTTGGGTTAGGCAATGCTAGTACAGGGGAAGTGGTTAATCTTCTCTTAAGTTCTTGAAAACTATTTTTGCACTTTTCTGTCTATTCAAAAACTTGACCTTTCTTGGTGAGTTGGGTTAAAGGCATAGCCATTTTAGAAAATCCTTCAATGAATCTCCTATAATATCCAGCCAAACCCAGGAAACTACGAATCTCAGTCACTGTTTTTGGTGGATCCCATTGTAGAATTGCTTCTACCTTAGTTGGGTCTACTGACACTCCCTCTTTGGAAATCACATGACCTAAAAATTTCACTTCTTTTAACCAAAATTCACACTTAGAAAATTTAGCATACAATTGTTTGTCTTTTAAAATTTGAAGAACAACTTGAAGGTGGTCTGCATGATCTTCAAAAGTTTTAGAATAAATAAGAATGTCATCTATAAAAACCACAACAAAATGATCTAAAAATGGACGAAAAATCCTATTCATATAATCCATGAATATTGCAGGAGCATTGGTCACACCAAAAGGCATTACTTGATATTCATAATGACCATACCTAGTTCTAAATGCAGTTTTTTGTACATCTTCTTCCTTTACTCTAATTTGGTGATATCCTGATCTTAAATCTATTTTAGAAAATACAGAAGCTCCTCTTAATTGATCTAACAAATCATCTATTCTTGGAAGAGGGTATTTATTCTTTATGGTGAATTTATTTAACTGACGATAATCTACACACAACCTAAAGCTGCCATCTTTCTTCTTAACTAATAAAATAGGGGTTCCCCAAGGTGATACACTAGGACGAATGAATTGTTTTCCATGTAATTCTTCCAATTGTTTCTTCAGTTCTGTCAGTTCAGAAGGGGACTGATCGATGTCGTACTCGGTCAAATAATTAAAACAGATAAATGTAGTACTAGGAAGCTTTCCTAGGTCGTCTCCCAAAGACCACGAATTTCTATCAAAGCTTATCAATTTTTAGTAACAAAAAATTAAAAGGGGAGTTTTTCAAAATTAAAATATTAGATGAAACAGAACAAAAGCAGATTATAAAAATGCGGATTAAAAACAGATTAAAATGCAATTGATTTCCTGATTCTAATGCAGTGTCACTTATCCTAGATTACGAAATTAATTCAAAATTCACCAACTAAGCGAAGATAAATCCCAAATTATATTCTAATTCAAAATTAATCAACTAAGCGAAGATTAATCTCAAATTAGCTTTTACCCTTGTTCCAATATGAAATTAACCAACTAAGCGAAGATTAATCCCAAATTTTCCTTAACCCTTATTTTAACATGAAATTAACCAACTAAGCGAAGATTAACCCCAAATTATCCTTATACAATTAAGCATTGCATACATCACATAATCTCATATCTAACACAGAATTAAGCAAACTGTGATATAAGTTTCGGTTTATTAAGCATAAACAGATTATAATTCAATACTGAGATTAGAAGATGAAGAGTTAAGAGAACAAACAATATGAAATTGAAGAACAAAACCTCAAAGATCTACTTGCATTCTTCTCAGAAAATCAATACAAAGATTTAGCTATCCATAGAAAGTTGAAAACGCAATAGAAGAAACATAATTAAAATTGAAACAAGAATTTAAAAATAATGACAGAAGAGTAACAAACTTGAATGTAAATTGCAAAAGATGAAAGACGGAAGTGTGGTGGCTGCCTAGTCCTTGTGTGTTATCTCCTTTCGTGTGATGTGCCTCCTTTATACAAATAACCCTAACCCTAATCTTAATCGAGGTTTTGGGCTCAACTAGTCCATGAAACACATCATAAATTGGCTTCAGTGCAGGTCCATGAACTTCAAACACGTGCAGTATTTTCAATACTTATCCAAATTAAGCGATTTTGGTCTCCAACGAAAGCCTCTTGAGTTAGCTTTAAAACGCCACCGTTTCTACTATTTTCGGAGCTTTAATGAATTTATGAGACTTAAATTACTGAAGCATGTCCATTGGGCCGGCCTGGTGCGCTTGACCCGTTTTGGATAATTTATGTAAAATCCAATTTAGCTCCGAATTGAATGATTTTGGATCCTGTGGAAAGCTCAATGTGTCTAGTTTATAATTATTTTAGAATCATGTTATTTGGAGATCTGTAGAAAAAATGATAAATAAAACAATAAACTAATGTCAGTACCCGTATAAAATAAAATATGACATTTGGCCCAACTTTTCAAGTCCAAAATTACTTTAAACTGTCCTAAAATTAATAATGAGTAAAAATTAGATCAAATAGATTAAAATCTAAATTATTATCCCAATGAAGTCCAATCAATGAAAATGCACTAATAATAGACAATTAAACACAATGCACCAATTAAGATAAGTATATAAAGATAAGAAAATGCGGGAAAATAATGACTAATCAAATTCCCCCACACTTAGCCTTTTGCACTCCGGGCAAAATCAAGAAGCAAAGCAAGGAGCAATTCCAAAGACATCGAAGAGAGTGACATAACAAAAAGGAGCAAGAACAAGAAGACACACAAAACACAAACAAATTTACACAATCCTTAATGAATCTTGGGAAAAGAAAGGAGTAGACAACATCCTACACACAAAGAGTCGGAGGAACCGAGATACTCATGGAAATCATCCAAGCATTTCAAAACCTGGCAAGAGGTCAATCAGGTCAAAAGGTGAATCAAAGTGACAAAACCTCACAAGATGCACTTGTATCTCTCATGTGTTTAGGCTACTGTATACTCTCAAAATACTCAAGAAAAGCAAACAACGAGATAGACTTGGCAAGCCTCTAAACTCGACACCCAACGCACATGCATAAAAAGATCAAAAGGTCTTTTTAGGTTGTAATGGGGGTAGGGACAAGGTAGAGGATATCATATAGGATAAGTAGGCGTGAACCAGGAGGAACTAGAGGAGCGATGGGGAATAAGTCAAAAATAAGCACAAGATGCATGCTCAAAAACCTCTAATATCAAGCCTCCACTACTGCCTTTACCTCAACCACAACTTTCCTTTCTTTTTTTTTTTTTTTTTTTTTTTTTTTTTTTTTTTTATATATATATATCTTCTTCTTCTTCTTTTTTTTTTTCTTTTTTTTTTTTTTTTTCTTCTTTTTTTTTTTTTTTTTTTTTTTTTTTAAGAAAGGAAAACACAAAAACTATATAGCAGAGATAACCAACTAGCCAATACATCATCCAATGAAATACAAAATGCACCCCACACTTATTCAATAACTTATTCCCAAAACAATTCCAAAGCTCCAAAAATCCCTAAGGTTAAGGTAATCATGGTTTTTCACTTAAGGCTTTTAATGAGCTTCAAAAGAAATAAAGGGAAACATAGGCTCAAAGGGGCTATCAAAGGAATTAATTCAAGGTAGGCTCATTTGGCTAGAGGCTAATCAGAACAAAAATGCCTTAATCATCTCCAAACATGCATGTGAATCAAGAAGTATCAATCGAGTCAAGCCAAGGCTACTGCGCAAGCAATCAAGAGGCATAACACTCAAGAAAGAAAGGTAGTGGCTCAATTCCTCACAAAGGGTAAGATTGTCGCCTTCAATTCAGCCTCTCAAACATCGTAACCAATTTGACAAGCGAGAGAAAAACAGGGATTTCAATCCAAAAAGCATAAAGCAACTCCTATCTAAGAGTGAAGAAAGTGCCCAAAACCTAAACAAAACCCGAGAGATCCAAAAGAAACATGCAAATTGTACACAAAACACGAACTTGAAACACAAAGAAAACTGAAAATCCTAAACAAAGAAAACAAAGAATAGTCTCCCCCACACTTAAACTACAAATTGTCCCAATGTAGCATAACATCAAGTCATATCCATTAAACAAATAGGACAAGCAAGATAAAAGAGTTGAAGGGGAAAGAAGAACTCCCTAATCATGGTGGGTCCGGATCTATCTCCTCGGATGGTACAGGTGTTGAGGTCATCAAGTAGCAACTTTGTTCCGCTAAAACAAACAAAGTCTTCCTCATCATGGTGGTTCCTGGATCTATCTCCTCGGATGGGTGTTTCATGGCCTTTAGAATATTGAAGTGCACCACAATGTCATCAAATTCCATGGATAAGGTCCCTGCATGCACATCAATCTTGGTTCGTGCGGTCTTTAAAAATGGTCTTCCTAAAATGATGGGTGCAGAACCACGTGAAAATCCCTCGTCCATATCAAGAATGTAAAAATCGGTAGGGAAAATCAACTCACCAACCCTAACTAAGATATCCTCAATGAAACCTATAGGGTGGGTAACACTCTTGTTTGCCAGTTGAATAACTATATTCGTAGGTTGCGAGAGGTCCAAGAGAAAGAGATTTAAATATAGACAAAGGCATGACATTAATTGAAGCACCCAAATCAAGCATGGCATTCTCAAATTTATTATTGCCAATAATACAAGGTATGCGAGAATGTACACGGGTCCTTACATTTCTCGGGAATGTAAGGAACAGATTTACCTATCAAAGCAGACACATTTACGCCCATGCGATTGTCTCACTCGCCCTTCATCTTCCTCTTGTGGGTGCACGACTCCTTTAAGAATTTAGCATATCTGGGAATTTTCTTGATGGCATCAAGCGGAGGTATGTTCACCTCAACTTTCACGAAGGTCTTCAAAATCTCTTTATCGACTTCTTCCATCTTTTTGCTTGGAATTGCTTTGGGAGGGAATGGAAGAGGGATAGGAGGTTGTTGCAGGTCAGAACTGGGGCTGGAAGAAGGTCCATCTATATGCAATTTTTGGCTACCAACTGGTTGCTCAGGTGCAGGACTGAGGCGGCTACGAGATAAGGGTGGAGGTGTTGTAGTGGGTATGTCAATCTGTTTCCTTGACCTCAATGTGATGGCACTCACATTCTTAGGATTAACCACGATCCGTGCAGGGGAGCTTGTCCGAATTTTGATTTTGCAATTGATTCACAGCGGTAGCTAGTTGACCAATCTGGTTGGTTAAACTGCGAATGGAGGCATCATTTTTACGTTGGTGCTTGTATGTTCATCTCGGCCATTTGTTTGACCAATTCCTCTAATGAAGGTGAAGAAGGTTGAGGAGCTGGTGCTTCATTTTGCTTGCCTCGATATTGTTGTTGCATTGGTGGAGGCACATAAGGTGCGCTTGGACCAGCGAGATTCGAAATGGTGGTGGTGGCAAAGGATTACTGCTGTCTGTTGGTGTTGCTTGATTGGACCATCTCGGATTTGGGTGATTCCTCCACCCTGGATTGTATCTATTGCTTGAGAGGTCGAGAATTATGTTGTTGGTTCGGAGCCCTATTATTGAAAATGTTTGCTTGCATAAGCTTGTGGAGCTCCGAGACACTGTAGACTCATGCAATAATTGGCGGCAATCGGTGGGATGCTCAATTGAAGTACAAATGCCACAAACCCTTGCGGGTGGTGCGGGTCTCCGATTTGCGGCAAGTTGGGAAACTAGGGTGGTGAGGGCATCAATCTTACTTTCTAGCTTCTTCTCCACTAAATCGATGAACCCACATCATGTACACCCCTAAGGACTATGGCATCACTCCTCATGTTAAATTGCTTGGGAATTGGATGCCATCTTCTCAATTAAATCTCTAGCGGCGGCGAGGTGTCATGTCTCCTAAAGCTCCTCCACTAGCTGCATCTATCATACTCCTATCCATTGTGTTCATCCCCTCATAAAAATCTTGCGGTAGTAGGCTGTTCGATATTTGGTGGTGAGGGCAACTTGCACAAAGTCTCTTGAACCTCTCCCAATACTCGTATAAGCTCTCTCCCATCTGTTGCACGATACACGATATATCCTTCACGATGGCGGTGGTCCTGGAAGCGAGGAAAAATTTATCTAGAAAGACTCTCTTCGAGATCATCCCAGCTCGTTATGGAACCAGGAGCTAAGTAGTACAACCGAGTCTTTGGCAAGATCCTCCAAAGAGAAAGGAAAAGCCTTTAGGTATATGTGATCTTCGAGGAACATTTTGTGGCTTCATGGTGGAGCGGACTATATGGAACTCCTTGAGATGCTTGTGTGGATCCTCACCTGCACGACCATGAAACTTGGGCAACAAATGGATTAGTCCGAGTTTTAAGCACAAATGGTATATCCTCTTCGGGGTATTGGATACATAAGTTTGCATAAGTGAAATCGAGGTGCAGCCATCTCCACGAGAGTCCTCTCACGAGGTCCAATAGGTTGATCACCCATGTTATTAGTTTGGAAATTATCGAGAAGAAGGTATATTAGGTGCGAGTACTCTCACTATGGCTATCTAATGGTTCGAGACTTAAGAGATGAATTCCTAGAATGTCTAAATAATCTATGAAAGGTTCTATCTATCTCGGGATCAAAAGGTTGTAAAAGGTCGGGATTGCTCCTAGTCATGCACTATATTCAACAATTCATGTATTTCCCAAGAGTTAAAAAAAAAAATTCCTAAAAAAAATCGGTTGTTTCTTGGAAAGACAACGGTAGGCAGTGAATAAGTACACCAGGTAGGTTCCCAGGAAAGAGAGGTGGGTCACTAATGGACACGCTTAAATACCAAATCTTTCCTAGCGGAACCCTCCTAGACATGCACTCTCACACTACCAAGTTATATCCAGAGTTTCTTATGAGAATGGAAATTATAAATTTTTTTTTTTTTTTTTTTTTTATATATAAAGCTAAAAAAACAAATTAGAGATGAAATTGTTTTTTTTTTTTTTGAATTATTATTTATATATTTTTTTTTTAATATATTTTTTTTATTATTTTGTTATTTTTATTTTTTTTTTATTTTTTTTTTTTTTTTTTTTTTTTAACCAAAGAGAGTTTTAGAACACAGTGGGCTATCAAAATAGTTTTAAGAGAAGTAAGAATTTTAACTTAAATAGAAAATCAAATAAAATATTTAAATAACTAAAAATCAAATAAAATATCCAAATAACGAACAAATCAAATAAAATATTCAAATAACAGACAAATCAAATAGAATATTAAATAACTAGCAAATCAAATAAAATATTAAAAAACTAAAAATCAAATAAAATATTTAAATAACTAAAAATCAAATAAAATATCCAAATAAGCTGAAAGTCAAAATATTTAAATAACTAAAAATCAAATAAAATATCCAAATAACTAAAAATAAAATAAAATATTAAAAACTAGCAATCAAATAAAATATTCAAATAACTAAAAATCAAATAAAATATTTAAATAACTGAAAATCAAATATTAAAAACTAACAATCAAATAAAATATTTAAATAACTAAAAATAAAATATCCAAATAACGAGCAAATCAAATAAAATATTCAAATGACAACAAATCAAATAAAATATTCAAATAACTAAAAATCAAATAAAATATTTAAATAGCTAAAAATCAAATAAAATATTTAAATAACTGAAAATCAAATAAAATATTTAAATAAAGTAAAATAAAAACAAAAAAATGAAAACAGAAACGAGAAAATAAAAATTGAAAACCTAGACAAAAATCTTGGTCCCAGACATGGCGCCAAATTTGATCGATGTCGTACTTCGGTCAAATAATTAAAACAGATAAATGTAGTACTAGGAAGCTTTCCTAGGTCGTCTCCCAAAGACCACGAATTTCTATCAAAGCTTATCAATTTTTAGTAACAAAAAATTAAAAGGGAGTTTTTCAAAATTAAAATATTAGATGAAACAGAACAAAAGCAGATTATAAAAATGCGGATTAAAAAGCGATTAAAATGCAATTGATTTCCGATTCTAATGCGGTGTCACTTATCCTAGATTACGAAATTAATTCAAAATTCACCAACTAAGCGAAGATAAATCCCAAATTATATTCTAATTCAAAATTAATCAACTAAGCGAAGATTAATCTCAAATTAGCTTTTACCCTTGTTCCAATATGAAATTAACCAACTAAGCGAAGATTAATCCCAAATTTTCCTTAACCCTTATTTTAACATGAAATTAACCAACTAAGCGAAGATTAACCCCAAATTATCCTTATACAATTAAGCATTGCATACATCACATAATCTCATATCTAACACGAATTAAGCAAACTGTGATATAAGTTTCGGTTTATTAAGCATAAACAGATTATAATTCAATACTGAGATTAGAAGATGAAGAGTTAAGAGAACAAACAATATGAAATTGAAGAACAAAACCTCAAAGATCTACTTGCATTCTTCTCGAGAAAATCAATACAAAGATTTAGCTATCCATAGAAAGTTGAAAACGCAATAGAAGAAACATAATTAAAATTGAAACAAGAATTTAAAAATAATGACGGAAGAGTAACAAACTTGAATGTAAATTGCAAAAGATGAAAGACGGAAGTGTGGTGGCTGCCTAGTCCTTGTGTGTTATCTCCTTTCGTGTGATGTGCCTCCTTTATACAAATAACCCTAACCCTAATCTTAATCGAGGTTTTGGGCTCAACTAGTCCATGAAACACATCATAAATTGGCTTCAGTGCAGGTCCATGAACTTCAAACACGTGCAGTATTTTCAATACTTATCCAAATTAAGCGATTTTGGTCTCCAACGAAAGCCTCTTGAGTTATCTTTAAAACGCCACCGTTTCTACTATTTTCGGAGCTTTAATGAATTTATGAGACTTAAATAACTGAAGCATGTCCATTGGGCCGGCCTGGTGCGCTTGACCCGTTTTGGATAATTTATGTAAAATCCAATTTAGCTCCGAATTGAATGATTTTGGATCCTGTGGAAAGCTCAATGTGTCTAGTTTATAATTATTTTAGAATCATGTTATTTGGAGATCTGTAGAAAAAATGATAAATAAAACAATAAACTAATGTCAGTACCCGTATAAAATAAAATATGACATTTGGCCCAACTTTTCAAGTCCAAAATTACTTTAAACTGTCCTAAAATTAATAATGAGTAAAAATTAGATCAAATAGATTAAAATCTAAATTATTATCCCAATGAAGTCCAATCAATGAAAATGCACTAATAATAGACAATTAAACACAATGCACCAATTAAGATAAGTATATAAAGATAAGAAAATGCGGGAAAATAATGACTAATCAGGGACATCCTATATGGTGCCATAGAAATTGGTCCAGTTCCAGGCATTAAATCTATTGAAAATTCAATCTCTCTGTTGGGTGGTAAACCAGGAATATCATCAGGAAAAACTTCAGAAAAATTTTGAACAACTGCTATTTTTTTCAAATCGACTTCCTCTTTTACTTCCACAGAAGATAGTAATAAATATCCTTGAATTTTGTTCTTCAAAGACTCATTTACTGAGTTGGTAGAGAAACTCAAAAGATTTTCAGAATTTGAAAATATTACTGATTTTTTTGCACAATTTAAAAGGACTTGATTGGAAGATAACCAGTCCATACCCAGGATTACATCCAATTGAGATAAAGGTAGACAAATTAAATTTACAAGAAATTTTCTGTTTTTAACGAATAAAGGACAATCTAGACAAATTTTATTGGTGAATACAAACTTACTTGTAGGAGTTGAAACAATCAAATTAGTATCTAGAAAAGAAGTCTGCAATTCAAGGTGTTGGACACAATCATTGGAAATTAATGAATGAGTTGCGCTCGAGTCATACAAGTACATTTAACGTTTTACCTTTAATGAAACACATACCTTGGATCAAATCATTATTCTGAGAAGCTTTACACTACAAAAAAAAAGCCTATTACCTACGGAATATTATCTACGAATACAAATCCGTAGGTAAATTTTACATTACCTACGGATATTACCCACGGATGAAAATCCATAGGTAAATTGTACATTACCTACGGATATTACCTACAAAATTCTATTCGTAGGTAATTATCCATTACCTACGGATATTATCCGTAGGTAATGTAATCCGTGGATAATTCCGTAGGTAATTACCTACGGAATTCTATCCGTGAGTAATTATCCATTACCTACGGATATTATCCGTAGGTAATGTCATCCGTGGGTAATTCCGTAGGTAATTACCTACGGAATTACTATCCGTAGGTAAATTATATTAAACTAAAAGAATTGTCACTAGCAAGAATCGAACCCAGTACCTTAAAGTTGAAAACTGATACTCCAACCACTAAACTATTAGCATATTCTACTAATAATTTACAACTAAATTATACTTATATTTATTCGTGTAAATATATAAATATATAAATATATAAATACATAAATATATAAATACATAAATATATAAATACATAAATATATAAATACATAAATACATAAATATATAAATACATAAATACATAAATACATAAATACATAAATATATAAATACATAAATACATAAATACATAAATATATAAATACATAAATACATAAATACATAAATACATAAATATAAATACATAAATATATAAATATATAAATATATAAATATATAAATATATAAATATAAATATATAAATACAAATATATAAATACAAATATATAAATATATAAATATATAAATATATCAAAATATAAATATATTTTATATTTATATATATTTATATTTATATATTTACACGGATAAATATAAAATATAATTTATTTGTAAATTATTATCAAAATATCCTAATAGCTTAGTGGTTGGAGTATCAGCCTCCAACTCGAGGTATTGGGTTCGAATCCTGCCAATGACAATTCCTTTAATCTAATAATAATTCAAAGTTCTGAAAATATAATAAATAATAAAAATATAATATAAAGGGGAGGGGGTCCTAGGTAATAATAAAAATATTTTGTAATAAATAAAAATATTTTGTTTAGGTGAGTGCATTACTTACGGATTATATTCCGTAGGTAAAGTGACATTACCTACGGATTTTTGTCATTACCTACGGATTTTACCCGTAGATAATAAGCATTTTTTTTGTAGTGTTAGTTCCATTCATGGTATATACTCTTCCTGTTGTCGGAGGTCTTCTTTTTTGGTGTAGAAGGATCAAAATTTGGTTTTTGTTGCCGACATTCAGAGAATATATGACCAAGTTTCCCACACTTAAAACAGACAGGTCCTTTAAGATGACAATCTTTAGCATAATGATCTTGTCCACACTTAAAACACTTGAGCTGATTATTTATACGGTTATTAAAATTTCCTACAGAAAATTGATTGGGTTGGGATCTCCAGTGGGGGCGGTTGTAAGGTTTTTCTTCATTTTGTCTCCTTTTATTATGCTGGGGTCCAAAAGATTTTGGTTTACTATTTTGATGATTTTCAAAATCTTCCAAAAATCTGCATTTATGAATAAGCGTAGGAAAATCAGAAATTTCTAGTATTCCTACCATTTTTCTCAATTCGGGCCTAAGTCCATTCTCAAATTTTATACACTTCATTCTTTCATCAGGGTGATAAAAGAATGCAGAGTATTTTCGTAGCTCTTCAAACTTAGAAGCATATTCTCCTACTGTCACACTTCCTTGCTTTAATTGCATAAACTCTATTTCTTTCGCTCTTCTCACATCATTGGGAAAATATTTTTCTAAAAATTTTGTTCTAAACACTTCCCAAGTAATGATTATTCTTCCTCCTTCTAGTAATCTCCTGGTACTATTCCACTAATATTCAACCTCTCCTATCAACATAAACACGACATAATTCACCTTTTGGTCATCAGGACAATTCATAACTTGAAATATTTTTTCCAATTCTTTAATCCATAATTTAGCCTTTTCTGGGTTATAACCTCCAGAAAATTGCGGAGGTTTGTTTCTCCTAAATTCAACTAAACCTTGTGATCCATTGGTTCCTTCAGGTCTTTGGTTCCTTAATAATGCAGCGGCCATATCTCGGATAGCTTGTACCGCTTCTATCAACTCGTTGTTCCTTCTATTATTTGTCATCTAGAATTATATAAGTTAGGATTCATAAGATATCATGATAGACTCATTGTACAGTGTCACACATGAAACATTGTTCCGATACCATTTAATGTGATGTTTTTTTATTATTATTATTATTTGTATAAGAGTAGGAGGTCAAAAAAATATTACATATATGTAAAAGTAATTTACATCACTATATAAGATATACAGAAGAAGAAGGAATTTTATTTTTGATTCCTTCTATTTTTTTCTACAATTTTACAAGTATCTACATTGTCAGTGGAAACAAATTGATTAAGGGGTTTTGAAAAAGGTAGGAGGCATACAAAAGGTAACCATTACTGGCCCATCTAACATAATGGGATTTCCCATATCAGATACAAATGTTATTATTGAAAATCTTGTCCCTCTAAAAGTAACCGAGTTGTCTATAACATTCGTGTTCCAAGTAGTTCCGGGAAAGAAGGCAGTGATGCTTGCAGAAAAGGGATTTGGAATATTTGGCGCCTCCATCTACTTAAGTTGGTGTTTAAATAAAACATGCACAAAAGATCACAATAGGGAGTGAGAACATTTATCATTTACAATAATGCAATCTTATAATATATAGATATATGTGTTTCAACTTCCTCAACGCATTTTATTTTATGAAGATTTAAATTAAATTTGTAGTGACTAGTCAGGATAAATGAGCTCAATTTTAATCACTCTCACAGTGATATTTACTCATTTAAATCCCCAAGGTCCAACCTCCATCTACAATATCATCAAATCTTCACAAATAGATATTATTATGATTGAATAATATAACTATAAATTAATAAATATGATCGTTGCATTACTAGAGATAAAATAAACAGTGACCAGTACATAACTCGGAGATAATTAAAATAGGACCAGAGTGCAAGACTCGGAGATAAAATAAAATAAACAAACAGGATCGAGTACCTAACTAGAGATAATTAAAATAGGACCGAGTACATTATTAGAGATAAATAAACAAATAACTAAATAAATAGAATGAGATTAGGGACACCTCACTCCACAACTATAAGCAAAATAAAATAGATTTAATGATAATATTCTCCTCCCCTACCTTAAGAGTTGCAGATAAGGTACCAAAATTTTTGCAGAGACAAATTTTTTTCTCTCTTTCTCTTCCTCCCTCTCTCTTTCTTTCTCTTTCTCTTTCTCTTTCTCTTTCTCTCTCCTTCTTTCTCTCTCTTCCTTTCTCTCTCTCCTTCTTTCTCTCTTTCCCTCTTTCTCTCTCTCCTTCATCTCTCTCTTCCCTTTCTCTTTCTCCCTACGGATCCTTCCCCCCTACCCTTTTTATAGCAAAATTTATTTTTCTTTTTATTTATTTAATTACGTAATAATAAATGCAGTAATTATGATTTTGATAATGTTTATCTTTTAAGATAAGATAATGTTTATCTTTTACATTAATTGAGATGTTACAGCTGGTGCACAGGGACCGCAAGAAGAAGAGGAGGAATCACGGGAAGAAGATGATGAAGAAGAAGGAAGTGAAGAAGAAGATTAAGAGGGAGAAAATTTTATTTTAAGTGATTTTTGTTATTTTGGTGTGTTTAAGTGATTTGGTGAATTTGATGTTTTAAGTTTTTTTTTTGTTTTAATTTGTTTGAAGTTGTTTTGTTTTGATTATTCTGAATTGACTTTTAATGTGATGAATGTTTAAATTGATGTGATTAAATTATTGTCCCATACAATTTGGATTAGAGCCAATTATGAAATTATTGTTTATTCTCCAATTCAAATATGAAACTTGAAGAAAACCATTTTTATTGTTTCCAATAACAAGCGATTTTGGGATATTGAGTATGATAGTGAAAAAGGAATTGACGGGGAGAAGTATGAATTAACTGAATCGGAGAAGCTAGCCAAAAACCCAAGCGAGAAGTGAACCAAAAACAAATAAATTGAGTGTCAACACTTTGTGATGATAACTGGTATTGATTGATTCTTTGATGTGATTGCGTGTTAATGAGACTTGAAAATGATAAAGGCATTTTTTTCTGAAATAGTAGATATAACCCAGAGTCAAATAGCCAACCCTGCATCAATTATAGGGTATCCAATTGAACCCCTTCTGAGCGAAAAATAATATTGTGTCTTAAACAGAACCCCTGAGCCTAAAAACTATTTATCTACCTTCCTATATTTGAGAAAGGAAATGAGTATGAATGTTATTATTTTCCCTATTGTTGGGTATTTCTATTGTTGTCCTACGGGTATTATTGGCATGTTATTGTTATAAAAAAATGTAAAGGAAATGGAAAAACAAAGCATAAATATTGTGGCAAAGCCAAAAAGGATAAATGCAAAAGCATGAGAAAAGAAAAAGAAGTCAAAAGGGGGGACTCATAACTTGTAAGATTATTAACTCACTATCATTATGTTAGGGACAAAAGCATGAAGTTTGAAATCTGACTTGAGGAAATGTTAAACAGGAATAATTCATATGAGTTGAATTTATCAAATACTTTTGTATACCCCAGAAAACTAATGATTCTTTCTTAGCCCAGCCCCATTACAAGCCTCAAAAGACCTTTTGATTTAAGTCTTGCTTAACAAATGCTGATTGTTTGAAGATAATTATCAATATTGGATGGTCTAAATGAAGTGATTGAATGAGATAAACACTTACCCATGAGAGTTGAGATGATTATATATCATTATATTTGAGAGATCATGCTTCTCTCGAGGATAGTTGATGACTAATTATTCTGTTAGTTTCTGTAACTTGAATGCTTATGTATTCTATTTTCATTTGGAGTTGTGAGCATCGCATCTGAAAAACTATTTTTTTTTTATGTTGTGGTTCTGGAAGAGAAATTGATAATAGATGATGATTTTGTTTTGGAAAAATTACTTTTCTTGGGACAAGCAAGATTCTAGGTTGGGGGATTTGTTAAGTGGTAAAAAGTTGATATAATTATGCCTTGAATTGTTATGAAACCACTTAACTTATGTTAATTCTAATCTCTTTTTCTCCCAATATAGGATGAATTCGAGAATACCTTGATACAAGAGTAAGGAGCATAATTGTCAGCATAATTGGAGTAAAACTGGAAGAAGGAAGAAGATTTTCAGCATGAAAGTCGCTCGAGCGAGATGGACATTCGCTTGAGCGAATATCATTTATTCTTCTCTGGAAGTCAGTCGCTCAAGCGCAAGAAAATTCGCTTGAGCGAATGTTAATTATTCTTCTCTGGATTTCACTCGCTCATGCGAGCGTTTTGTCGCTTGAGCGAAAGATACGAGACCTAATTTTTTTCTATAAAAAGATAAGATATGTTTTGAGAAAAAAAATTGTTTTTTTTTTTGGAGAAGAGGCGTGACTACTACTAGGATTTTGTCCAATCTTCATCAATTCTTCACTTCTTCCTCATTTGGAGCATTGTATTGACCAACATGAGTGGCTAACTTCATTCTCTTGAGATTTTGTGCACTTCCTTCGAACTCTTTTGTATCATGGTGATATTTTGAGATATTAATCTGTTTTGATGTTGTTATTCTTATCATTTGTGCTTTGGAATGATTTATTCTTGATGTTTGGGATATGATTGGAAAATATATCTTGAACCCTAGATCACGGTAAGAATATATGTTACGTTAATTGTCAGGAATGGAATGAATGTATCAATTGCTTAACACCCTAAACCTAATGCTGGAAAATCTCTTAATTGTGTGAGGAATCAACATTTATTAGGTTTTCTTATGAATTTCATGTGTGAGGAATCAACATGGATGATTTGAGTAGGTGACATCAACATTGTTAGGTTAATTGATGTTCTTAATTGACATAGCCATTACAAAAGAGGGATAAGGAAGGAAGTCAATCCTAAGTACCTTTAATTGATCTTTTCTCAACAATTTATAGTTCTTTGTCATTTAATTTCAATTCAACTCTTAATGAAAAACTCAATTTGTTTTAATCCACTTAGTAAGCATATAATCGGGAATTTCCATTGAAACCGTTCCTCGTGGGATCGACTTTTATTTAATAGAAATACTATAATGCAATTGATAATTTTGGTACGCTTGCCAATAATTCAACAATAGGATGGCACCGTGACCTCCTACTCCGTCGAGTGTAGATGCCCTAGATAGGGCAATAGAAATGTTGGCAGCTGCCATGCAGCAGCACGCTACCTACCCACGGTGAAGACCAACTATGGCGTCATCCTCTGCTGGATTCCACCAGTCAGAGCAGATGGGGCTGACTGAGTTCATGAGACATAATCCGCCTCGTTTTGGAGGAGATTTGGGTCCAGATGCAGCAGAGAATTGGCTACGTGAAGTGGAAAAGATTTTTTAGGCTACCTTATGCCCGGAGGACAGGAAATTGACCTTCGAGAAATACTTACTAGTGGATGAGGCTAAGTTCTGGTGCTCAGGGACTCAGAGGATGATGATTGCACATGGGGAGGCGTGTAATTGGGAAACCTTCCGTGAGAGATTTCTGGAGAAATACTTCCCTGACAGTATTAGATTTCAGAAAGAGACTGAGTTCCTGAGTCTGAGACAGGGCAATATGAAGGTGCATGATTACGCCGTAGGATTTGAGCACTTATCTCGTTTCTACACGAGTACATCTTCAGAACAGTGGCTTTGTAGGAAGTTTGAAGAGGGCTTCAGGGATGAGATCAAGCTCATGGTGGTTTCTTTCTTTATCAGGAGATTCTCAGAGCTGGTGGAGAAAGCAAAGACAATAGAGAGACTCTAGGAGGGAGGAGTCAGAGTGATGAGGACCCACCCAAGTGGGGTCCCGAGTGGGGGTAATAGATCAGAGAGGAGGATGCCTTATTCACGTCCCCAATCTTCAAGGAGTGGCAGCGTTACCTCAGCACCCCGATCATCGGGATCTGTATCTGGGGTGAAATGTTTTCAATGTGGAGGCCCTCATTACAGGAATCAGTGCCCACAGAATGCCTTCACTACTCCTTCATAGAATTCTCGAGCAAGTCTTTACTACACTTGCCAGAAGCCAGGACATATGGCTAGAGACTGTCCACAGAAGCCCAATGCTACAGTCTCAATTGGGGCATCATCAGTACCTAGGGGGAGTGAGGTGAAACCCAGAG
Source organism: Sphenostylis stenocarpa (assembly GCA_963425845.1). Classification (NCBI taxonomy): domain Eukaryota; kingdom Viridiplantae; phylum Streptophyta; class Magnoliopsida; order Fabales; family Fabaceae; genus Sphenostylis; species Sphenostylis stenocarpa. Next base: position 47,082,526 of record OY731406.1, read on the forward strand.
CTGCAGGGCGGGTGTTTGCCTTGTCAGGAGCAGAGGTATCGATTTCAGAGAATTTAGTGCAAGGTGTGTGTTTTATCTCTGATATACCTCTACGAGTTTTGTCTGATTCAGGTGCTACCCATTCTTTTATTGCTGATAATTGTATGGATAAACTTAAGTTACATGTGTGTGATCTACCCTATGAATTGAGGGTATCTACCCCAACAGCTGGACTGTAGTGTCTTCTTATGTGTGTTTGAGGTGCCCAATTGTCGTAGAAGGACGAAAATACAAGGTGAACTTAATCAGTTTACCTTTGAAGTATTTAGATGTGATCTTAGGATGGATTAGTTATCCACCAATCGCATTTTGATTAATTGTGAACAGAAGAGATTGGTGCATCCAGAATCAGGAGATGAGCTTATTACATTAGCTCGATAAGTTCAGAAAGAGCTACGAGAGGGAGCTCAATGTTATCTGATCCTGACTCAGATGGATGGAGTGAAGGATAATATACTGGAAGAGGTACCGGTTGTGAGTGAATTTCCTGATGTGTTTCCAGATGAGATACCAAGGCTGTCACCTCAGAGAGAGGTTGAATTTGGGATTGATCTAATTCTAGGTTCAAGCCTAATCTATATGGAACCATACCAGATGGATCCAGCAGAATTGGCTGAATTGAAAAAACAAGTAAACGATTTGCTGGAAAAGAAGTTCATTCGCTCGAGTGTATCTTGTTGAACATTCAAGGACTTGATGTTGCAAATAATGATCATGAAGAATGTTGATTTTGATGATGATCCAAGAGCTTAAAGACTTAGAGTATTGGAGATTGAAGATTGATGATTTCTGTATTGTAATAACTCTGTTTTAGTTTGATTGAGTCTGTAATTATAGAATCTAAGATAGCCGGTACATAGTCTGTAACTTAGAAGCTTCAAAAAGCCCAAATATATCATCCAGGCTCGGCTTTAATCGATTATATAGGAAATAATCGATTAAAACAGTGAGAAAACCATTTTCAGTATATACTCACTATTTTAATCGATTAAAACATCAAAATAATCGATTATTAGGTCAAATAATCGATTAAAACTTCAAATAATCGATTAAAACAGAGAGGTTTTGGGTTCTGTTTTTTTGGCTCTGTTTTAATCGATTATAACTCCAAATAATCGATTATTCCAGTCTGTTTCTGATTTTAAACTTCAAACAAACCCTATTTTCGAAAACCCAATTACCAAGAACCCTAGTTTCGAAATCCCCTTTTTCTAAACCCTAATTTCCCTACTTAAACTCTCCTTTGGCACTCAGAAAATAAGAACAACTCTTTCCATACAAAAGTTAAGTGCTGTGAGTGCCAGAGAACTGTTTGTTGCAAGGAAAGGGGGCTTTCTGAACCTGGTGTGGGCTAGAAGCGATAAGAATCACTAAGTGGAGTTCTTAGTGGATTGTGTGTTGTGCCGTCTCTGGGGAAAGCTGTTCTTCATCTCTTGTGGATTTCAAGAGAGGGTGCTTTCTGAACCTGGTGTGGGCTAGAAGCGATAAGAATCACTAAGTGGAGTTCTTAGTGGATTGTGTGTTGTGCCGTCTCTGGGGAAAGTTGTTCTTCATCTCTTGTGGATTTCAAGAGAGGTGTATTCTGATCTTTATCTGTTGATTTGTAATCTGTTTGTAACAATTTGTTTTTAGTGACAGCGTTAATCCTCTTTTGAGTGATTAGCAACTGGACGTAGGGTCTTTTGATCTGAACCAGTATAAACCTACTGTGTAATCTTCTCTACTCTTCTCTATTTACATTTACGCAGTTTTTTAATCGGTAAAAGATTGGGGAAAATTTTGAAAACCTAATTTTCATTAAGAAACCAATTCACCCCCCCTCTTGGTTTTTGTCCGACCACGCGAACATTTCGCTGCACGATTCTAACAAGTGGTATCAGAGCTTGCTTTGATAGTCATTCAAATTTTCGAAAATGGCCGGACAAAATCAAACTTTTGCCGAAGGTGCGTCTATCAACAGACCCCCACTTTTTGCGGGTCAAAATTATCCTTTTTGGAAAGTACGTATGCAAATATTTTTAGAGTCTGTTGATAGAGGCGTTTGGGACGCAATTTTAAACGGTCCATTTGTTCCTAAAATTACAGAGAACGGTGTTGACGTTCTTAAACCTTTTGATAGATGGACTGCCGAAGAAAGTCGAAAAGCACAATTTGATGTTAGGGCTAGAAATATTATTTCATCTGCTCTAACCCTTGATGAGTTCTACAGAATTTCTATTTGTAAAAGTGCACAGGAAATGTGGGAAATGCTTAGAGTAACCCACGAAGGAACTGACGACGTCAAAAGAGCGCGTAAAAACTCCCTAATCCAAGAATACGAGATGTTCCGGATGCAACCCGGCGAAACGATTTTCGACGTTCAAAAGCGTTTCACTCATATTGTGAATCATCTCACCGGATTAGGTAAAGTATTTGACGTTGATGAATTAAATGTTAAAATTTTGAAATCTCTGGATAGGAAATGGCAACCAAAGGTGACGGCCATCTCGGAGTCACAAAATCTTGCCACTATGTCTATGGCGGCGTTATTTGGAAAGCTTAGGGAGCATGAGCTTGACCTTGGAAGACTAAATGAGGAAGAGGGTCAATATCAAAAGAAGAACCTAGCTTTCAAGACCGAGATTTCAAAAAGCAAAAATAAGAAAGAAGAAGAAGAAGACTCCGAAAATGATGAAGAAGAGATGAGTCTTTTTATAAAGAAGTTCACCAAATTGATGAAAGCAAAAGGAAGACATCCTTTCAAAGGTAAGGGAAAGGTAAAAGAAAATTCTTCCGTTAATATAAAATGCTATGGTTGTGGTGAAGCAGGGCATATGAAGACCGAATGCCCAAACAAGAAAAATGATGAACACAAGGGCAAAAAGCAATTCAAGAAGAAAGCATATATTGCTTGGGATGACAGTGATTCAAATTCAGAATCAAGCGACTCGGAAATAGAAGCAAACATTTGCTTGATGGCAAATGACAACATTTCTTCGGATTTTGAGGTTAGTGATTCCGATTCATCCTCTAGTGAAGAAAATGACCATGATGAATTGCAAAATGCTTATAATGAGTTATTTACTGCATTTATGAATATGAAAAACGAATTTAAAGTTGTAAAGAAAAATCTAAGAAGATCCGAAAAGGAAAATGAGTCCTTAAAATTGAAAATTGCATGTTTAGAAGAAAAGGAGGTAGCTAATACGAAAATTGTATGCTTAGATGAGAATAAGGACTTAGCTTGTACAAATTGTAAAGAGCATGAATATGACATAGATATTCTTAACCATTTGCTTGACAAAGCCGAAAAAGAAATTGATGATCTTAAGAAGCATGAAATGGTAATTGCTCAAAATAATGTAAATCAAAGAGTTCCTTTGAAAAAGAGTAAAACTAAAAAGAAAAGAGTTTGGGTAGAAAAAGGAACTAGAGCATGTCATGTTAATAATGTATCTTGTTCTAAAACTACTTCAAATGCATGCTTCTATTGTATGAAACAAGGTCACACTTCAAATAGGTGTAAAATTAAACATTTTGGTGTTCCTAAAGGCAAATATATTTGGGTTCCAATTGTTAAATAATTTTGTTTGTCTTCATTTTTGAAATGCCTCTAAAATCGTTTTAAACAACTAAAAACAAAGTATTTTTACAAAAGCTTTCTTAAACATGTTTTTAACTGATATAGTTGTGAAAGAACCGATTAAAATCACTTAGAATGTTCAAAGAAGTGTTTTTACAGTATTTTAATCGATACAACTTGTTTTTAATCGATTAAAACCATTTAGAACTCATTATGATCGATCAGAATACAAATATGACCGATCAGAATCAAATGTGATCGATCAGATTTTAATTATGAGCGATCAGAATTTTTTCAATCGATTAAAACACGTTTCAATCGATTAAAATCACTTAAAGGGTCAGGATGATCGATCAGAATCCAATTATGACCGATCAGAATCAGTTATGATCGATCAGATTTTAATTATGAGCGATCAGAATTTTTTTTTCAATCGATTAAAACACGTTTCAATCGATTAAAATCACTTAAAGGGTCAGGATGATCGATCAGAATTTAGTTATGACCGATCAGAACTCTTTTAATCGATTAAATCTCGTTTCAATCGATTAAAACAACTTAGAAATTTTCTACACAGCGTTTTAATCGATTAAAACTTATTTTTTATCAGTTAAAATAACTTGAAAAGTTTTATGAGAAAGTTTTGCAGTATTTAAATAGATTGTTATGTCTCTAACCCCAAGGACCCAAAAGTTATGGGGACCTAAGTTTACTATGTTCTTGTTTTGTAGGAAACTTCCAAATCAAAGAAGTCTATGTGGTATCTTGATAGTGGATGCTCAAAACATATGACTGGAGATAAAACGAAATTTGTAAGTTTCAAAGCCAAAGAACAAGGATATGTGACTTATGGGGATAACAACAAAGGAAAGATTCTCGGAATAGGAAACATAGGTGGTGCAAACACATTGGAGATTAAGGATGTGCTTCTTGTTGATGGACTAAAGCATAACCTTCTTAGCATAAGCCAATTGTGTGACAAAGGATTCAAGGTAACTTTTGAAAGCAAATTTTGCACCATACATTTAATAGATTCCGAAAAAGTAGAATTAAAAGGTATTAGGCATAATAATATATATTTGATTGATTTGGATTGTTTACATGAGTCTAGTATAACATGTTTAGTTGCTAAGGAAGAAAACCCTTGGTTATGGCATAAAAGAGCGGCTCATATAAATATGCATCACTTGAATAAATTGATATCAAAAGACTTAGTTATTGGATTGCCTAAGTTAAAATTTGAAAAAGATAGATTGTGTGATGCATGCCAAAAAGGTAAACAAGTAAAATCATCTTTTAAATCAAAGAATGTGATTTCCACTTCAAAACCCCTAGAATTATTACATTTAGATTTATTTGGACCTTCTAGGATAAAAAGCTTTGGTGGAAATTATTATGGACTTGTAATTGTTGATGATTACTCTAGGTACACTTGGACATTTTTCTTAACTACGAAAAGTGAAGCTTTTAAGGTCTTTAGAAAGTTTGCTAAACAAATTCAAAATGAGAAAGACCTAAGAATTAAAGTTTTAAGAAGTAACCATGGTGGTGAGTTTCAAAATGAAAAGTTTGAGAATTATTGTGAGGAAAATGGTATATTACATAATTTTTCTGCTCCTAGGACTCCCCAACAAAATGGTGTAGTTGAGAGGAAAAATAGGTCATTAGAGGAACTTGCAAGAACTATGTTAAATGAATCTAATGTTCCTAAATATTTTTGGGCTGATGCGTTAGTACGGCATGTTATGTTTTAAATAGAATGCTCATTAGGTCAATTATTAAATCTACTCCATATGAATTGTTTAATGGTAGAAAACCTAATGTTGCATATTTAAAGATTTTTGGATGTAAATGTTTTGTGCTAAATAATGGAAAGGATAATCTAGGAAAATTTGATTCAAAAGCCGATGAGGGCATTTTTCTAGGATATTCTCTAACTAGCAAGGCATATAGAGTGTTTAATAAGAGAACCTTAAATATAGAAGAATCTATACATGTTACCTTTGATGAGATTGTAGACCTTGGGGGAAATCCTCTTGAGTCAAATAAAGAACTTGCAGGTGATGATGAGTATATAAGAGAAGCCCTTGATGAACTATACTTGGAAAATAATGAGTCTTCTCAAGCTCCTCAATTAGCAAAAGAATGGCAATCACCTAGAGGACTCTCAATGGACAACATCATAGGTGACATCTCAAAAGGGGTAAGAACTAGAAATATGACAAATTTCTGTATGTCTGTTGCTTTTGTGTCACAGATTGAACCTAAAAACATTGAGGAAGCACTTAAAGATGATCAATGGTGCATAGCCATGCAAGAAGAACTTAACCAATTTGAAAGGAATCAAGTCTGGGAATTAATCCCAAGAGAAGAGTCACATCAAGTTATTGGAACTAAATGTGTATTCAGAAATAAGCTTGATGAAGATGGAAACATAACAAAGAATAAAGCCAGACTTGTTGCAAAAGGATATTGTCAGGAGGAAGAATTTGCTAAGATTATGCAGGGAGAGTTTGAAATGTCTATGATGGGAGAATTGACATTCTTCCTTGGACTACAAATCAAGCAACTTAAAGATGGCAGTTTCATCTCTCAAACCAAGTACTGCAAAGAGATCCTCAAAAAGTTTGGTATGGACACCTCAAAGGAAGCTAACACACCCATGGGAACTTCATGCTATTTAGACAAGGATGAATCAGGTTTGGAAGTTAATCAAACTATGTATAGAGGTATGATAGGATCACTATTATACTTAACTGCAAGTAGACCTGATATTATGCATTCTGTGTGTGTGTGTGCTAGATTTCAGGCTTGTCCTAAAGAATCTCATCTAATTGCAGTAAAACATATTTTAAAATATTTAAAAGGAACTACTGATTTTGGTTTGTGGTATCCGTCTGATGCTTGTATGAGTTTAATAGGATATTCTGATGCTGATTATGGTGGATGTAAAATTGATAGGAAAAGCACTAGTGGGACATGTCATTTGTTAGGTTCATCCTTAATATCTTGGCATTCCAAGAAACAGGCATGTGTTGCTTTATCTACCACTGAAGCTGAATATATTGCAGCTGGTAGTTGTTGTGCTCAAATTCTGTGGATGAAACAACAATTAGAGGATTATAGCATATATTTAAATGACATTCCATTAATGTGTGATAATACGAGTGCAATCAATCTAACTAAGAATCCAGTAATGCACTCTAGGACTAAACATATTGAGATTAGACATCACTTTTTAAGAGATCATATCAGCAAAGGAAACTGCAAAATAGAGTATGTAGACACTAAACGTCAATTAGCAGATATATTTACTAAGCCTCTACCCAAGGATAGATTCTATGATCTTAGAAGAGACTTAGGGATATTAGAAATAGCTTAAATTCTGCTTAATCTGACTGTTTTTAAATTATTATAATGTTATAATTCGTGGGTTAGGATGTTCATAGGTTATCATGTGTTAAAACACTTAAAACAGGGCATTCCTCTCTGGAATAATCGATTACTGGGAATTATAATCGATTATTTTCCCTCAAAACGTCCAAAACAGGGTATTCTCCTCTGGAATAATCGATTATTTCGTGAAATAATCGATTAAATGCCTCAGATAATCGATTATTTGCTAGAAATAATCGATTAAAGCTGTCTGATATAGAGATAATCGATTATTTTGAGATATAATCGATTAAATGCGACCAGTCTTGCCTCCTAGCCGTTGCCAACAAATATTTTGCCATGGAATCTCTTTTATATGACCGTTGGAAGTATTTTGTTATTGTCTTGATGTTGTAATGGATGAATGATTATGAAATAAAATATGATGCTTCTTTCATGCTATGATTAAGGGGGAGTTATCTCTAAATTATGCATATTTTGAGGGGGAGATCTAATGTTTGTTCTTTTAGAGTTCTTTTTTATTATAATCAAAATAGGGGGAGAAAAATTTAAAGCCTATATTCAATTTTAAATTTTATCTGGTATGTTTAATGTGTTTGTTAGTATGACAGATAAAACAGGTTATTACAAGGGCTTTAAAAAAGATAATTTTGATCATCATCAAAAAGGGGGAGATTGTTGAACATTCAAGGACTTGATGTTGCAAATAATGATCATGAAGAATGTTGATTTTGATGATGATCCAAGAGCTTAAAGACTTAGAGTATTGGAGATTGAAGATTGATGATTTATGTATTGTAATAACTCTGTTTTAGTTTGATTGAGTCTGTAATTATAGAATCTAAGATAGCCGGTACATAGTCTGTAACTTAGAAGCTTCAAAAAGCCCAAATATATCATCCAGGCTCGGCTTTAATCGATTATATAGGAAATAATCGATTAAAACAGTGAGAAAACCATTTTCAGTATATACTCACTGTTTTAATCGATTAAAACATCAAAATAATCGATTATTAGGTCAAATAATCGATTAAAACTTCAAATAATCGATTAAAACAGAGAGGTTTTGGGTTCTGTTTTTTTGGCTCTGTTTTAATCGATTATAACTCCAAATAATCGATTATTCCAGTCTGTTTCTGATTTTAAACTTCAAACAAACCCTATTTTCGAAAACCCAATTACCAAGAACCCTAGTTTCGAAATCCCCTTTTTCTAAACCCTAATTTCCCTACTTAAACTCTCCTTTGGCACTCGAGAAAATAAGAACAACTCTTTCCATACAAAAGTTAAGTGCTCGTGAGTGCCAGAGAACTGTTTTTGCAAGGAAAGGGGGCTTTCCGAACCTGGTGTGGGCTAGAAGCGATAAGAATCACTAAGTGGAGTTCTTAGTGGATTGTGTGTTGTGCCGTCTCCGGGGAAAGTCTGTTCTTCATCTCTTGTGGATTTCAAGAGAGGGTGCTTTCTGAACCTGGTGTGGGCTAGAAGCGATAAGAATCACTAAGTGGAGTTCTTAGTGGATTGTGTGTTGTGCCGTCTCTGGGGAAAGTTGTTCTTCATCTCTTGTGGATTTCAAGAAAGGTGTATTCTGATCTTTATCTGTTGATTTGTAATCTGTTTGTAACAATTTGTTTTTAGTGACAGCGTTAATCCTCTTTTGAGTGATTAGCAACTGGACGTAGGGTCTTTTGATCCGAACCAGTATAAACCTACTGTGTAATCTTCTCTACTCTTCTCTATTTACATTTACGCAGTTTTTTAATCGGTAAAAGATTGGGGAAAATTTTGAAAACCTAATTTTCATTAAGAAACCAATTCACCCCCCCTCTTGGTTTTTGTCCGACCACGCGAACATTCCGCTGCGCGATTCTAACATATCTCCATGGGGAGCTCCTGTATTGCTAGTAAAAAAGAAAGATGGGAGCTCCAGATTGTGTATTGATTACTGACAACTAAACAAGGTGACTATCAAGAACAAGTACCCGTTGTCAAGGATTCATGATTTGTTAGACCAGTTACAGGGAGCATAAGTCTTTTCTAAGATTGATTTGAGATCTGGATACCATCAGATACTGGTTAAAGAAGAGGATGTATAGAAGACAGCGTTCAGGTTGAGATATGACCATTATGAGTATGTGGTCATGCCATTTGGAGTAACAAATGCACCTGCTGTGTTCATGGACTACATGAACAGGATCTTCCGTCCTTATTTATATAAGTTTGTTGTTGTTTTTATAGACGACATTAATATTTATTCTAGAACTCTGGAAGAACACCAGGAACATCTGAGGGCGGTGTTGGCTGTGTTAAGAGAGAAATAGTTATATGCCAAGCTCTCAAAATGTGAGTTTTGGTTAGATCAGGTGTAGTTTTTAGGACATGTAATATCGGCAGAAGGGATATTTGTAGATCCTGCCAAGGTAGATGCAGTGTTAAAATGGGAACCCCCTAAGACAGTGACGGAAGTGCGTAGCTTTGTGGGACTTGCCGGATATTACCAAAAATTTATAGAGGGTTTCTCTAAAGTAGCAGCTCCTTTGACTCAGTTGACCCGTAAGAATCAACCTTTTGCTTGGACAAATAGATGTGAGGAGAGTTTCCAAGAGTTAAAAGGAAGGTTGTCTAGTTCCCCAGTGTTGGTGATCCCAGATGTTACTTAATCTTTTCAGGTATATTGTGATGCTTCTATTCATGGGTTAGGTTGTGTCTTGATGCAAGATAAGAAGGCGGTGGCATATGCGTCGAGACAGCTGAGAATTCATGAGAGGAATTATCCCATTCATGACTTAGAACTAGTAGCAGTGGTGTTTGCTCTCAAGATATGGAGGCATTACCTTTATGGAGTCAGATTTGAAGCTTTTAGTGATCACAAGAGTCTGAAGTATTTATTCGATCAGAAGGAGATAAATATGAGACAGAGAAGATGGATGGAGTTTCTGAAGGATTATGACTTTCAGTTACTTTATCATCCAGAGAAGGCGAATGTGGAGGCTGACGCCTTGAGTAGGAAGGCAGTTCAGATGTCAACAATGATGATGGATGAATTGAGATTACTCGAGCAGTTCAGGGATCTGCATCTAGATGTAGAGTTTCGTGATACTAGCATTATTTGTGGTAGCATTACTATTACTAATTATTTGCTCGAGGTGATCAGAGATAGACAACAGGGTGATATGACGTTGAAAGGTGTTATGGATCAGTTAGGATCCGAGCAGACCATTGACTACAAGATGGGTGACGATAGTTTTCTGAGATTCAGAGGAAGGATTTGTGTTCCTGTTGACCAGGAATTGAAGAGAGCAATACTAGATGAAGGTCATCAGAGTCATCTGAGTTTACACCCTGGTATGATTAAGATCTATCAGGATCTAAATAAGGTTTATTGGTGGCCTGGTATGAGGAGAGATGTTGCAGAGTATGTGGCTGCTTGTTTGACTTGTCAGAAAGCAAAGGTGGAACACCAGAGGCCGGGAGGAATGCTACAACAAATGGAGATACCTAAGTGGAAGTGGGATATCATTACCATGGATTTTGTTACCCATTTACCATGGACAATTCAGGGGCACGATTGGATCTAGGTGATAGTGGATAGATTGACGAAGAGTGCACATTTCCTCCCTGTAAATCTAAGGATATCTATGGCTAAGCTGGCACAACTATATATTCGCGAGATTATCTGATTACATGGGGTTCCATCTAGCATTATCTCATATAGGGATCCCAAATTTACTTCACGATTCTGACAGACTTTACAAGAGGCATTAGGTACCCGACTTAGGTTGAGTTCAACCTATCATCCCCAGACAGATGGACAATCAGAGAGGATTATCCAGTCACTAGAAGACTTGTTGAGGTCTTATGTGTTGGATAATCTAGGAAGTTGGGATGATATCCTTCCATTAATAGAGTTCACGTATAATAACAACTATCATGCTAGTATCGAAATGGCACCATATGAGGCTCTTTATGGGAGGAGGTGTCAAACACCTTTATCTTGTTATCAAGATAAGGAGAAAGTGTTGATCGGACCTGAGTTATTCCAGCAGACTTCAGATAAGGTCCGAGAGATACAGGAGAAACTGAGAGTTACTATGAGTAAACAAAAATCATATGCGGACCAAAGGAGGAGGCCTTTGGAATTTGAGGGGGGAGACCATGTATTTTTGAGAATCAAACCTACTACTGGAGTAGGAAGGGAAATTAAGTCTAAGAAGTTGACTCTAGAGTTTATTGGCCCATATCAGATTTTGAAGAAGGTAGGTCTAGTGGCATATCAGTTAGTGTTGCCACCTCATTTGGCAAATCTACACAATGTATTTCATGTATCTTAGTTGAGGAAATATGTGCATGACCCCAGTCATGTCCTAGAGTCAGACGATGTGCAGATTAGAGACAATCTTTCCATTGATGTGAGAGCAGTGAGGATAGAGGATTCTCAGCTGAAGCAACTTAGAGATAGAACCATCTCAATGGTGAAGGTAGTATGGGATCAGAAATTCGGAGACTTTACTTGGGAGATGGAGCATCATATGCGAGAGTCCTATCCATATCTATTTCCAAGTAAGTTCATTTTCGAGGACGAAAATTTTTGTGGAGGGGAGATTGTGACGTATGTTTTTTTTATATATTATAATAATATTAATGTGCAAGAAAACTTCGTAACGAAGTTTTCCTCATGCATAGTAAATTTTTTCTTTTATATATGCGCGTATAGAAAGGGGGGAGGAGGCATGGAATTTTAGCAAGTAGTTCTCTCTCTCATCCTTCTTCTTCTTTTGTCTAAATTTCAAGCAACGAGACTCTACTCGTGCGGGATCTCGGTGAGACGGAAGAAAACTTGAATTAAGTGGGAAAGCTTCGGTAGAAATATCACACCAGGTAAGGGGAAGTTTAATTCATTCAATATATGAGACTGAATTGTTGAGGACTCTGTGAATAAGGAATAGGAGTGGAAATCTGAACATTAGAATGATTGATTTTAAAGATTTCTCATGTTTTGCAAAACTTGAAATTTTGTTGGAATTCTTGAAATTAAGGATCAATTATATGGTAAAATTTTTGTTTTCAACTTAAATTAGATATAAGTTTGAATTTGGGACTAGTTTGGTTGTCTAAAACTCGAGTAATTTGAAATCTGCAAAATTTGATACTCATTATCGACGCGAGGAAGAAGAAAGGGACATGGAAGGAATTTTCAAAAATGTCCAAGGGTAAAATAGTCATATTCAAGACATGAAAGGAATTTTTGAAAATGTCCAAGGGTAAAATAGTCATTTAGGGACATACATGGAATTTTCATAAAAGATTAAGGGCAAAAGAGTAATTTAATGATTTCGGAAAAGATTTTGAAAATGATTTCAGAAATGATTTCGAAAATGATTTCGAAAAAAAGAGAATATATATATATATATATATATATATATATATATATATATATATTTAAAATATAGAATGAAGGTAGAAGTTTTAAAGATTCGAGTAGTGTGTTGTGACGTGTGTGGGTCAGACTGAGTCTAAAGGCTGATGCCCAGAATCAGTCATGAGATGTTATGTATTGGCTAGACTGAGCCAGAGGGTTGGTGCCCAGAATCATTCAAGTACTATTATTTATTGACCCGAATGAGCCGTGAGGACAGGTGGTCTAGAATTCGGCAGATGTGAATGATTTTTGTTGTGTTTAAATGGTACCCGTGGTGGTACAAAGTACATTAGTGTAATAACTATGTCGGAGGATTCTGAATGAAGTCCCAGACTTCACTGATTGGTAGACTACGAGATCAGGTGGTGAGAAGTCGATGGGGGATGACTGGTGGCTCTCTCAGAGGGGTACTCTAGTATGAGTGATGAAGGGCGCCAGTAATCCTACTTTGTGTGGAGGGTGGTCAAAATGGTACTGCGGGTGCCGATCACAATGTGCCCACAGATAATAGCCTCTGAGTTCGATCATAATTATGGTAGACTTCCGGAAGGCGTCTTAGTGTATTGATGATTTGTAATTGATGATAATATGTAATTATTACTTCTATACCTGCTTTATTATATCAAATGATTTAATACTTACCCCTATTTTTCCATGTGGATGGGACTGCGATGATCACTTTTATGTGGGAGCAGATCAGGAGTTGAGACGTGGAGATGCAACTACTGGACAACTGTTAAGTGGTAAAAAGTTGATATAATTATGTCTTAAATTGTTATGAAACCATTTAACTTATGTTAATTCTAATCTATTTTTTCCCAATATAGGATGAATTCGAGAATACCTTGATACAAGAGTAAGGAGCATAATTAGAGAAAAATTGAAAGAAAGAAGAATGCTTAAGCGAATGAATGATGCGAGGCCCGACCCAAATTCTCTTATAAAAAGATAAGATGTGTTTTGAGAAAGCAAGCAGTCTTGGAGAAGAGGAGACACGACTACTGTTAGGGTTTCGTCTAATCTTCATCAATTCTTCACTTCTTCATTGTCGCCGCCGTCCCTTTCGACGTCCGGGGGACGTCTTGAAACGTTTATGCGAGCGGTCGCGAAAAGATGGTTTAGACTCGCGTATTTGTTTTAAAAGGTTTTCGAAAAGGGGTTCTTATGGAGTCGCCACCAATGTTTTGACCATAAACATTGGAAAAGGATAAAAGGCATTGATTTTAATGAAAAACCAAACTTGGCCATTATAACCAGAGTTGGGTAAGGGAGTTAGTTACGTGTGGGGAAGGTGTTAGCACCCCACAACGCCCCTTTCGGGTTCCCTATGACAGATTAATTCATTTAAGTAAAGACTACGAGAAATTACGCGATTACCCTATTTTATTACATAATATTAAATGGCTATCTACATGATTTTATTTTATATTGCATGCATAAAATGATGAATAAAGCTAAATAAAGTAATAAAAGAGATATTAAAATAGCTATCTACATGATTTTATTCTACATGGCATAAACAGAAAATAAAGCTAAATAAAACAATAAATAAAGCAATAAAAGAGAAGAGAATTGAAAAGAACCTCCGTAGCAAGCTTTGTATTGAGAATCTCCAACCTGTGAGGATGTGTTTTGGCAACCCTCTCTCTACACGGACTCTCCTCACCAATACAAGATCGACTCTACTAAAAATTTAAAGAAGAATCAAATGCCTGGAATATAATTCCTTAACCGATTGTTACCTATTTAAGGCAATCGGAAAGATCATTCGAGAAAGGGAGAGAAATAGACAAGTACTCCGAGTTTTAGAAAGTGTTTCGGAGCTCTCGGGATGTCTCGTGGTGTGAAAAAGTGGCAAATGAGCCTCCTATTTATAGTTTTTCGCAGCTGGCGCACTTTGGGATGGCCGTCTGGGTTGGGACGGCCGTCTGGACTGGGATGGTCATCCCAAATGGCAAATTTACACAGAGCGGGACCCCCAGGAAGGCCGGGACGGCCGTCCCACTTAAAATGGGTTTGGGACGGCCGTCCCAACTTTGGGACGCGCGTCCCAACTGGCTGGGACAGGTTGGGACGGCCGTCCCAACTGGGACGGCCGTCTCAACCTGTTCTGGCCAGTTTTGCGCGTTTTGGGACTCCGGGAAGCTTTCCTTGCCTGTTTTGGACGTCAGTTGATGCCGATATGTGTCTATTGAAGCTTTATCTTCATATGGGAAGTCTCCTTGGCTCTTATTTGTAATGCTAGACGAGCTTTATCTTGTTACGGGTGATCTCCTTTATCTTTATTTGAGAGGCTGGGCAAAATTAGGGGTCTACAGCTGCCCCCCCTTCACCTGCCCAACTAATTCGTTGGTTTTAATATACCGACAAAATTAGTTGGTAGGGGAAGGAGATAACCCTTTTGCCCGGTTATCCTTCGGATGCTGCTCCTTGTTGATCCTCCGGATGATAAATATTTTGATAGGTACCAACCCCTATCTGGTTTGAGCTTTCTTTTTAAGGTTTTGGTGGGTACCTACCCCCACCTGGTATGAATCTGCATTTTTAAGGTTTTGGTGGGTACTTACCCCCACCTGGTACGAATCTGCATTTTGCCAGGTTCTAGTGGTTTTTACACCCCCACTGGGTGCGAACCTGTATATTGACTAGGTCCTAATGGATTTTACACCCCCACTGGGTGTGAACCTGCATATTGACTAGGTTCTAGTGGATTTTACACCCCCACTGGGTGCGAACCTGCATATTGATTAGGTTCTAGTGGATTTTACACCCCCACTAGGTGCGAACCTGCATATTGACTAGGCTCTAGTGGATTTTACACCCCCACTGGGTGCGAACCCGCATATTGATTAGGTTCTAGTGGATTTTACACCCCCACCGGGTGCGAACCCGCATATTGACTAGGCTCTAGTGGATTTTACACCCCCACCGGGTGCGAACCCGCATATTGACTAGGCTCTAGTGGATTTTACACCCCCACCGGGTGCGAACCTACATATTGACTAGGCTCTAGTGGTTTTTACACCCCCACCGGGTGCGAACCTGCATATTGACTAGGCTCTAGTGGTTTTTACACCCCCACCGGGTGCGAACCCGCATATTGACTAGGCTCTATTGTGCGAGTCCGCATCTTGCTCGGACTCTAATGGTTTTTACACCCCCACTGGGTGTGAACCCGCATCTTGACAAGGCTCTATTGTGCGAGTCCGCATCTTGACGGACTCTAATGGTTTTTACACCCCCACCGGGTGTGAACCTGCATCTTGACAAGGCTCTATTGTGCGAGTTTGCATCTTGCCGGACTCTAATGGTTTTTACACCCCCACTGGGTGTGAACCTGCATCTTGACGAGGCTCTATTGTGCGAGTCTGCATCTTGCCGGACTCTAATGGTTTTTACACCCCCACTGGGTGCGAGTCTGCATTTCGACAGACTCTGATGAGTACCTACCCCCATCTGGTACGAATCTGCATTTTGACAAATTCTTGGAATGCTTTTTTTTTGGGATATATTTTTGATTGATGAGTACGAACCCTCATCCGGTTTCTGGCGACTTATTGTCTCTGATCATGCGCCTCTGGGGAGTAATTGATTTTTTCTTTTTGACTTTTCTGTTTTAGTCATCTGGTTTTACCAGGGATTGCTGTATTTTGGCTTTTCTTGTTTTAGCCATCCGGCTTTGCCGGGGATTATTTGTTGGTTGCCTCTTGTTTAGGCAGGAATCCTTTGGGGATTTTTTATTTCTATTAGTTGCGCCTCTTGATTAGGCGGAAATCCACTTGGTGAGATTTTTGTTTGGTTGTGCCTCTTGATTAGGCGGGAATCCACTGGGGATTTGTTGATTTTTGATTGTGCCTCTTGATTAGGCAAGTGCTTCAATAATGATGAAGGCTTTTTACTTGTTGTTCGCCTCTGAATAGGCTGATGTTCTATTTGAGGATATTTGATTTTTGATTGTGCCTCTTGATTAGGCGAGTGCTTCAATAATGATGAAGGCTTTTTACTTGTTGTTCGCCTCTGAATAGGCTGATGTTCTATTTGAGGATATTTGTTCTTGATAATACCTCTGAGTAGGTGGATGCTTTTTGAAAGCTTTGTTCTTGGACTTGTATTACCTCTTATAGGTTGATTTCCCGTTTCTTGGGGATATCGGCTCTTTGCTTGTTTCTGAGTAAGCGTAGGCATTCTTGGGAGTGAAGGTTTTGTACTTCGCTGGGGATATTCATATTGGGTACTTAACTCCTTGTGGATTTGTAATTTGCAATTTGCCTTTGCGGTTAGGCTTACTGGGGAGAAAATTTTCTTTTTGGTGATCCACCGGGGGGGTGATTTGCCTTTCTGTGGATGGAATTTTCTCATTTTCTTCTTTTATAGATTTTTCTTGATGTGCTCTTCTTGGGGATTTCCTTTCCGGTTGCCTCTCGGTGATGTAAAGGACTTGACTTCGTATGATGGGCTCTTGTGTGACCCTCATTCTCCGTTGGGGAATGAAGTGGAGATCCTTATATGAGTGTGCTTGATGACTCATGTGGTGATGAAGATGAGTCGCGAGGTATTCTTTTTGTTTTGCCTCTGGAGTAGGCAAGGATCCGCTTGGGGATAATTGAGCCTTTCCGTTGGCTTTTCTGCATTGATGACTTTTTTCTTAGATGGAAAGATACTGATTGCAGCTCCAAGTGATTTATGGTCAACGACTCATACGATGATGAGGACGAGTCATGAAGTAATTTTTGCTTTGCCTCTGGAGTAGGCAAGGATCCGTTTGGGTATTATCAAGCCTTTTTGTTAGCTTTTCTGTTTTGACGTATCTTCTTTTGTTGGTGTAGAAGGTTGATGGTTGGAATTATGGTTTTCTTAAAGCTCTTTATTCTGCTAAAATGATTTCGATTTCGCCTTTTTCTTTCGCGATCAACGCGGGTTATTTGAAATCTGGCTTTTTGCTATATTACGTGTGCCTTTTTATTTTACACGTAGGCTTTTCAAAATGCGAATGGAAATAACAACTCTTATTTATTACTGCTTTTTGTTTGGGTACATTCAAGCTTTTTTTTTCGAAATACTAATAAAACTATAGAAAGACTCTTCCTAATCATCCGCCTCTGGACTGGAGTGGGCGGATGGTACTGGTGAAGGGAAGCGGCGGAGTAGGCGGCGCTGCAATCTCGCCTGA
Source organism: Sphenostylis stenocarpa (assembly GCA_963425845.1). Classification (NCBI taxonomy): domain Eukaryota; kingdom Viridiplantae; phylum Streptophyta; class Magnoliopsida; order Fabales; family Fabaceae; genus Sphenostylis; species Sphenostylis stenocarpa. Next base: position 47,100,109 of record OY731406.1, read on the forward strand.
GTTTGGACCAGGCTCTCTATCTGGCGGTCCGTCCTGTCTTGCCTGACAGTGAGCTGGCCAAACTGCTGGCGTATGAACTGGAACTCTCCTTCCATGTATGCATGCTCCTCGTCCAGGCGTCGGTACAGGCCGGGGAAATCAGAATCTCGTGACTGCTGCTGGGACTCTGAAGTGGTAGGGATGTCTTGCGGCGTATTGAAATCGCGCATATCCCACGAAATCGAGATGATAGGGTTTAGGATGAAACCTGATCCTTCTCTGCTGAGGATACTCATGTTCGTCAGTACTCCTCCGTTGATAGGCTCTGGTTGAAGCTCGGCTGGGAGATCTTCTCCGTCGGTGCATCCCCAATATTCAGCTAGAGGGGTAAGGAAGGGAGCCACCATGATCGCTCCCAATGGTCCCCGAGTACCGCATTCCTTTACAGCCTTCAGGAATGCGTATCCCGGGTTGCATCGGTGTCCCTGATGCATGCAGTAGACTATAAAAAGATCAGCTAGCGTGACCTTTCCCTGGCTTTCCTTCCTGCTGTGAATGGTCCTAGCAAGCAATTTGTGGCAGATGCGAAGAGGGGGATTGAAGGCTGCACCCTTCAGATGAGATGGGAGATTGATAGCCCCAGTAATGTCCTTCCACATACTGGTGGTGGTGAGAACAGTAGGTTTCTCCAGATATGCGGACCGATATTCTGGTGTTCTCGTATCGGCTCGCTGGCAGAATCCCATGATGACGTTGAAGTCATCCAAGGCGGTGGTTCGATAGGCTCCATCCATCCAGTAGGAGACAGCTTGTGTTGGTGGCACCCCAGGAGTGGCGGATGGCATTTCCATCATGTTGACAGAGGCGAGAAATTCCATCATAGCGGTGCGATGGATCCGAGTAGGTGGCTCACGAAGTAGGAAGTCCCATCCTATGTTGTGGATGAACCTCCTAATGTCTTGTTCCCAGCCGAATGTAGCTAGGATCCCGAAGTCTAGTCGCAGCATCGGGTACCAGGCAAATTGTTGGATATTTGCCAGTCGTTATTGGTGTGCTTCTGCCATCATCATGCTAGTGACAGGAGCTCTTCTAGCAGCAGTTCTGGTGCGTTTTCTTCTGGATGAGGCTTCTCCGTGTTCCATTGTGAGCTTTGCTCTCTTAGAAATGCTACAAATGTATGGAGGAGGAGAAAAAGCAAGATAGGAAGCTTGGAATGAGGTACCAAAGCCAAAACCCGCGCCCCATCTATATAGGCCACGAGGGAGAGTTTGGGACGGCCGTCTGGGTTTGGGACGGCCGTCTCAAATGGTCAAAATGCTCATGGGCCAACCCCCACCTGGGACGTGCGTCCCAACTGAAAATTGGCACTTGGGACGGCCGTCTGGACTTTGGGACGGCCGTCCCAAGCTTCTTAAGTTGGTTTTTTGAGTTTTTTGATGGAAAAGAAGATGGGACTCCATTCATTGATGTTTTAATGCATGTAATGCTTCATGATATGCATCCTATGATCTATTTCAGTTAATATTTCGAAAGTTTTAACTAATGTGCTTTGACTTCGGGCGCATTCTTGGTGTTGTTCCTTTCCGTCACCATGTTTCTTCTGATTAACAAGCTTGGTTGTACATAATTTGCCGTCTTGGATTTTTCTTGCTATTGCCGAAGAGCAATCTGTTATTCATAGGGTAACTGCCATGTCAATATCCCTCTTCCTTTCCTTAGAAATTTCAATCTTCCTATTGATCACTATATTTCCACATTCCCCTTATTACTTGAATGCTTTATAATGAAATGGTCAAGAGAAAAGAAAGAAAAGGATTCACAACAAGGGCTTGTGTTTTAGTGGGATATATTTTTTTTATAATAGAGGTTTTTGTAAGAATGGCTGGCCAAGGTTGGTCGGTGTTTAGGCTAGTTTAGACAAAACGTTTTGTTCTTATAACGTGGCGTCATTGTTTACTGATTTATGGCGCTCTTTTTGCGATTGATTAACTTCCCTAGGCCGCCCTTTCGGGTTTTCAGCCTAGGATGCTGTGCTTTTTGTCCTAACTTTTGTCTAGGTTTCCTTTTTGCCTTTATTTTTTAGGAATACCTAGCGGACTTTTGATAACCCTAACTTTTGCCCAGGTTACCCTTTATTATTGTTCGGGTCACCTGCCGGGTTTACCCTAACTTTTGTGCGGCCCCCTTTGTGGGTTTCCCGTGGTATTCTGCCTCTTTTATCTTCTTGTCTCGGCCTTTGACCTTGACGGGCTTTTTCTTTTTTATTATGCATATATATATATATATATATATATATATATATATATATTTTTGCACAACATTGTCGAAACTTTGATTTTGTCAAGATAGATTTCATTTGTATTTCTAGTTAATCAATCATTTTTTTGCTTTTCTTTACGGCGCTTTAATTATTCTCGACGCCTTTGGAATAAAACGTTTTATCTAAACCGTGTTTATTAAAATGGGGTATAGATACGTTTAGTAAGAAAAGAAGCAGATAGTAAGAATAGCATTCTTTTTGTAATTTTGGAGAAATGTGTGCCCTAGAGATGCTCGGGGGACGGGCATACCCCGAGGAGTGATCTCTAATAGTCACTAGATTTACATCCCTTAGAATCGGAAGAAGGACACCTAATGACTAACGCTACCCTTTGCGCTAATACCCCTCCTTTTCGGAATATCATCTTCGAGGGGTAAGACTTCCCTGTTGTTCGTATGGTTTGATCTTTTGTAGGGTCATACCCTAATCCATACTTTAGCGGATTATCTTTGAAATCTGGTGGCCCTCTTATTCCTTGAGCGTTCTTTCCAAGCCCCTGTCCTGGGCGATATCCATATCTTTTCATCATATGGGCCACCTTCATGTTACTAGGGAGTCTTTCGATATTGGCAATTTCGAGCGCTTGAAAAGATGTTTCGAGAGCCTCTTCAGCCGCATCCACATATGGCTGGACAGACGGTTTGCTGATCAGAAAGTCTTCTTCGGCTTGAACTGTGACGAGTTTATCATTTGTCACAAACTTGACTTTCTGGTGGAGCGTTGAAGGTATTGCTTTAGCGCTATGAATCCAAGGTCTACCAAGGAGACAACTATATGTTGGTGTGATATCCATCACGTGGAAGTCTATGTTGAAGATAGTAGGGCCGATTTGGATTGGTAGACTGATCTCTCCTACTACTTCTCGTCTTGATCCATCAAAGGCTCGAACAATTGTATTACTCGGGCGCATGTGGGTTCCTTGCACTGTTATCTTGTCGAGTGTACTTTTAGGCATAACATTTAAGGATGATCCATTATCCACAAGAACTTTGGAAATGAGATATTCCTTGCATTTAACAGCGATATGCAAAGGCTTATTATGATTTGACCCTTCCAAAGGGAATTCTTCATTAGTGAAAGTAAGGTGATTATTGGCTGTGATATTACCAATAATTCCTTCAAACTTGTCTTGGGATATTGCATGTGGAACGAATGATTCATTCAAAACCTTTAACAGTGCGTTTCGATGTGGCTCCGAACTCATTATGAGTGATAACAAAGTTATTTTTGCTGGAGTACGATTGAGTTGATCGATGATGGAGTACTCACTTTGTCTTATGTATTGGAGTAACTCATCCGTCTCTTCCTTGGATTCCTTTTCCTCTTCGGCCTTATTTTTCGCCTTTTCTTTAGAATTATTCTCTTGTAATTCCTTGGGGGAGTATATTCTTCCGCTTCTTGTCATGCCCCCAATACCAGCTATATTGGAGATATCTTGATTAACTATTGATTCCTCTGAATATTTCCAGGGTACAGCTTTATTTGATAAATAAGGGAAAGGACGAGGCACGAATAAACGTATAGGTGTTATTGCCTTCTCCCTTTTGTCAATTGGAATAACCAACGGTGCTTGTTTATTATCATCTTCGGGTTTATCGACAGTCGTAGAGATTTTGATGACGAAAGGCTTCTTTTCCATTTTTCTGATTTGTGGAAAGCACATCAGTTAATCCTTTCTTTTTATTATCTTTATTATTAGAATGAGGAGGGATATATGAATGTATGCAGCTTATGAATGCAATAGACAATTTAAGGAGAGAAAAATGAATCCTTTTATTAGAAAGTGTAAATCCCTCTATACAATGCTTTGGAGCAAGTGCTGACAAACACGGAAAAGCTTGAAGAATCCTACAGGTAAATTAGGCTTTCTTCGTAATTCATCTTCAGCTGTTCTCACGTGGTTTCCGAGTATCTTGATTTGCTCATGTACGCTTGACTCATATTTTCACTAAATCGACGAGCCTCCCTCATCTTTTCTTCTAGATGAACGATCAAAGCGTGTTGTTGGTCAGACCTCTCTCTTATTTGGTCATTTTCACGAAGCAATTGACCATACTGAGCTAATCCTTCTTTTTCTTTATCATGCAACTCATCCAGGCTTTTTTTGTATTTTTCAGCGGTTTCCCGCCACTTTTGTGCTTCTGACCGAGTTCCCGTTAGGTCATCCTGTATCAACTTGATCATTTTTCCCTGTTCTGCAAGTGTCTTCTCAAAACGCGCTATTTCGTCATTCATGTTCCGGAAAAGACTATCTTGTTCAAGCCTCGGAATTTTCATTGTTTGTTTAGCTTCTTCTTGGTAGTCAGCATAATCATTCTTGAGAAGCTCTATCTCATGGTCCTTCTTTTTACATTGCCTTTTTAGACCGTCTATTATAATGGCTGATTCTTGCTTTTTTTCTTCAAAAGCCCTTAGCTGAGTTTCCATGACTTCAACTTTTTTGTTTAAGGCATTGACTTGCAATTGTAGCTCTTCGTTGACCAACGCTTTAGTGAATGCATCAGATGGTAAGGGTATCCCTCTATTTTTCCTCCATTCTTCATATTCGTGGGACGTAGACACCTGAACCTTTCCGAGTTCTTTATCCCCCAGGTATACTGGTCTTTCCCATGCTTTCCGGACAGCAGATACTTCTTCAAAGTTATGGGAATAGTGGCATAGACTCAGACCTCTAAGCTCTTCTTGAGTTGGCGCAGTCTGAGTTCTCATAAGTTGCCTCATAGCTATTTTAGGAGAATATGTTATACAACCTCTAAGACCTAGAAGTGGTATACTTAGGTAGTCTCCGCATCCTATGAGAATATAACCGGGTCGGAACCAAGGACAAACCCATGATACATGCTCTATGCTCCAATTTTCTAATTCGGTTTTCCACTCTAAGGCTTGACGATGTTGAAGAGGGATTTTTGAGAAACTTCTTAAAGGGTCAGGAAATACACCCATGTGGCTTGAGGCGTAAAAGTGAGTAACACCCCATACATATAGTAGTGAAGTACAACATCTGAGTGTTTTTCCCTGTCTCTGTCGGCAAAATTCTACAGAAAGTAGGGTATCAGCAAGGATTGCAGGTATAGGACTCTGTGAATATACCTCCCAGGCAAAGAATGCATCCATTGCAGCATGATCCACGATGTTCAGATGGAATGGGAATAATATGATTCCGAACATTGCTAATGCTAGAGTCTTGTTGAATGTAGACCAGTCCTTCTTTTCAGCTAAAGAGACTAAGTGGTCTTCTATTATAGCCATTTTCCAACCTCTGATATTCCCTTTTCCCTCTAGGGTGGATCGATGAGGAGGCAGTCGTATGATAGTAGCAACCTTACTCACGGCCGTATATTCTCCTGAGCAGACATAAACCCCAACTGATTGAGGCCATCTAATCATGAGTTCGTATTCTTCTAAGGTTGGTACTAAGTCAAATTGCGAGAATTCGAAGCAGTGTAAATCAGGACTCCGAAGTGGACTAATGCTCTAACAAATATTGGATCAATGCTGATTTTCAGGAGGTCAAGAATTCTTCAGTAAGACTTCTCAAAGTTAGCATAAACCTCCGCGGCATATATGTACACAAATGCCTTAACTTCTCTACACGGCATAGAAGGACCTCCACTTTCTTTAACTGTCTATTACTGGATCCCTCCATTGTCTAGCAGAAATGAAAATGCATGATATGAGGATGGGTTTTTGTAAATGCATGTATGCAAGTATTTATTTTTCTAAGTATTATCATGTTTTGTTCCTAATATGATGTATGATAATACTAGGTTTTTCTGGAAAAGAAAGCTTATCTATATGAATGTTTATGGATTTTGATGAAGAGAGTCCTATTTTCTTCCCCTTTTATTTTTTATGAAGAAAAGGTGATATGAATTACGAGACTTTTATTAATAATTTTTTTTATTTTATAACAAAGGTATTGTTTTTTCATTTTTTTATGATTTTTAGGGTTTTTCACTTTTTTGTTTGTTGTATGATTACCCTATGCTAATGCATCAATACAAATGCAGCAAACGTATGCACACACAATTCATACATCCACGAGCAGAGCCACGCTTATTTAATCACGAGGTAGGATTTTCCTGCAGAAACGTGCTTGGTTTAGGTGGTTCTAACTGTTCTCACCAGGCCAAAGGTCCCCAAGGTGCCCCCATTATAGGGACCTCTCAATCTCTCAATCCTCGGGTCATGCACGGAACTCCGTGGTGACACCCTTAGACCAAAAGAAGAGAGTTATCACCTTGAGTTGGTGGTTTTCCGACAACGGCAGTAGCCCCGTGTGCCAACTAACCGATCGTATCTGCCACCCACTCCCTATAGATATTCACTCTTGCCCCGGGTATAGAGGGACTCGTTGTGTGCAAGGGTTTTTGTGTGCAATTTATATTTCAAACAATTGCAGAAATAATCATACGACGGTTATTTAAAGCCATACAATAAAAACATACAGAAGGGTAAAGGCGTAATTTCAAATCTTTGCTTAGTTTGAATTTATCCAGTCACTAAATGGGATCAACTCTCTAGCTTCCCCGGTGGAGTCGCCATCCGCCATTGCAGTCCCTTTTGACGTCCGGGGGACGTCTTGAAACGTTTATGCGAGTGGTCGCGAAAAGATGGTTTAGACTCGCGTATTTGTTTTAAAAGGTTTTCGAAAAGGGGTTCTTATGGAGTCGCCACCAATGTTTTGACCATAAACATTGGAAAAGGATAAAAGGCATTGATTTTAATGAAAAACCAAACTTGGCCATTATAACCAGAGTTGGGTAAGGGAGTTAGTTACGTGTGGGGAAGGTGTTAGCACCCCACAACGCCCCTTTCGGGTTCCCTATGACAGATTAATTCATTTAAGTAAAGACTACGAGAAATTACGCGATTACCCTATTTTATTACATAATATTAAATGGCTATCTACATGATTTTATTTTATATTGCATGCATAAAATGATGAATAAAGCTAAATAAAGTAATAAAAGAGATATTAAAATAGCTATCTACATGATTTTATTCTACATGGCATAAACAGAAAATAAAGCTAAATAAAACAATAAATAAAGCAATAAAAGAGAAGAGAATTGAAAAGAACCTCCGTAGCAAGCTTTGTATTGAGAATCTCCAACTGTGAGGATGCGTTTTGGCAACCCCTCTCTCTACACGAGACTCTCCTCACCAATACAAGATCGACTCTACTAAAAATTTAAAGAAGAATCAAATGCCGGAATATAATTCCTTAACCGATTGTTACCTATTTAAGGCAATCGGAAAGATCATTCGAGAAAGGGAGAGAAATAGACAAGTGCTCTGAGTTTTAGAAAGTGTTTCAGAGCTCTCTGGGATGTCTGTGGTGTGAAAAAGTGGCAAATGAGCCTCCTATTTATAGTTTTTCGCAGCTGGCGCACTTTGGGACGGCCGTGCGGGTTGGGACGGCCGTCCGGACTGGGATGGCCGTCCCAAATGGCAAATTTACACAGAGCGGGACCCCCAGGAAGGCCGGGACGGCCGTCCCACTTAAAATGGGTTTGGGACGGCCGTCCCAACTTTGGGACGCGCGTCCCAACTGGCTGGGACAGGTTGGGACGGCCGTCCCAACTGGGACGGCCGTCTCAACCTGTTCTGGCCAGTTTCGCGCGTTTCGGGACTCCGGGAAGCTTTCCTTGCCTGTTTTGGACGTCAGTTGATGCCGATATGTGTCTATTGAAGCTTTATCTTCATATGGGAAGTCTCCTTGGCTCTTATTTGTAATGCTAGACGAGCTTTATCTTGTTACGGGTGATCTCCTTTATCTTTATTTGAGAGGCCGGGCAAAATTAGGGGTCTACATTCATCAATTAGAGCATTGTAATGGCCAACATGAGTGGCTAACTTCATTCTCTTGGGATTGGGTGCACTTCCTTTAAACTCTTTTGTATCATGGTGATATTTTGAGATATTAATCTATGTTTTGATGTTGTTATTCTTATCTTTTATGCTTTTGAATGATTTATTCTTGATGTTTGGGGAATGATTGGAAAATATATCTTGAACCCTAGATCACGGTAAGAATATTTGTTACGTTAATTGCCAGGAATGGAATGAATGTATCAATTGCTTAACACCCTAAACCTAATGATGGAAAATCTCTTAATTGTGTGAGGAATCAACATTTATTAGGTTTTCTTAAGAATTTCATGTGTGAGTAATCAACATGCATGATTTGAGTAGGTGGCATCAACATTGTTAGGTTAATTGACGTTCTTAATTGACATAGCCATTACAAAAGAGGGATAAAGAAGGAAGTCAATCCTAAGTGCCTTTAATTGATATTTTCTCAACAATTTACAGTTCTTTGTCATTTAATTTTAATTCAAATCTTATTGCAAAACCCAATCTGTTTTAATCCACTTAGTAAGCATAATTGGGAATTTCTATTGAAACCGTTCCTCGTGAGATCAACTTTTATTTAATCGAAATACTATACTACGATTGATAATTTTGGTACGCTTGCCAATAATTCAACAAGTATTTATGGCGTCGTTGCTGAGGAACAGTGTTATTTGAGAATTTTTTGTTTAGCTTATTAAGTGTAGACCCAAATCTTGCCCGGCCTGCAAATAAAGAGTAGAAGACCTCCTATTCGAAGATGGATGAAGCCTAACAAGCCATTAGGAGAGACTATTAGGCCCCATGCTAGGATAGGAGGGACTTTTGGCACGAAAATAAAGTTTCTCGCCCTTTTGGGACGAGACCGTCGTCTCGAAATCGAGACCGCCGTCTCGCCTCACGCAAATGGCGAGACCGCCGTCTCGTATGGCGAGACGGCGGTCTCGCCACTTGCGAATGGCGAGACGGCGGTCTCGCTTTCCCGGACGGCGTTCTCGCCACTTTGGCATGGTGAGACGGCAGTCTCGACCCTGTCAAACAAGAACGGCGGTCTCGCCACTGTCAGGCGCGAAAACCTATAAATAGGGGCTCCCTCCCCTCATTTCCACACACCACACAGCATTCTCTCCTCCTTCTCTCTAGGATTTCTCTCTCTAGAATCCCTCCGACGCATTTCCGGAGCTTCTGAGTGTCTTTAGAGTGATTTCTGAGCGTTTCGAGAGGTTTCCGGCGCTGTAGAGTGAAGGGTTGCCACAAAGCACCCTCTTTTTTTAAAGAGAATTAATAGAATAAGCGTGCTTCGAAGGTTTACATTCTCTCTCTCCACTTTTACCGCTTTATTTAAATTACGCAATAGATAGGGCCATGTAGTCATAATATTTTAATTCCGCAAATAAAAGGGCAAAAGCGTGTTTTTCCGGTTTATTTATTAACAAAATAGTTGGCCTGTCATAGGGAACCCGAAAGGGGCGTCGTAAAGGAACTAACACTTTCTTTACACGTAACTAACTCCCTTACCCAACTCTGGTTCTAATGACCAAAGTTGGTTTTTCGAAAACCAACACCTTTTAAACTCCTTTTCCGATGTTTTCGGTAAAAACATCGGTGGCGACTCCACAGAACCCTTCAGAAATTAGTCCTTGGGTTAGCCCAGTTATCGGGCAACCCAAAGACGACCTTTCGAAAACCTCGCCCCTAGGTTAGCCCGGTTATCGGACAACCTAAAGGCGTTGTAACCACCCATAAAAAACGCGAAAACAAGAGGGTCGAAACCATCGCATCGCTCCGACCACCTCTCTTTTTGACGGCGGCGACATTAAGTATTTTATTTTTATTTTTATTTTTATTTTTATTTTTATTTCTGTTTTGGTTTTATTTTTCATTTTTAGTTTTTTTTAATTATTGTCTTGTGCTAATCTTTGTTTGAGTTACTCTTTTGATTTATGCGTTTAAGAGGACAGGTATCTTCAGAACAGTTAGAACTTAATCCAGAGATTGAAAAAACAGCTCAGAGGAACCAGGGTAGAAGAAGAAGGGAAACTCAAGAACAAGCCACAAGAGAATCTATTAATTCTTCTTTCACACTTGATTTACCAGACCCAATTATAGAAGATATGGCGGAAGAATGGCAAATCTGAACCCGAATCCAGATCCAAATATAAATCTAAATCAAAACCCAAATTCAAATCCACCTAGAAGAACTCTTAGAAATTGTGCTATGCAGCAAGGTCCAAGACATTTTTCCAGCATTTTCATTCCGGATGATCATACATTGCAGATGAATCCAGCTTTCTTAAGCTTGATTAGTGCTCATCAATTCACTGGATTGGATCATGAAGACCTTATATTCATTTGTCTACTTTTTATGAGTTGATTGGTACCATGGGATTTAGAGTAGCAAATCTTGAATCTGCATATTTGAGATTATTTCCTTTTTCTTTGGCAGGTAGGGCACAGGAGTGGTCGAAAGCACATCCTAATCAGAGTTTGACTAATTGGAGTAGTGTAGAAGAGAATTTTCTGAATAGATTTTTCCCACTATCACGCTACATCAAAGCAAAATCTAACATCACTTCTTTCAGACAAGAAGCAGATGAACAATTTTGTGAAGCATGGGAGAAATTTAAATCACTGTTGAGAAGATGCCCAAATCATGGATTTGATGACATTGCTCAGTTGAATATTTTCTATACTGGGTTGCGACATGATGCGAAGATGCTATTAGAGGCTGCAGCAGGAGGATCCATGTTAGATGTAGAAATTGATCATGCCACCAGAATTATTGATGCACTAGCCTTTACATACCAATAGGCCTAACATGATAGACATCCAATTCAAAGGAAAGGAGTTCTTGAACTTAACAACTCAGATGCTATCTTAGCCCAGAATAAACTTATAACGCAACAAATTGAAGCATTGAACCAGAAAATAGAGAAATTACCTCAACAAATGCACACAGTACAATCTATTCCTAATCAACATATGAGTTGTGATGTGTGTGGAGGTGATCATGCAAATGAACAATACTCTTATCAAGGTAACATTCAACAAGAAGAAGCTAATTATATGGGTGCCCAAGGTAGTAGTCAAGGCAGACAAGGTAATTTTCCTAATCCTAACAATTATCAGAATAATACTGCACAAGGATGGAGAGGGAATCAGAATCAGAATCAGAATTTTGGGTGGAAACAAGGTGTTAGCTCATCTACTAGACAACCTGCATTTCAACAACAGTCATATCAACAACCCCCATATCAACAGCAGCAACAGCATTATCCTTCAATGCCTGACAGAATAAGTAAATTGAAGGATATTGTAGAAAAATTCATGAAAAGCACTATGGCTAATCAGCAAAATACTGAAGCTTCATTCAGAAATATTATGGCTAATCAGAAAAATACTGAAGCTTCATTCAGAAATATAGAGACCTAGATAGGTCAACTGGCTAAACAATTATCTGATCAGCAAGGAGGACAGTTTTCAGCTAACACACAAACCAACTCCAGGGAGCAATGCAATTCAATAACTACAAGGAGTGGAAAAGTTGTAGGTAAGGGGATTGGTGACAATATAGTTGTTAAAGAAGAAGTTTTGGTAAAAGAAGATGAAGAGCAAGAAGAGGAGAATAATAAAGAAAGACATATCCCTAATAAGAAGAACGAAGAGGGAGAGAAAAAACAAAAGATAGAAAAAGGAGGGAGTCAAAAACTATTTGTAGAGAAGTTACCATATCCCAAGGTTTCCTCACAGATAGATAAAGAAAGATAATTCACTAGGTTTATGGGTATTGTCAAGCATTTACAAATTAATATTCCATTTATGGAAGCTATGGAGCAGATGTTAACTTATGCAAAATTCATGAAAGAATTGTTAACTAAGAAAAGGAGATTTACTACAGAAATAGTGGAGCTAGAAGCAGGATGCATCGCTATAATTCAAAAATCATTACCTCAAAAGTCCAAGGATCCTGGTAGTTTCACTATACCAGTCACAATTGGGACATTACAAGTAGGTAAGGCATTACTTGATGTGGGTGCTAGTATAAATCTGATGCCTTTGTCTATGCTTAAAAGAATAGGAGACTTGGAAGTAAAGCCTACAAGAATGACATTGCAGCTAGCTGACAGATCTCTAAAGATTCCTTATGGAGTAGCAGAAGATGTTTTAGTTAGAGTGAATAAATTCATATTTCCTGTTGATTTTGTGATTATGTACATGGAGGAAAATGAGGAAGTCACATTGATCCTGGGAAGGCCATTTATGAAGACTACCAAAGTAATTATAGATGTTGACATGGGTAAGTTGAAAATTATAAGTGGAGATGATGAAGTTAATTTTAATCTGTTTGAAGCTGTACAACAATCGGAAGACAAGAAAGATTGCCTCAGAATAGATACTTTGGAGGAATTACCCATCTCAACTGAAAAGAAAGATTACAAGCCTGTTGCACAACCCCAAAGACATCTTAGTCTGACTATGAAGGAAGTTATTCAAAGAGAGGTATTGAAACCTCCTAAAGCAAGTATGATTTATCCAATCTCTAACAGTTGTAAGGTCATTCGCAATGAAAACAATAAATTCATTCCCATAAGGAAAGTTAAGGGATGGAGAATTCATATATATCACCTTGATCACTCACCTACATGAGCCTTAAAGCAAATAGGCGTCGAGTTGAAGACGTTAAACAAGCACTCTTGGGAGGAAACCCAATGTTTTGAATTTGTTTTTTTTTCTTTTTGCAGTTTAAGTTTTTTGTGCATTTTTCTTCCTTAGGTTCTTCCTTTGCAAGATTTCTCCAGGTACACAGTGAACTTCTCCTTAAAACTTTGAAGCCTTAATTCAATGGTCTGAGGACAGTCCAACTTTTCCGGAGGGGGTGAGAAAGTCTGCAGCTGAGGCTGAGGCACAAGATAAGGAGTAGATGACAAGTGAAGAAAATGAAGGAGGAAACTTACTTTGTTTTTAATGTTTTTAATTCCTTTGTTTTTAATTTAATGTTTTTAATTGCTTTATTTTAAATTTTGAATTCCCTTGTTGTCCCATAATTTATTTTAGATTCATATATGAGATTATTGCTTATTGTCTAATTCAAATCTAGAACGTGAAAAATCATTTTGATTGTTTCCAATAACAAGTGATTTTGGGATGATGAGTATGATAGTGAAAAGGAATTGATGAGGAGAATTAGGAATTAACTGAATTGGAGAAGCTAGCCAAAACCCAGGTGAGTAGAGAACAAAAAAAACAAATAAATTGAGTGTCAACACTTTGTGATGATAACTGATATTGGTTGATTCTTTGATGTGATTACATGTTGGCAAGACTTGAAAATGATAAAGGAAATTTTTTTCTTTGTCGTAGATATAACTCAGAGCCAAATAGTCAACCCTGCATTAATTATAGGACATCCATTTGAACCCCTTCTGAGCCAAAAATAATATTGTTTCTTAAACATAACCCTTAAGCCTAAACATTATTTATCTACCATCCTATATTTGAGAAAGGAAATGAGTATGAATGTTTTTACTTTTCCTATTGTTGGGGATTGCTATTGTTGTCCTACGGGTATTATTGGGCTGTTATTATTTAAAAAAAGGTGTCAAGGAAAAGGAAAAGCAAAGCTTAAAAATTTGGCAAAGCCAAAAAGAATACCTGCAAAAGCATGAGAAAAAAAAATTTAGAAAAGTAGTTCAAGAAGGTAATAATAACTTGTGAGATCATTTAACTCACTGTCATTGTGTTAGGGACAAAAGTATGAAGTTTGAAACCTTACTTGAGGAATTGTCAATCAAGAATCATTCATATGAGTTGAATTTCTTAAATATTTTTGTATATCCCAGAAAAACCAATAATTCTTTCTTAGCCCAGCCCCATTACAAGCCTCAAAAGACCTTTTGATCTAAGTCTTACTTAACAAATGTTGATTGCTTGAAGATGATTATCAATATTGGATTGTCTAAATGAAGTGATTGAATGAGATAAACACTTACCTGTGAGAATTAGATATGAGTATATATAACTCTATTTGAGAGATCATGCTTCTCTGAGGATAGTTGAGGACTAATTACTCTTTGTTGGTTTCTGTAACTTGAATGCTTATATGTTCTATTTTCATTTGGAATTGTGAGCATCACCTTTGAAAATTTTTATGTTGTGGTTCTGGAAGAGAAAATGATAATAGACAATGGTTTTGTTTTGGAAAAATTACTTTGCTTAGGACAAGCAAGATTTTAGGTTGGGGGGAGTTGTTAAGTGGTAAAAAGTTGATATAATTATGCCTTAAATTGTTATGAAACCATTTAACTTATGTTAATTCTAATCTATTTTTCTCTCAATATAGGATGAATTCGAGAATACCTTGATACAAGAGTATGGAGCATAATTAGAGAAAAATTGAAAGAAAGAAGAACGCTTAAGCGAATGAATGATGCGAGGCCCGACCCAAATTTTCTTATAAAAAGATAAGATGTGTTTTGAGAAAGCAAGCAGTCTTGGAGAAGAAGAGGCACGACTACTATTAGGGTTTCGTTTAATCTTCATCAATTCTTCACTTCTTCATCAATTAGAGCATTGTAATGGCTAACATGAGTGGCAAACTTCATTCTCTTGGGATTGGGTGCACTTCCTTTGAACTCTTTTGTATCATGGTGATATTTTGAGATATTAATCTATGTTTTGATGTTGTTATTTTTATCCTTTATGCTTTGTAATGATTTATTCTTGATGTTTTGGGTATGATTGGAAAACATATCTTGAACCCTAGATCACGATAAGAATATTTGTTACGCTAATCGCCAGGAATGGAATGAATGTATCAATTTCTTAACACCCTAAACCTAATGCTGGAAAATCTCTTAATTGTGTGAGGAATCAACATTTATTAGGTTTTCTTAAGAATTTCATGTGTGAGGAATCAACATGGATGATTTGAGTAGGTGGCATCAACATTGTTATGTTAATTGACGTTCTTAATTGACATAGTCATTACAAAAGAGGGATAAGGAAGGAAGTCAATCCTAAGTGCCTTTAATTGATATTTTCTCAACAATTTACAGTTCTTTATCATTTAATTTCAATTCAACTCTTATTGCAAAACTCAATTTGTTTTAATCCACTTAGTAAGCATAATTGGGAATTTCCATTGAAACCGTTCCTCGTGGGATCGACTTTTATTTAATCGAAATATCATACTGCGATTGATAATTTTGGTACGTTTGGCAATAATTCAACAACAACAGGGATAGTTCAGTGGGGTAGCTTTGTGGGAGCTACTTTTGTATGTATCTATATAAATAAATTATGTTACTATGTTTTGAGGGTCCATCAATGAACCAGAATTTTAGTCTATATTACTATAGTAATATAATGTAATATGAATGTTGTTTTTTACTTGTTTACTATTTTGCAAAGGTATCATTATAGTAACGATTTATAGGGTCGTTACAAAATTTATAGAGTTGATAGTCTAAATTTAAATATATATATATATATATATATATATATATATATATATATATATATATATCATTTTTAAATAAAATAATAAAGATAATTGAATTAAAGTTATTATTAAATTGGATAATTTTATGATCTAATTTTATCTAATGTTTAAGACTGAGTAACTAAATTTTGAATGTTAAATTTGAGATTCAATTTAAATTAATTTGACCAAATTTTATATATAATATTGATATTATTAATAATATAATTTAATATTTATCCAAATTTTGAATGTTAAATTTATTATTTGTCCAAATAAAAATTTTCAGAAATAAATGTAATTTCTTATATGGAATTAAATGTTATTAAATATATTACACTCACTTTTTAAATAAACTTTTGACATAGATAATTGTTAGAAGAATATCTAACATACTAATCATAATCTAACATAAAAAAAACAAAGAGTCGAATAATCTCATAACAACCACTCTCACCAGTTAAAAACAATTTTAAATTTAACTCTTAAACATGAACAATTCAAGAACATCAAATACAATAATTAAACTAATAAAAAAAATTAGAAAGTTGTATTCTTCTCAGTCTACTTTCTTTTTATATCCTAAGTGTTCGATATAAAAGTTTTTATAAGTTCTGTTGTAACTTCTTTTATCAAAAGAGTAAAATGTATAAAATCTAAAAGAAAAAATAAAATGTATGAAATTTAATAATAGATCTAAGTTTTAATTGAGAGAAGTAGTAGAAATATTAAAACAAAAAATTCTTACTTTTATTCATAGTAAAATTTTAGAATTTTTTTAATAAAATTAAAATATTTTGGAATCCAATCAAATATATAAAAAAAGTAAAACTCTTATGAAGATCTTAATCTAATCAATTTAAAAAAAAAAATTAATAAACATGTAAATAATCTGTTGGCAAAATTTGGGTCATGTATTTATATGATACATAATTTAAATGTGTTAGAGCCATTATTTATTAAGCCAAATAATAAAGTGATCTGACTAAATTAAAGTTTTGGCTAAAGGCATATGTCATGAAAATAAAATTGTGTAGAGACTATTGAGCAATTTCTAATTTGATGAGGGGCCAAATTGGAAATACTAAAACTTAAGTAATTAACCTAATTCTGGTTATTTAAAGGGTCATGGTCCCCTTACGGGAGCACACACACGAACGTAAGTATCGAGTCCCGTTCCTTTCTTTCTATCCCCATCAAGAGAGAAAATCAAGAGAGAAATACAAGTGTTCTTCAGGTGGAAGACCATAAGATCAATATAGTGCTCTACAAAGACATCATCATTATGGCTAATTCAGGTACGCTTTCGCATTCAGTTTACAGCATGTTTATCAGTATGGGATTACATTTATGTTTGATCGTTATAATCAAAATTAGGATTATTATTATTATTATTAATTTTCCAACAATTGGTATCAGAGCCGCCTATACTTGATTCGTGTCTGTTTAATTTATAGAACCCTAATTATGAAAATTAAGATTAATTTTGTTTTAAACAATTCAAATTATCCAATTTTATGAACCCTAAGTGGAGAATAATCTCCAATTACCGTGAACCCTAATATTTAAATTTGGGGGTAACATCCCTAATCTGATTCTGCTCGCTGATGGAACCGTGGAGAAAGCTATGGATTCTTCTTCTTCGTTTTTCCCTTTTATTTCGGTTTAAGTTTCAAGTTTTACTAAGAAAGAAATTGTGTTTTAAATTTCAATCTTTCTTGTATTGGGTTCTTTTTTCTCTTTGAATCTTTTGTTTTTGTTTTTATTTAATTTTCTGGGTTTTGTTTTCGTTTTCTTTTCATGGTGGATATGGATGGGTTTGGAATTGGGGGTGGTGTTTGTGGAGTTCCCAACACAGAGAATCTTAGGTAAATGGTGAATGTTTCCATAGGTGTGACTGTTCTTATTTTATTGCCTTTAGGAAAAGTTGATGTTAAATTCCCTGTTTAGGGTTTGAGTGATTATTGTTTAATCCCCTTTTAGGGTTTAGAGCAGTGTGTTAAAGAGACTCAGAACTATCTCTGTTTCATCCCTAGTGTGATTTTAGGGAGATGTTCATTCTTTATGCATTGGTGGAAAAAGAGGTGTTTTCATCGTTTGATTTGTTCAAAGGAGGTGTTCATCTCTAATGGGATTCTAGGGAGATGTTCATCCTTAATGGAATTCTAATGAAGTGATTATCTTTTGAATTAGTTTGCAAATATTAAATATTTGGTTTTGTTATATAAATAAAATATTCAATTTTTGGTAGTTTAATATTTTTGTGAGCAAATTGAGTCAAGAAGTCACCAAAGTAACCTCTCTTGAATTGGGCAGTTCATGAAAAATATTGAATGTTAGTGTTTGTGTATATTCATGCGAGTATTAGTCGACCCAAAGGAAGATTAATATTTGGCCGAATTGCATATACACTTGTAATGATAAACATGTATAAATCAATCCAAAGACTGGTTTGTTGTTGGACGTGCTTTATTGTCAATGTTTGATTATTACAACAAGATACCTCTAGCAGTTAATATTACTGTCTAAAGACTTGATATTGATGGTGCATTGAGTGTCTTGAGATGGGTTAAACCATTATTTGAATATATATTATTTATTTTTTATATAATGTGAGCATAATTAGTTCATTTCTCGTGTTCTACATTCAACTACAATTGCTTCTGTATCTGCCAATTTAAATTTTGTTTCGGTCCTCAATGGAACAAATTTTAAGGACTGGAAAGAGAACATTGATATTATTCTTGGTTGCATGGATATGGATCTTGCGTTAAGGACTGAGCAACTCCCTACTCCTACGGATTCAAGTACCTCTGAACAGAAAAGAGATTATGAGAAGTGGGATCGCTCAAATCGCATGAGTCTAATGATCATTAAGCGCGACATCCCGGAGGTGTTTAGGGGCACTGTTTTTGAAAACATCACAAGTGTCAAAGAATTCTTTGCTGAAATTGAGTAGCGCTTTGCAAAAAGCGATAAGGCGGAGGCAAGCACTCTTCTTCAGAACTTGATCTCCATGAAATATCAAGGCAAAGGAAATATCAGGGAGTACATTATGAGCATGTCTAATATTGTTTTTAAACTCAAGGCACTAAATCTTGAACTCTCAGAAGACTTGCTCATTCATTTGATGTTGATTTCTCTTCCTACAACGTTTAATCAGTTTAAGGTATCTTACAACTATTAGAAGGATAAATGGTCTCTTAATGAGCTCATTTCACATTGTGTACAAGAAGAGGAAAGACTAAAGCAAGACAAGATAGAAAGTGCTCATTTTGCAAGCACCTCCAAGGCTAAGGGCAAAAGAAAGACATCAGAGGATCTCGAGAAAGAAGCTGCTATGGGTCTAGAACAAAAGAAACAAACTCAAGAAAACAAATGTTTCTTTTGCAATAAGACTGGATATGTAAAGAAGAAATGTGTTAAATATCATGCTTCACGTGAAATGAAAGGGTTGCCTAAACTACCGGAAGCCAATTGATTCTGAAAGATGGATATATGTTGGAAATGACAAATCGATAGAGGTGGAAGCTATAGGGCATTTTAAATTATTATTGAGTACTGGTTTTTTATTTGGATTTGAAAGACACTTTTGTTGTGCCGTCATTTAGACAGAATTTGGTTTCAGTTTCTTATTTGGACAAATTAGCTTATTTGTGTTCATTTGGAAACAATAAGTTCAGTTTGTCTTTTAATTCAGATATTGTTGGAACTGGTTCACTTTTGACTTATGATAATCAGTATTTACTTGATATTGTGGCCACCTATAATGAAACCCTTAATATAGAATCACGTGGTACTAAACGTAAAATTGAAAATACTCACTCAGGTGCATTATGGCACAAGTGCTCAGGTCACAATCAAATTGTGACGTTTCGGCTTGTGTTACACTCTTAAAGATATGATAAGGAGTATGATTTGTCATTTCACCTTACCGGAATCACTATGGGGAGAGGCACTAAAGACGACAACTTATATTCTAAACAGAGTACCAACTAAAGCAGCTACCAAAACACCTTATGAGCTTTGGATTGGGCGACAACCTAGTCTGAAGCATTTCCATGTGGGGGTTGTCCAGCTGAGGCAAGGCCTTATAAGCCAAATGAAAAGAAATTGGACTCCCGAACAGTAAGTAGTTATTTTATTGGTTATGCTGAAAGATCCAGGGGATATAAATCCCACATTAAAGACAATTTTTGAGACGGGAACTGCTACGTTCTTTGAGGATATTGAGTTTGGGGGAAGAATAAGATTAAGAACTTTATCTTGGAGGAAGAATCAGTAACAATTTCAGAACCGATTCAAATAGTTACTTTTGATAAAGTTGTTAGAAAAGTAGTTTTAAATCAAGAGGGGGGGTGAATTGATTTTTGAAAGTTTTTCGCAATAAACAGATTATCTAATTCGAAAATTAAGTTTACTAATCAATTCACGAATCACAAAGCAATTAAACAATACAAGCGCAGCAACTGAAATTAAAGAGAGAAAGGTTAGGAAAGATTTCACCGGTAATTTTATACTGGTTCACCCAATACCAGGGCTACGTCCAGTCTCCAGCCAAATTCCAGCTGGGTTCCACTAGAATAGATGTTTTACAGACTCAACAATCTTACACCTACTCTAACACCAGAACCAATTTCCAGTTCCTGACTTTAACCTTTCCACCAAGAACCAAATTCCAGTTCTTGGAAACCTCTGCAACCAAATTCCAGCTGCAGAGAAACCAGTGCCCAAATTCCAGGCACCACACAGTACAAGAACCAAATTCCAGTTCCTGTACTCAACCTCTCCACCAAGAACCAAATTCCAGTCCTTGGAAACCTCTGCAACCAAATTCCAGCTGCAGAGAAACCAGTGCCCAAATTCCAGGCACCACACAGTACAAGAACCAAAATCCAGTTCCTGTACTCAACCTCTCCACCAAGAACCAAATTCCAGTTCTTGGAAACTTCTACAACCACCTACCAGCTGCAGAAAACTTGTACCCAAATTCCAGGTACAACACAATACAAAGAAATGAAAAGCAATTGAAAAGAAGAGACTTAGAAAGCTCAAACCGGATTACGCTAATCCACAGTAAGTTTCTTCTTCACAGAATGCAATATGCTTCAAGAAAGATTTCAAAAAGAACTTCACAAAACAGTTGTAATTCTTTCTTGGAAAAAGTATGCTAACAGTTGCTTGAATTGATTGCTTTGGATGTGTAAAAACTGATGTTCAATCTCTTGTTAAAAGTTTCAAGCAAAACTGTTTTTAAAGAGAATTTTCAAATCTGCTGCATTAATTAATCTGTTGAAAGTTTGTTTTAATCTGTTGAAATAGCTGTTATAATCTGTTAAAAGTCCTTTCAACCCATTAATGCGTTCTTGTTCTTTAACAAAATTGTTTTAGCTGATACGACCACGTTTTTATCAGTTAAAACATTTTACAAACATTTTCAAAGAGTAATTCAATCGATTGATTCGCGTATTAATCGATTGATTTGTTTAAAAACCTTCTTATAAAACTTTCCAAGTTATTTTAACTGATACAAAGGGAGTTTTAATCGATTGAAAAACTGCACATGAATTTTCAAGTCATTTTAATCGGTTGAAACTCGTTTTAATCGATTGAAACTCTGTACAAAGATTTTCTAAGTTATTTTAATCGATTGAAATACGTTTTAATCGATTGAAACAGATCTGATCGGTCATAATTCAATTCTGATCGATCATAACCACTCTGATCGGTCATAATTTCATTCTGATCGATCATCCTGACTTCCAAAGTGGTTTTAATCGATTAAAACATGTTTTAATCGATTAAAATAAATCTGAACGCACATTTTTAAAGTCTGATCGATTATATTTCATTCTGACCTGTCATATTCGAATTCTAATCGGTCATAAAGGGTTTTAATCGATTAAAATAAGTTTGAATCGATTAAAATACTGAAAAAACACTTCTTTACGCATTCTAAGTGATTTTAATTGTTTCTTTTAAAACTATATCAGTTAAAAACATTGTTAAGAAAGTTCTTTGTCAAAATGCTTTTGTTTGATTTGTTTAAAACTATTTTTGAGGCATTTTGCAAATTGAGTGAAGGAGCTTCATGCAGTGGAAAAGGTAAAGTGGTTTTACCTAAGCTTTCTGATAAGACACACTAAGTCTTCAGCTCCATTCTTCTGAGTGACTTGTTTGACTGTTGCAGAGTTGACCTTTGACTTTATCTTTGACTTCATCAAATCACTGAGATCTTTGCTAGTATCACTTTCAAAAGTAAGTTCAGAACCTCCACAAGGCATTGTTAATGAACCCCTTACTCAAGATGATTTGGTTGTTCATGAAGAACAAACTCAAGATCCTCAAGAACCTGTGCATCATGAGCCAATAACTTTGCGGAGATCCACTAGAGAAAGAAGAAGTGTTATTTTGAATGATTACATGGTATTTCTTCAGGAACATGAGGAACACAATGATATAATGGAAGATGACTCAGTTAAATTCCGTCAAGCTATGCAAGGTTCTAACTCTCAAAAGTGGATTGAAGAAATGAAGGAGGAGTATGAGTCCATGCAAGACAATAAGGTTTGGGAACTAGTCCCATTACCAGAAGGTATGAAACTCATTGGTTGCAAGTGGATATTTAAGACCAAACGGGATTCTAAAGGTAATGTGGAAAGGTATAAGGCTCGTCTGGTAGCTAATGGCTATACCCAAAAGGAAGGGATTGACTTTAAAGAGACTTTCTCTCCAGTTTCATCGAAAGACTCTTTTAGGAAAATCATGGCTCTTGTAGCACATTATGTTTTGGAGCTTCATCAAATGGATGTCAAGACGGCGTTTCTCAATGGTAACATTGATGAGACAATTTATATGGTACAACCAGAAAATTTTGTGCAGGGAGATCCAAAGAATATGGTTTGTAAACTGAAAAAATCCATTTATGGACTAAAACAAGCATCTCGTCAATGGTACTACAAATTTCATCAAGTAATTCTCTCATTCGGCTTCGAGATGAATATTATTGATGATTGTGTGTATCACAAGTTTAAAAGGGGACAAGTTTAGTCTCAATCAGTGCCCACAGGGGAATTTGGAAATTGAGGAAATGCAAAAGATTCCCTATGCATCAGTTGTAGGGAGTTTGATGTATTCCCAAATATGTATACGTCCAGACATAGCATACATAGTTGGGGTTCTAGACAGATATTTAAGCAATCCAGGAATAGACCATTGGAAAACAGCAAAAAGGGTCATAAGATATTTAAAGAGAACAAAAGATTATATGATCACATACAGGAGGTCAAACCAGTTGGAGATCGCTGGGTTTTCTGACTCAGATTTTGCAGGATGTCAAGAATTTGTAGCATGCTATGAGGCATCAAATCATGGAATATGGCTAAGAAATTTTGTCACAGGGCTGCAAATTGTGAAAGGCATTGAAAGACCACTTAAGTTATATTGTGACAACATATCATCTGTATTGTTAAGGAAAGAGTACAAAGTGGACAGATTTTCATAGAACACTTAAAGACAAACTCCATGATAGCAGATAATCTAACTAAAGGACTTCCACCCAAGGTCTTCATGAGCATGTTGCTCACATGGGTGTTTTATAGTTTGAGGAATTTATGGTTTAGTGGGAGTTAGTCACTTTCATATATTTCATGTTCTATGTTTAATTTCATATATGTATACATTGATTTTTTGGACATATTTGGTTATCTATAGATATGCAGTTTTTTCGTTCATTCATTACACTTTGTACATTAAGGATATTATATCGATCTCGATAAGTTAAAGTTTGGACCAGTTGAAAATAGACGTGTACAGATCACCTTCACGTAATTTTTCATGCTACACATTTCATGATGAATCCATGCCATTTGGTTATGTTAGGATGAGTAATCATTGTTGGTTTTAATTGCGATGATGCAATGAAAAGCTGGTTTGGTTCTATATCCTTATATGATTAATGGACAGGACTTTTGGAGTATGTTAAAGAAATATAATGGCAATTTTGAGTTCATAAAGTCTAACACATTTGTAAGGTTATAAGGACATATATATTTGTGACCAGTGAGAGATTGTTGGCAAAATTTGGGTCATGTATATATATGATACATAATTTAAATATGTTAGGGTCATTATTTATTAAGCCAAATAATAAAGTGATCTGACTAAATTAAAGTTTTGGCTAAAGGCATATGTCATGAAAATAAAATTGTGTAGAGATCATTGAGCAATTTCTAATTTGATGAGGGGCCAAATTGAAAATACTAAAACTTAAGTAATTAACCTAATTCTGGTTATTTAAAGGGTCATGATCCCCTTCTGGGAGCACACACACAGAATGTAAGTATCGGTCCCGTTCCTTTTTTTCTATCCCCATCAAGAGAGAAAATCAAGAGGGAAATACAGGTGTTCTTCATGTGGAAGACTATACGATCAATATAGTGTTCTACAAAGACATCATCATTATGACTAATTCAGATACGCTTTCGCATTCAGTTTACAGTATATTTATCAGTATGGAATTACATTTATGTTTGATCGTATTATTATTATTATTATTATTATTATTAATTTTCCAACATAATCATCTTAAACACTTTAAGCACTTTAAACGTGAACAAAATTATTATACTACATATCGTCCTGTCTACTTTAAAAGTGAAAAACCTAATCATATATTATTATTATTATTATTATTATTATTATTATTATTATTATTATTATGAGAACGTTGAAAACATAAATCACGTTCCAATCCATCTCAAGCAAGACAATCTCAAAGTTAAATATTCTTTTCTTCTACAAATACTCCATCCCTCTCTTGCCCTTTTTTTCACTACAAGAAAAAAGCATTTTAGCGATCGAAAAAATTGGTCGCTAATGTCAAAAAATCGGTCGCTAATCAGTTAGCGACCGAAATTAGTGACCGAAATGCGTCGTCGCAAAAAGCCAAGTCGCTAATGTGTTAGCGACAGATTTTTCATTTCGGTCGCAAAATAGCGACCGAAATTAATATATCAAATTAGTCGCTAAATCGGTGACAAAGTTAAAAAATTAGCGATCGATTTAAATCGGTCGCTAAATCAATAACAAAACTAATTATTTTTATTTATTTACATTTTTAATTATATTTATTATTTATTTCCCCTACCTCTTAATTATATTATATTTTTTAGAAGTTTAACTTATTATTAGGTTTATTGTCATTGTCGGGATTCAAACCCGAGTACCTTAGAGTTGGAGGCTGAAACTCCAACCACTGAGCTATTAGGATTTTTTAATAATAACTTACAAATAAATTATATTTATATACAAATAAATGTATATCCAGTATAAATATATAAATATAAAATCTATAAATAAAAATATATTTATATATTTTAATATATATTTAAATATTAATACATTGATATAGTTAAATATTGATATATTTATATATTGATATATTTATATATTGATATATTTATATATTGATATATTGATATATTTATATATTGATATATTGATATATTTATATATTGATATATTTATATATTTATATATTTGTATCTTTATATTTTTATATATATTTATATCTTTATATATTTATATCTTTATATTTTTACATATATTTATATTTTTTCATATTTATATATTTATATATAAAGATATAAAGATATTAGTTTTGTATACAAATAATATTATAATATAGTATATTATACTATTAGTATAGTATACAAATTATATATTAGTATAGTATAGTATACAAATTATTAGTTTTGTAATTTATACACTATAAAAATAAATTACAAATATTATAACATAATGGTATATTAATATAATATAATATATTTGTATTCTAATTTTTAATTAAACTAAAATTACGCTAATAATGTATAATAATATATGAGGGGATAATATTGATATATTGATATATATATATATATATATATATATATATATATATATATATATATATTTATATAATGATATATTTATATTTATATATTTATATATTTATATTTTGATATATATATATATATATATATATATATATATATATATTTATATATTTATTTATATCCTTATACATTTATATCTTTATATATTTGAAAAAAAAATTTAATATTAAATTTTAAAAATAATATTATATTTTTAAAAATAAATATTAGAAAAAGATTTAAAAATATATATAAATTATATTTACATGTACAAAATATTAAAGATATATATTTATATCTTTACATATTTATATCTTTATATCTTTATATTTTATATATTTATATCTTTACATATATTTATATCTTTATATCTTTATATATTTACATCTTTATATATATATATATATATATATATATATATATATATATATATATATATCTTTATATATTTATAAAATCTATAGATACAAATATATTTATATATTTTAATATATATTTAAATATTGATATATTGATATATTTATATATTTATATATTTATATATTTACATATTTATATATTTATATATTTATATATTTATATACTAATATACCATTATATTATTTTCATTGTATATAAATTACAAAACTAATAATTTTTAAAAAATTTAATGATAATTTTTTTAACTTATATATTACAAAATATTTTTTAATACTTTAATAAATATAACTTTTTTTAAATATTTTCATTAATTTAAAGTATAACTTTTAATATTTTTTAGTATTTTTTTTAAATGTAGATATCTTTAATATTTTGGACATATAAATATAATTTATACATGTTTTTAAACTGTATTTAGAAACTAAAATTATTTTGGACATAAATTTATTTCTTTAAATTGAGTATTTAGAAACTAAAATTATAGTTTCTCTGTTTTAAAAAATTAAAATAAATATTTAAAAATAAAAATCAAAACTA
Source organism: Sphenostylis stenocarpa (assembly GCA_963425845.1). Lineage (NCBI taxonomy): Eukaryota > Viridiplantae > Streptophyta > Magnoliopsida > Fabales > Fabaceae > Sphenostylis > Sphenostylis stenocarpa. The sequence continues at coordinate 47,126,618 of OY731406.1, forward strand.
GTATTATCTTAAATTTATTAACAGTGTAATTAAATCTCTATTTTCTTAATTTTTTTTGTTTTAAACTTCTCAATTCTACATTTTTGTAAGTTCTATCATTATATTATCATCTTCATCTCCTCCCATGTTCTACTTTATCTTTACAATAGTTAATATTCTTAAATAATTTATATTTTTAATTATAATTTTTTAATATATATTTCAGAAATTAATCAATTATAATCTATTATTTGAAAAACTAATCAATTCTAATCAATAATTTAGAAAACTAATCGATTATAATTAATTATTTAAAAAAATTATCAAATATGATCGATCATTTGAAAATGTAATCGATCAGAATAAAAAAATGTGGTTGTATATGATAGTGGTTCCACTTGGACCAGCTCTTAAAAGCGCACTTCTAATAGCGGTTAACGTGGAGCACGCTATTATATCGTTTCAATTATGATCGATCATTTCAAAATATAATCAATCATAATGAAAACTTACATTAACTATTTTTTTGAATATTATGTTTTTAAATTTGCTATTAGAGAAAACCTTTCAAAATTCAAAATGTTAAATACTTTTAAATATTAAAATTAACTTTATCAAAAATTTGGAAAAAAAAATTAATCCAAAAGAGTTCAAAAATGTATTATAATATTGTCAATTTTGAGTTTAATTATATTGTTCATTCTCAAAGTAGAAAAATATATTGTAATTTTTTTAATTTAATAAAATATAATTTAAATTTTTAATACTAAAATTAAAAGATTAAATAATAATAAATTTAATTCTTTAAATTGAGTATTTAGAAACTAAAATTATAGTTTCTCTGTTTTAAAAAATTAAAATAAATATTTAAAAATAAAAATCAAAACTAATATTATCTTAAATTTATTAATAGTGTAATTAAATCTCTATTTTCTTAATTTTTTTTGTTTTAAACTTCTCAATTCTACATTTTTGTAAGTTCTATCATTATATTATCATCCTCATCTCCTCCCATGTTCTATTTTATCTTTACAATAGTTAATATTCTTAAATAATTTATATTTTTAATTATAATTTTTTAATATATATTTCAGAAATTAATCAATTATAATCTATTATTTGAAAAACTAATCAATAATTTAGAAAACTAATCGATTATAATTAATTATTTGAAAAAATTATCAAATGTGATCGATCATTTGAAAATCTAATCGATCAGAATCAAAAAATGTGGTTGTATATGATAGCGGTTCACTTGGAACCGCTATTATATGTTCACTTTTAAGAGCGGTGTAAATATTAACCGCTCTTAAAAGTGACAAATATTTTATTTATTTATTGACACATTTTTGCATCAGATATCGCTCGAGCGAGACCAGTGTCGCTCAAGCGAAATACAACCCGAGAATGTCAATTTTGTGCAGGTGGCGTCGCTCGAGCGATGTTACTTTCGCTTGAGCGAATGTTGACCTGCGTAAACGTCGATCAAAGTTAGCCGGATAATGTAACATGGGTGACCTCATATTTGAATCGGATGTCGCTCGAGCGAGAATAGTGTCGCTCAAGCGAAATACAACCCGAGAATGCCAATTTTGTGTAGGTGGCGTCGCTCGAGCGATGTTATTTTCGCTTGAGCGATATTGCAAAAATCAGATAAAATCATCGATTATTTTCTCATTAGCGACCGATTTTAATTCGGTCAGTATTTCAATTTGTAATTCGGTCGCTAAATCAGTCGCTAAATGATTTTTTTATTTATGTATGAAATAGCTACCGATTTAGCGACCGAAATTTTGTGACGCAAAATATTGGTCGCTATTTCGGTCGCTAAATAAAAAAGTGAAAACCAAATCATATTTTGGTCGCTAAATCGGTCGCTAATTGCGACCGAATTAAAGTGGTCGCTAAATCGGTCGTTAATTGCGACGGAATTAAAGTGGTCGCTAAATCGGTCTCTAATTGCGACCAAAATTAAATCGGTCGCTAATTGCGAAAGAAAAAATTTGGTCGCTAATTTTGGTGGCTAAATGTGTTTTTTCTTGTAGTGTTTTTTTTCTCAATTTTTTTATTTCTCCCTCTTATGCTTTCTCTCTTTGTCTTTATTCTCTCTTTCTTGATTGCGGATTTTTCTTACACGATCCATCAATTCTAAATACTATAGATTAGATCAAAATATACTCAACCTTACATAGTATTTACACTTTAAGCTTCTTAAAGTTATATATATATATATATATATATATATATATATATATATATATATATATATATATTTGTCTTGATAAATTTATACTCTTTTGTATATATTTTATTTATTTATTAGAGTAATATATGATTTTTTATTTTATGTTCCTATCATTTAATTTAGTTCTAATAATATACTAGTCCTTTATTTTATTTATTTTTATATTCTTCTTAAAATGATAGGAATTAAAAACGGTTCAAGAATCTACATAAAAGTGACCCTTCTTAAAATAATGAATTCCTGATTGATAATAATAGTTAAAGAACAATGAAAGGCTTTAGGGTTTGAAAATATAAAACAAACACTTACAACAAAAGAAAACAAATAAAAAAAGTAAATAAAATTTATTTTAATCATGAATACTAATAATAATACTTTCTTTTATTATTCTTTTACGTTATCATTATTTAAATTATTTTTAATTTTATTTTATGTTTCTATTACTTAAACTATTTCCGTAACATATTGGTCTATTTTTATTATTAATTTATTCATGTTTCTATTATTTAATTTAATTTTAGTTATATACTGGTCCATGTTCAATAGCTTATTTATTTTACTATGTTCCTATTATTTTATTAATCCAAGTAAAACATTTTTAATATTGGTTTAGATTGCATGTATAAATTATTTTAAATATTGAATAAGACAAGGTATGTAATGACTATTAAAACTTTAAATAGGTATCTCAATAATAATAATAATAAAATGTTAAACTCGAGAAGAATCCTAAGTTTCCTTGTGACGATTTAGGGTCATGTTGAAGCATGAATCTTGCGTTTTGGATGTTTGACTTTGGTATTACTGTGGGTGAGAGATAGGAACCATGGTGAGGTTTAAGGAAGTAATTAGTAAGTACATAAATATTGAGATTCTTTATTTGATCAAGATGATTCAATCCAAAAAAAAAATATTCAAAGAAACTCATATTTTGATTGCAAACTTTTTTTAATAAATACTTATACAACACTCTTTATTTTCTCTTTAATAATTTCATGTAACAGTCATGTCATTTATAAATACAATAAATAAGATATCTTGTTTTATTTAATTCAACTTAAGGTTTGATCTGAATTGGTTTGACGATATTAAAATATTGTAGTAAAACTTGTAAATCTTTCCTATCATGCTTATAAAAATTATTTTAATCTATAAAAAGAATTATTCAATTTGCGAATTTTTTCAATTCGGACACCATGTATTTTGGTGAGAGTTTCAAGTACACTATTTTAATATTTTTCATGTAAAAGGATATTTTTTATATTTAATTGTTTCAATGATTTGTCTAATTAGCTTACCGTGAAAGAAATAGAATTCAACAATATAAATTTTGACTTGAGGAGGAAATATTTTTTATAATCAAGACATATCAAGTTGGAAATATTCTTTTGTCAAAAAATTTGCTTTAAATTATTTTATTGTATTTTTTTATTTAATGGTGTAAATTTATTGATATTTTATGTTGGTGAAAAAACAATAACCATTTATGTTTCATTTTTTTATAGGGAATTCATATTCTCATTTATAACATTTTTCCATTATAAATAAGCTAAAATTTCTTGCAAAGAAAATAAAATTATTCATTAGTATCTTTCTTACTTTTTTATAAATTAACAAGAAAATTCAAGTTCTTAAGTTTAAAATTACTTTTAGCGAGACAATTTGGTAATTATAATAAATATTGATAATATCTCGTTGTTTAAATGATGTTTTATTCGTTTTCATATTTTCAAATTGGTAATTTTAGTTTTTAAGTCCGTTTTCATCTTTTTAATTTGTCAATTTGGATTAAGGAGAGATAATTCACCTATTTTAAAAAAATATTTATATATTAAAATTTAAATAAAAATTATAATTAAAAATATCAAATTTTTATGTAATGTTATTGAATTATATAAATATATTATAATTTAAATTATAAATATTAACTAATTAAATTTAAATTATTAATTATAATTTGATATTTTAATATAAATATAGTAATTTTTTAATTTATCTAATAAATATTAATTAATTAAAAAAAATTAAAATTATTTATATAATTAAAGGTATATTTAAAAAAATATATTTAAAATTTTTAATATAAAAACAAAAATTAGACAAGCTGATCTGCTAACTTGTCAGTCTATTTTTTTAGCCGAACTAGTATTTCTAAGTCTGTTCTAACTATGACATATCAACTCATCTTGTTCAAATTTTGGTAAATTAGAAGTGAGACAAATTAGAATAGGATAAATTTACCTATTTTGTCATTCATAATTCAAAGAATCCTATATAGCGTTATAAATTGCTTAAATGTTATTTTTTACCAGTTGTTTCATTAATCAACTTAAAAAAAACAAAACAAATAAATGAAGAGAAATAATAAAAAAGAGAATGTATTTTTTAAAATTTATTAAAAAATTTATATTAAAATAAAATTGATAAATTACTTAAGTTTATCTCTAATTTATGAGAGTAACTTATATGACGAGATATTTCTTATCTTAAAAAATATAAAATATAAATTTGTTATACAACATTATTTTTAAACAAACTCATAATTAATTTTACTCTAATAATTTTTTTAATAAATTAAAAAAATCTCTTTGTTTATTTATTTTATTTTGTTTACTTTTTATAAATTATTTAATAAAATAATTATAAAAATAATAATTAACTTAACGTATCATAGATTTTTCCTGGTTGAAACAATTAATATTGTATTTAAATATTTTATCAAAAAAATTTCAATAAAATATTTTAATGTGATATAATAAATTTATATTTTATAATTTTAAAATAAAAAATAATTTATACGAGTAATTCAAGAAGAACTTTAAGAGTTTATTATCGATAATATAGGTGAATTTTTTATATTTATTTTGAAAATTAATTTGTATATTCACTACTGAATTAATAAAATATTATACATAAATTCGTTAAAGTTAAAACTGTGTTTTATATTTGTCAAAAGACAAAGAAGAAAAAGTTGTTGACATTGCCTTTGCTCAGGACTGTGTGAGTGAGATGGAGTATGTTTCTGGTTTTGGTGCGTGCAACTCCTTCATCCGAAGGAGAAGCATCCGGAGTGCACGTGTGACCGACCCGCATGCATTAAAAAGCGCGCACACGTGGCTTGTGCTTTGGGCAAAGAACCTTCGTAAAAAGTGAAGCAATCAATAGCATTGGATTAGATAAAATGTTTCTAATCTGGACGGTGCTAGATTAAGCATGATACGTTTAAGGCAGAACCCGATACTTGCCCCATCTCTTCACACATGGCCCCCCTTGTCCCCCTCCTCCACCACCCATCATCACACTTCATAACGCATTTTATAGTCCTCCCTGTGACACCCTTTTCTCTCTTATCCCTTTTCTCGCTTCATTGCTTCATCTTATCTTTGTTCTTGTCCTTCACTCACAATCTCACACGTCAAACAGATTAATTACCATTCACAAACACCAATATTATGGCCAAGTTGTGGACCTTGTTCAGCCAGCTTCATTCTGTTGCTGGGTATATTTCGTCCCTGCCATTCATTCTTCTTTATCGTAAACTACTATTCATAACTTTGTTTTTATTTTCTTTTCAGGCCGGTTGTGACGTTGTTATACCCTTTGTAAGTATCCACACTGATTTTCACCACCTTCAGTAACTAAAAAGTTTTCTTCTATTCAGTACTTTAGTTATAGAAATTAAGACATGAAAATAATATAACTGTTACTATTTACAGGTATGCATCGGTGGTAGCAATAGAGAGCCAATCCAAGTTCGATGACGAACAATGGCTAGCTTATTGGATCATTTATTCGTTCCTCACCCTTGCAGAAATGGTTCTTCGTCCTGTTTTAGAGTGGTGAGTTTAAACTCATGGAAGTTAATTATGTGGTGGAGTTAGTAATGATTGAAAACATATTGAGATTTGCAGGATACCAATTTGGTACGATGTGAAGCTATTGACAGCAGCATGGCTGGTGTTGCCACAGTTCGAAGGAGCTTCGTACTTGTATGACAGGTTCATGAGAGATTATGTAAGGAAATACATAACGGAGAGGGACCATCTCCAATATCACGCACAAAGCAAAAGGTCCCCCAACGAGAACCAGGCCAAGAAGAAATTCGTCGAGTTCGTCACGCACAAGAAAGTGAGTTAGTTACCTGAAAACTTGTTCTTTTCATTTCATCTCATTGAAGAATAGAAAATTCAAAGAATTTGTTAGATGGGGTTTCGACATATCAAAGTTTAATGTAAACTGTGGTTGTGATTTTTCCGTGACTGCAACAGGGGGATCAGGAGGCGTATTGAGTCTGGAAATGCTGAGAACTGTGTCGAGTTTTTCATCTGAGGATCTTTCATTGGTCGTCGAATAAACTTTCCTTTAAATTTAGCAAAATACTTTTAATTTATGTTTTAATTTTGTGTATATATGTTGTGGATCTCTTTCGTGTCCACCTCCTTGTTAATTGCATCATCGTCATATATATCTCATGTGGTGTGTGTAAAGTGATTTCTTTCTTGAGCCTCGTTGCACATGCATGCATGGTATTCTTAGCCTAATACGAAAGTAAAATCAAATTCCATTCTCGGGTTGGAGCCATAATCCAAACTCAAAAAGTATTCTCTCTCATACACACGTGTGGGGAAGGAAAGGAAAGATCAATAATAGAACGAATACAGATTTTATAGTAACCTTTCATCCTTATTTTTTGCGTTTAGGTTATGTTTGACGACACAGTTTCTGAGCTATGGTAAAAATTAAGAATTTTGCTCGTGCCCGTATAAGAATAAAGTTAAACTCAAAAAGTATGTCAAAATGGCAATCTAAATTTCACTAAAAAAAGGCTTGATATGACTAAATATATGTGGTAGAAATAAATAAAGGAAGAAAAAAAAATGAGAAATGAAAATATATAAATTTGATTAGTTATTTTTATTTTATTGTTAAATTAAATAATTTATAACAACATGTCCTGGCCTAAAATGTATAAATTCATATTTGGATGTCACAAACCTAAATCTCAAATTATAAGTGTAGGCTTAGGTGTTAGCAAATTTTGGCTACAATTTTTTTATTTAGGTTAAATTCAGGCATTGCAGGTAGTTTTATGACCTGAGAAAATTTGCATTTTTTTTTAATTACAATGGTATGGTTCAATATAAATTGAATCTTTATGAATTGTCTTTAGTTTATTACATTTGAATATTTGATAAAAAAAATAAAAAGGATTAACAACTTTTGCGTAACCTAATGCAATTTGGGCCAAGCCCAATAAAGAGACAACACGTACCCTTATGTTTTTTTGTGCTCATAGTTTAGTTGAAAATCGTATGTCCAGATACAAAGATATTTTAAAAGACGAATAGAAAACCCAAATTGCAAAATAAAATGTTTGTTACATTTTTAAATAAATAAAAGTCATGTTTGGATGTTAGATTTTTGGCATACTTGGATCATCTTCTCTTCTCCATTAGAAAAAGGTTGTTTACTGTGAACATAATAGTAAAATTTTTCTATTTTCTGTAATGTCGTGTTATTCAATTCAGCAAATTTTGGTTTTATAACAATACAATCAGACAAAAAAAACTGTGTATCCTCTAATTTCATGTACAAAATAGTGGGTGATGGGCTAAAATCATGGTTAAATTTTATAAATAATAGGTCAACAATACTGACCGTGAATCAGAGAATGCATCGTATTTATTAAAAAGAAAAACTTAAAGTCTAATTGTTAATTTGGTCTCTCATAAACTAGTTGCAAGAGCATTTAGTTTAATTTTAAAGCTTCAAACATGGTTAACATATTTAGTAGTTTTAAAAATTGCCCAAATTTGAGTAGCTTGGTCATTTTCATTACTAACTTCAGTATGTGTGCTGCAACAACTTAATAGTTCCATCTTTCATTAAGTGTGTTAATATGTTTACTTCTCTTATTAACAGTGGAGTCTTAGATAATTATATAATTGAATTATTTTATATAGAATTAATATTTTTTCTCTTCTTCTTTTAAGACTTAACTTCTCTTAGATCCTTTGAATTCAAATACATTGCAACAACTTAATAGTTCCATAAGTGTGTTAATATGTTTACTTCTCTTATCAACATTGGAGTCTTAGATAATTATATAGTTGAATTATTTTATATAGAATCAATATGTTTTTCTGTTCTTTTAGGACTTAACTTCTCTTAGACCCTTTGAATTCAAATATATTGGCATGCACAAAAAACAACATCTATATATTAGATGCTCGGCTTAAACGATGGACAATGTTATTATTAGTTGTTTGTTTGAAGATCATGAAATTATTCTAAAACCAAGTAAAAATACAAACCTACAAGTACTTTTTCGATAATTTATATCTCCAATAAAATCACTCTTGGAGTATGCTACGATATTTATGTTGTCCCTTTCTTGTAGTATATGTTTAGTTCAATTGTTTCTTTCAAGTACCACTACAAGAAAAAACACATTTAGCGACCGAAATTAGTGACCGAATTTTTTTTGTCGCAATTAGCGACCGATTTAATTCGGTCGCAATTAGCAACCGATTTAGTAACCGCATTAATTTGATCGCAATTAGTGACCAATTTAGCGACCGAGTTAATTCAGTCGCAATTTAGCGACCGATTTAGCCATCAAAATATGATTTGGTTTAACTTTTTTTATTTAGCGACCGAAATAGCGACCAATAGTTTGCGTCGCAAAATTTCGATTTCTAAATCGGTGGTTATTTCATACTAAAATAAAAAAATCATTTAGCGACTAATTTAACGACCGAATTATAAATTAAAATAGTGACCGAATTGAAATCGGTCGCTAATGAGAAAATAGCGACCGAATTGAAATCGGTCGCTAATGAATATTATTTTTTTATTATATTTAAATTTATTTTTTTATAAATATACTTTAATTGTTTTAGTATATTTTTTACAATTTATTTTTTAAAAATAATTTATTTTTTAAAAATAATTTAATTTTTAAAATATACTTTAAAAATAAACTTTGGTCTCAATATTAACAAAATGAAGATTAACTTTAATTTTAAATTAATAAAACAAAAATATTATTAAAAATAAATCAAATTTATTAAAAATTTAAATTGTAATAAATTAAGACGAGTGATATTAACTATTCAATACATTGTTTAAAAAAAGTTTAATAATAAATATTCTTTAATTTATTTTTCAATTGAAAATTTCAATTGTAATTAAATTATATTTTAAAAATTTTTATATTAAAAAAATTAAACACATCAAATTATCACATTTTAATTCTTCATTAACTTAATTAATTAAAAATTACAATTTTAATCAAATTATTACAATTTTATTTTATAATACTTTATTTTTAATCTAATTTTTAAATTTATTGATTTATTATTATTAATTACTTAACCATGGTTGTTGTCATATAATTGATATACCAAAAAAAAATTATATCAATATACATTAGATAATAAATATGTTATTTAATTAAATTATTTATAAAAATATATTTATCTTTAGTTAAAATATTTTTTAGTTTAAGTATACTAATTAATATTTTTCATTTTTAACATAATTAATAACAAAGATTAAAAATAGACTGTTAGAAAAGTTAAAAATTTAAAATTAATCTATTTTATAAATACTAAAAATAAACTATATTTAAATAAATTAAAAATATATTTAAATTTATATTCAACATACCTCCAATTTTGCTCAATAAATTTATAGATCACATTTGGAAACTTCATCACTTAAATAACTTCAAAATTATTAACCTTTTTTTTTTCAAAGCCAAGTTTTTCTTGTCAGTTCTTTCACAAACAAATAGTTAATATAAGTTAATGTTGTGTCTTTTTAAAATTTCATTTTTTTTATATATTGAATTTTCATAAAAATATTTCTAAAATTGCATAAGAAAACAGAGATTTAATTATATTTTTAATAAATTTAAGATAATACTAGTTTTTTTTTAATATTTATTTTAATTTTTTAAAACAGAGAAACTATCATTTTAGTTTCTAAATACTAAATTTAAAGAACTAAATTTATTATTATTTAATATTTTAATTTTAGTATTAAAAATTTAAATTATATTTTATTAAATTAAAATAATTACAATATATTTTTCTACTTTGAGAATTTAAAATATAATTAAACTAAAACTGAAAATATTATAATACATTTTTGAACTCTTTTTTATAATATTTTTATCATTATTATATTTTTGGATTAATTGTTTTTTCCTAATTTTTTATAAAGTCAATTTTAATATTTAAAAGTATTTAACATTTTGAATTCTGAAACTTTTTCTCTATTAGCAAATTTAAAAACATAATATACTAAAAAAGTATTATACATAATTATTTCATCCAAATTTTTAATAATATGATAAGTCATCAAATTCGTATATAAAACAAATTTAATGATGAATTAAAATAGAACAACACTTATAAGAGACTATTTATTTTTATTTATGATGGATCAAAAGTAAAAATACATTTAAATTTATAATTTTATTTATGAAACACATTTAAATTTATAATTAACGAAAATAATGAAAATCTTAATATAATATGATACTTTTAGTAATGTATTTTTTTATAAATTTTTATAAGAAAATAAAAAATTATTAATAAATAAATAATATTATAAAGTATTCTATAAAAGAAGACTAATTATTATAAAGATAAAATAGAATATGGGAGGAAATGAGGATGATAATATAGTAAAAATGATAGAGTTTAAAAACAATGTATAATTTGAGAAGTTTAAAAAGAAAAAAAAAGTTAAAAAAGGATATATATATATATATATATATATAAATATATAAATATATTAATATATAAATATATTAATATATAAATATATAAATATGAATATATAAATATGTAAATATATCAATATTTAAATATATATTAAAATATATAAATATATTTGTATTTATAGATTTTATAAATATATAAATAAATATATATATATATATATAAAGATATAAATATATAAAGATATAAATATATAAATATGTAAAGATATAAATATATTTAAAGATATAAATATATAAATATGTAAAGATATAATATATCTTTAACATTTTGTACATGTAAATATAATTTATATATACTTTTAAATCTTTTTCTATTATTTATTTTTAAAAATATAATATTATTTTTAAAAATAAAAATATATATACTGTGTAAATATATAAATATAAAATATATAAATACAAATACAAATATATATATATATATATATATATATATATATATATATGTGTGTGTGTTGGATGTGAGGGTGCGCTCGAGGGTGAAAGTGTGTGTCGAGTGGATTTTTAAAATTTGAAGTCAAATTTGTGAGCGGGTCTCTTTATATGAGTTTATAATTTAATGACATAATATAATCTTTAAAATTTATTTATATAATGATATAAAATAATTTTTTTCTTTATTTATTTTTATTTTATTTTAATTTATTCTTCTTATTTTTTTCTTCTATTATTTAATTAAAATTCTTATATTAAAATAATTTTTTCAATATTAAAAATAATTAAATATTTATTTTTAAAATTATTTAATTTAACAAATTATTATAAATTAATCTAATTATGATTATTAATAGAACATTTTTTTCCTAACATATATTATTATAAATTAATCAAAATCATCTTTTAATAATTATTTTTTCCATAGATTAATTCATAATAATTTGTTAAATTAAATAATTTTAAAAAATAATTTGAAAAAAATATTTAATTATTTTTAATAATGAAAAAATTATTTTAATATAATAATTTTAATTAAATAATAGAAGAAGAAAAAAAGATAAAAAGAATAAATTAAAATAAAATAAAATAAATAAAGAAAGAAAACAATTATTTTATATCATTATATAAATAAATTATAAAGATTATATTCTATCATTAAATTATAAATCCATATAAAGAGACTCGCACACAAATTTGACATCAAATTTTGAAAACTCACTCGACACACACTTTCACCCTCTAGCTTGACCCTCACATTGAACATATAAATATATAAATATATCAAAATATAATATATATTTACACAAATATACATTTATTTGTATATAAATATAATTTATTTGTAAATTTTTATTAAAAAATTCTAACAGTTGAGTGGTTGGAGTATTAATATCTAACTCTAAGGTACTTGGTTTTGAATCTTATTAGTAATAATTTTCTTAATCTGATAAAAAAAATTGTTAATAAGAGAAATTATATATTTTTGTGGTAAGACGATGAGATTTTTAGGTTAAACTAAAATTAGGGCAACTAAATTGTTGTTATGGACTAAAACTCAAAAAGTAAAAAATAAAAAATATAATTAAATAAAAGAAAAAATATATACTTTTGCATTTTTATTTTCAAATATTAGTTTTTTTATGAAATTATTTTTAATTAAAATAATTAAAGTGATATATATATATATATATATATATATATATAAATTTTTTTATTTTTTTAATTTTAGTTTATTAATATTATCAAATTTTAGCTTCATGATTAAAAAAATACCAATAATTTAAATTTTATTAATTCTATAATTTTATATAATTATTATTATAAATTTAATTCTCCAATAACTAATAATATTAACACATTTATTAAATTAAAATTCTTTATTTTAATTAATTATTTTGATTTTTTTAACAATTTTTTTTAAATAAAAAAGATAAAACTTAAAATTAATTTCTAACTAAATCTTCACAGATTTATGCTTAATAGTATATTATATTATTATGTTTAATTAAATTTTAAAATAAGTTCACTTAATCTTTACACTTTTATAAAAATACTAATATAAACTTAAAATATTTATCCAATTATTAAATTATTTAAAATATTAATATAAATTTGAAATATCAATTCAATAATTAAAATAATTTTAATTTTTTTATAAATACATTGAAATACATTTTTATTAACATAAAAGTAATATATATATATATATATATATATATATATATATATATATATCAAAAAGAGACTAAATTAATAATTAATTTAATCATTGATTATATATATAAAAGAGACTAAATTAATAATTACTTTAATGATTGAATCGGTGACCGATTCGGTGACTAATTTAATAATTAATTTTAATTTTTTTATTCACATATTAAATTAAAAAATAAAATCAAATAATTATATTATTAAATTATTTAATAAGTTAATAAACTATTATTTAAAATTTTTATAATGTTATGAAAATTTTTATCAATTATTTTAAATTATTAAGTAGATTTATATTTAATATATTATTAAAATATTTTTTAAAAATATTTATATAAATAAAAAATAGTCACTATTTTATATATTATTTGTTTAGTGATCTGAAATTTTAGTCACTAAATCAGTCATTATATGTAAAAAGAGAAATCGAGTCACTGATTCGATTACTTATTAGTACTCGAATTTTTCGGTCACTAATTTCGATCATTATTAACCATTTTTGTAGTAGTGGCCAGAATCAGTGACTCGATTTGGTGACTGAATCGATGATCGATTTCAGTGATCTGAAATTGTAGTCACTAAATCAGTCACTAAATATAAAACGGAAATCAGTCACTGATTCAGTTACTATCAGTGACTGAATTTTTCGGTTACTAATTTCGGTCACTATTAACCATTTTTCTAGTAGTGTGAAAAAGTAAGGAGTATTTTATCTATGTCATTTTATGCAATTATCAACTAAATTTTAGGTTTAACTTTTTCAGAAAATTTAAATTAATTATTGCACTCTTTTATTTTAAAGCAATTTTTTATTCTACACTTTATTCGGGTAAGTTTTGAATTTAATTTAAAACACTTTATTTTATTTTTATAAATTTTAGTTATTTTAATTTACATTATTATTCTGCTGTAATTTAATTTTAATTCTCGTTATTTTGTTTCAATTTATTTTTCACTCTTTCATTTTATTATCATCAATCCCTTATTTACTACTTTTAAAGAGAATAATGTTTGATAATGGATATATTATGGTGGGATTAGTTATACTGCTTTAGTGCAACACTTGGTTAATTTTTATTAATATTTTATGTGATCAGAATGTCATCATCAGTTATTTCCCCTCCAAAATTATTGGTTAAATCCTATTATTATTTTCTTTTATAATTTATATACTAAATCGTTCTATCTAAAATAAAAATTATTTTCATTAAAATCATATTTAATGAGAGATGTTTATCCTTGGATAATTATTTGGAATTGTGATGAGTAACTTTACTACACCAGAGATGTGATGAGTAATACAAGTTTGCTTAAAATTTATAAAATTAAGTTATTTAAACAATAATCTCGTTGAAATTGTTGTTTAAATAACTTTATTTTCTCTTTACTATGGAAGGGAAAAAGATTTGGAGAAGTGGAAGACATACAAGATATTTTAAAATTTTCTCCCATTGAAGCAAAATTTGATAAAAAAAAATTTAATACATATATATGACACGACAATGTGAGTTTCACAAAAAACTTATAAATTTTCTTAATATTGGAGATGTCATAATATAGCTTGAATTTAAAAAAATGTATTTTTTTTTACTTTTTATTTAAAATTATTTATTCTTATTTTTTTATTAATTTTGTGCACAAACTATTTTTATATAAACATGTTATAATTATTTTTTTAATTCAATCAATTTAAAATTGACTTATTGACCAAATATATCTTATTTTAAATTATATTTTAAACTAAATTGACAATTTTTTTATTTAACTCATAAAATCAAATTAAATTGGAATGAGACATTTGTTTTAACAAACATACTCATAACAAATTAATGTCTAAAAAAATATATAACAATCATTTTACAAAATAAGTTGTTATTTAATACATAACACCAAAAGATTAAACTATGTATAAGTAAATAAAATAAAATTATAAAAATATAAAGAAAGATATGGAAATTAGAACACAATAATGAAATTATGAAAATGTCAAAATTGTGGTAATCAGGCAATAAATAAAATAAGACTTATTTGGATCATTTAACAAAATTTTAACAAAATTGTGAAGAACTAAAATTTTTAACTAATAATATTTTAAATATGATAATTAACCTTAAAAATATTATCATAATAAAGATAAAGTCTATACTCCCTAATTTCTAGAAGAAAGAAGAGCGGAAAAGAATCAATAATACTATCTAGACTATTAATACTTAATACGTTTATTTCTTAGCCAATAATATCACATGAATGATGAATGCATGATAGTTATACCAAAAAGTCCCTTAAATCACAACATGAAAACGATTATATATTTTTCAAAATATACTTGGTGGGGACAAAAGCTGGGTGTTGATAGGCCATTAATCGCCTACTAACTGACAATGAAACCAACAACATGAATCTACACATTATACAACATATGTATTATGATAGTGGCATATTCACTTATCTTATTGCATTCTTATAAATACATAACTTGATTAAGGTGGTGGTTGCATACTATTTGCAGCCCCGATTATTGAAGTGAAGATGAAGCAAACGCAATGAGAGAGTGCCACCGTATTCAAACCTAGGCACTTGGACATTGGTTGCTGGGTTTGGTACATGAAACCAAAATAGAAAAACTACACGTGGAACCAAAAGGCGCATCCAATGATGAGCGCAACATCGTTTAAAACAAATGCATGCAACTAAAACAATTTTCATTCTTTTGCATTTGTTTTTTCAAAGATGTGGAATCCTTAAAGCAACTAATACCCTTGTTCATTACAGGTCTATAAATATGGTGAACCAGCTGCAGCATGCATATCTGAAGTGACCAGGATCAGTTTTAGGAGAGAAACTTTTCAAAATTCTGGAAGGAAAGCAAATAATTTTCCATGGCAACAAACACAAACTGTGGTAAGTTGGGTGTGATCTTTGTGATCACAGTGCTGGTCTTGTTGGTTTTGGAGGCAAAACCTGTTGAGTGTGCATTTGCTGTTCCACTCAATCCCTGCACACTTCCTGAGTGCATTGCTCAATGCAAGAAAATTCTGCACGCAAAGTTTATGAGTGCATCCTGCACAACAGGCGGAAATCTTTGCATTTGCTTAGGTTGAATTTCATATATTGCTCACATCATAATGCAATCACTACTTCTCATGTTTTATTTAAATAAGACAGCCTTCCAATTAAGGTCAAGAAGCTCTTACTCATCTCTGGTGAACATATGTACGTCATGTAATGTAAGGGTTTAAGCTTTGTTATTGTGTACGTATATATATCTATATCTATATATATATATATATATAACCAGTAATATTGAACTAAAGTGTTTTATATTTGGATTAGTTTTGAAATGCTTTTTATTTCATTATAAATATTTTTATCCCAACATTAGATTAGAAATTAAGTTAATTAAATTTTAAATTAATTATTATAAAATTAACATTTTTAATTATTTATTGATAAGTAATAAAATGGTTCAATCTATTTTATTTTATCATTAAGAAAAAGAGTGTGGAATAGGGTAGAAAGAATTTGTCATAGTTTAAACTAGTTATAATTTCTAATTCGTTCCACCTTATCAATATTATTTTATATATAATTTTTTTATATGTATATTTTTAGAAATGTATCTTTGATTATATAAATTTTTTTATTAATTAATATTTTTATTAAAAATATTCAATTATAATTAATAATTTAAATTTAATTTATTAATATTTATTTATTATAATATTTATGTGTTAAAAATATTTAATTATTAAATTTTACCCACATTTAATATTTGTTATAATATATATATATATATATATATATATATATTCTAACAATATAAAAAATATAATTTTAATTTTAATATATAAATATATTTTAAAAGTAAATTAATAAAGTACTTAGCTTCATCTTAATTCAAGATTGAAGAAATAAACCAAATAAGCCAAAATGGATTAAGAAACAAAATTTATCAATCCATCTTGGTAAATTTAAAAGTGGACTTAGAGTAATTTTAGGACCTAATTTATTAATAAGAGTAAAATAATAAGATAAAACGTGTTAGGTTTAATGGGTTAACTTCCTAAAAAATTTATGGGATAAGTTAGTAATTTTAATCCAACAATTTGTTTTGACTTGATTTGTTTAACTCACTAAGACGGGACAGATTGGTTTATTTATCCACTTTAAATAAATAAAAAAAGAATAATTTAAAATATTATAATTTGTTGTATTGTAATATTAAAATATATAAATATATTATGATATTATAATTTAAACTATAAATATTAATAAATTAAATTTCAATTTCAATTTATCTAATAAAAATATTAATTAATAAATAAAAACTAAAATATTATTCATCTAAAATATATTTTAAAAAAAATCATATAAAAAATAATAATAACTTGAAACGTTAGTTCATTATCCCCTCACTTTTGTTCCAACGAACTATATAATTCATTTTGATTATGATGGTGAAATTGGTTCCATTTTTATCACGAAATAAAACGAGACAAAACATCATCCATCTTATAATTCTAAACGAGAGAGAGGAAAGAATATGATATAAAAAATAAAAATATCAAGGTAACGTATGAGTATAGTTATATCGTAAACTTTAACGAAAAAGTATTAAATATTTATTATAAGAAAATATTAAATCTATGTCAGTTTTACGTTTAAGTGTAACTTAAAATCGTAAAAGCAACTTTGTGATTCGAGGATTGACTTCATTTATCTATTTTTATTTTAACTAATGTATAATTTCAGTTTTCTAATTATATGTTAGTTAAACGGATGCATTAAATTAATAAAAATTTCAACATTAACATCCAATGACAATTATTTTAGAAGTGTCATTATAAAACAATTTTAACCATCTTTTTAAATATTGTAATTTCATATTTTATAAAATTAAAATTATAAAGTATATTAAAAAAATCTAATAAAAATGTTACAATCCTACAAAATATTTTATATGCAAAAAGATATTCTCTAAGAGTTTTTATAAGTTGCATCAACAAATGGTAAAAGAAAAATAATTTTTTGTTTGATGTTTTGTAGTGAAAAAGATTATTACCTATTTAATAACATCATGGTAAATTTTTTAATAACATCATTGTCGTTTAAGTTTTTAAATTTTTTTCTTTATTTTTCTCAATTATTTAAATTAGAAGAAATATAAGAATATTATTTTATAATTATTATTATTGAATAAATATTAATGTTTGTTTTATTTAGTTTTATTTTTATTTTTTAAAAATAATTTAAAATATTATATTTGAAAAACTTTTTTAAAAATAAATTAATTCATTTAATATTTTTTAAAACCTTTTGGACAAAATAGAATGACAAAAGTTGCAATAAAAAAATTTAAAATATTATAATAAAAAAAGTTAGTGATTAAGTATAATTATGAGTGTTGATAACATGATTATTAATATTATATTTATAAAATAATTGATTTAAAATAAAATTAATTAAAAACTATTATTTTATTAATAAATAAAATAATATTTATTAATATTATTTAATTAAATATATATTAATATTTGTCTTGGCATGTTAAAAAATATTAAGATTAAAAACAAAAATAATTTATATGCATCATGTTCATCGTAACAATACCAGAGTTGACTGGTATCGACGGACTTGGAAGAACCAATATTATATTCACAGAATGAGCTGTTAAATTAAACGTTGGAGTAATATTTTTATTGCATACCTTCTTCTTTTTTATGTATAAATAGGGAAGAACCAATTAAGAGGGCGTTCATTTCTGAAACAATCCTGAAAGAGAAAGTTCTGAAATTTGAAAGAAAATTTGAATCGGTTTTGATGGCAGAAAATTTGTCAAAGAAGTTGGCGGTGCTAATGGTGATGACAATGTTGGTTGCCTTGGCCTTGGAGTGTGAACCTGCGGAGGCCAAATTTATGATCGGATTGAACCCCTGCAAGCCCATTGTCTGCTTTTCCCGATGTCAGGAAATCACCCAGGGAAGATACAAGGGTTCATATTGCGTTCATACCAAAGCTGGTTCATTTTGCATTTGCAATTGAATTTAAATCATTATCTAAGGGATGTATTAGAATTTGTGAGGAAAAGTAATCATTTATATGAATAAAAATGGTTTAATTACCTTTTTTTTTAGTTTTATTCTTTTTAATTTAAATTATTAGTACTAAACTATTCATTCAACTTCCTCAATTTTTGCATTTTAAAATTGAAGAACTTCATTTAATAATATTATCACCATAAAAAGATAAATATAAAATATAATAAAAAGGGTACTTAAATCTTAAAAACAAAATCAATTACGCAATTTATTTTAGTACTAGATCTCTAATTAAGGATGAAACTATTTCTAAATTAACTAATGATAAATTGTATTATCTTTATAATAAATAATTGAATAATGAGAAGATTGATATTTATATATTAAATAAATTAATTATTGTTCATATTAACAGATCAAAAAAATAGTCTTTTGTATATATTTAACTATTATATATATATCTTTTAAATGCATGACAATTCTTAATAATTAAACGGGAAAGAAGTGTAAGAATATATTTCAGAAAAAAATTATATTCATTAAAACTCGTTATAAGAAAAATGTAGAGTAAAAAAAAGACTAAAACAGAAATAAATAATATTTCTCTTGTTCAATAATTAGAAATGTAAAGAAAAATAAAAGGACATTTTTCATTTTTGCGTATATGTTTATTATACGAATGAAAAAAATAGAAAGTACAAAATAAATGTTATTTTATAAAAATATTTTAATTTAAATAAATGATTACTTATATATATATATATTAAATAATATTTTAATAAAATATCATGATTATAAAAATTAAGTAATTATTTATTATTTTTAAAAATAATACTTTTTTCTAAAAAATATAAATATTTTTCACTCTGTTTATATCTCTTTCCTTTAATCTTTTTATTTTCTTTCTTATATTTTCTCTTTTTTCTTATTACCAAAAATAGCCTTACTAATTTATAAATTTTTCTTAATATATGTGGGTAAATCTTTAAACTAGAGGTAAATGGAAACGGTACTTTTTTTGAACTCTCATAATTAATGTTATATTAATAACATTAAACGTTATATTAATGCTTTCATTCAACTCTTTAAATGCGATATTTAATGATGTCTAACCTCCGCCAAAGCAAATAAACAACAATACCCATTGTTTGCTTTTATTCGTTGTTAAAGACTTTTGTACAAATAAAGAAATATACTCCATCCGTTACTTTCTTATGTATTTTTTAACGTTATTTTTCTGGATTAAGAAATATAATATTTATTTTATCACGATAAAATAGTTATACAATTTTTAATTTTACTTCTTTCTCTTTCCGTCTAACATAATAGATATATGTATAAATTAATTAAAAGAAAAAGATATATAAAAATATAATTGATAAAAAATAATTAATATAACTTAAATTGTATGCCTAATAAATAAATAGAAATATAAATTCACCATAATTCTGACACTTAAAATAGAATTAAAGGAGTAATTTTTTTAGTTATGTTAGTAAAATAGTTACTCTCTCGGTTCAATGATAATTAGAGTTTAAGGTTTATTTGCATATCATAACAATAAATATCTTATTTTTGAAATTTTTTAAAAAAATAGTCTCTCTCTCTTTTTTATTATTAAATTCATTAATGTGGCTTATAATAAATTTGACGAGAAAGGAAATAATTAATACTTGAATGAGAACATTAAGTAATTTTATTTTTTAAAATATAAATTTTTTGTCATTTTTATATCATAGTATATATATATATATATATATATATATATATATATTATCTTGAATTTAAGAAAAAATAAAAACATTGTTATCCGAAAAATAGTTTTATTTTCTCCATTTTATTATTTTAAATATATTAAAAAAACAATAAATCAGTTAAAGATTAAATAAATTTTACTAAAATATTTTTTTATTTTTTTATTTTACTTTTCGTAATTATTATTATTATAATAATATTATTAAGAAAAAAAGATGATGTAAAAAACACTCATTTGAAAACTAGATTTTAAATAAATTGTCATTCTTAAAGTGACTTATCATTTATAACACATAAAATATTATAATAAAAAAATATATCAATATTCATGAAAGGACTATGCTAAAGTTTATGACAAATTTAAGTGAGTTCGGACAAACTTTATTTATTTCTAATGAAATCATATCTAATAAAATTAAGAATATTTTTCCACCAAGTAAAGTTATTTTTATGTTTAAATTATGATTTCCGAACTCAACAATGTATGCATTTTATTCCTGTGATAACACTTAAAGGTAATGAAAGAATTAAGATACATTTTTCCTCCATCTTGCATGTAATTTAACTCAAAGACATAATATTATAATCCTTAAAAGATGAAAAGATTAAAATTTCAACCAACTCCAATAAAAAAAATAAAAATTGTTACATCCGCTTTAGAGCTCTTAGTTAATTACGACTTTATCGCATGGTGGATTAAAATATATATATATATATATATATATATATATATATATATATATATATATATATATATAAATGATATGAAATTAATGATGAACAAAAATGTTTTAAAACAATCACTTTGAATACTAATATATGAAAAAAAAAAAACTAACCCAATAATTTCTCATGAAATCCAATAAAATTCCTCCGGTGATACATGTCCACGTGTCAGAACATCATTATTTGTGTTATATTTATTATAATTAATAACAAGAGAATATTAATGTACCTCAATAATTGTTGGAACGAATGGAGGGTGGGTAAGAAATTTAAAGTATTTCATGATGCGAAAGTCATATAATTGTTGGAGTATTCTTTTGAAATAATTTTCAAAATTGTAACTTCAATTTAAAGAAATGGCTAGTCCAAAAAACCAAAATGCATGTATAGTAGGTAAGAGAACAACGTATGCATATTGAATATCATTACAAATCATTTTTTGAAAGCGACAATATATCCATGTCTATCAATGCAAGGTTCCAATTGAAAATATCTTTGTACCATGTTCCATATTCTATTTGTCATAATACAAAGAAAGAACGTACGTTGTGTTGTCTTTACTAACTTGCCACGAAGTGAGTATGTTAACATCACACAACGATAATTTTGTATAAAAAATTATTGTACGATTGGGGTAGTCTATGTTATATATGATCCTCTACCAGATAAAAGATATCACAAAGAGATATAGTAAAATTATAGGAAAACAATATCATAATAATACAAAATATTAGAATATCCAGTGGAAATAATTTTTAAAAATTTGTAAGAATATGCGGGCAGTAACAATAATAAAAAATATAAGTTATGAATATTTTTATTTATAAGTTACTCAACTCTCTCATTTCTATTTAATTTAAGACTTTAAACTCACACTTGAATTCTCAACATGTTGGTAATAATAGGGTTAGATGAAAAAACACCAGAGACGACATTATTGGTCCTATGATTTTTATATCCTGATGAAAAACCATGTTTAAAATAACACGTATTCACTATGTGATTTGTGTATTCATAATAAGTGTAGAATTTACTACCATAGGAAAATCTTCCTCCATTATTTCTGTCATAACCCCTTGGAAAGGAATGATCCCTGTCTCGTCTTCTATAAAAAGTATTCGAGTTAGACACATCATCATTTTTGGATTGTCATCGACGAATTTCAACTTATTATTGGATTTGAGTACAAGAATCATGGTGCGGGCCCAAGCGTGATAATTCTTGTCATCCAACAAGGTGGAAGCAAGAACGAGAGTAGGGTTTGTTGGCAAAATTTGGGTCATGTATATATATGATACATAATTTAAATGTGTTAGGACCATTATTTATTAAGCCAAATAATAAAGTGATCTGACTAAATTAAAGTTTTGGCTAAAAGCATATGTCATGAAAATAAAATTGTGTAGAGACCATTGAGCAATTTCTAATTTGATGAGGGGCCAAATTGGAAATACTAAAACTTAAGTAATTAACCTAATTTTGGTTATCTAAAGGGTCATGGTCCCCTTTTGGGAGCACGTAGACAGAACGTAAGTTTCATTCCTGTTCCTTTCTTTCTATCCCCATCAAGAGAGAAAATCAAGAGGGAAATACAGGTGCTCTTCAGGTGGAAGACCATAAGATCAATATAATGCTATACAAAGACATCATCATTATGGCTAATTCAGGTACGCTTTCGCATTCAATTTACAACATGTTTATCAGTATGAGATTACGTTTATGTTTAATCGTTAAAATCAAAATCGAAATATTATTATTATTATTATTATTATTATTATTATTATTTTTCCAACAATTTGTATCGGAGCGCCTATACTTGATTCATGTCTGTTTAATTTATAGAACCCTAATTATGAAAATTAGGATTAATTTCATTTTAAACAATTCAAATTATCTAATTTTATGAACCCTAAGTGGAGAATAATCTCCAATTTTCGTGAACCCTAAAATTTAAATTTGGGGGTAACATCCCCAATCTGCTTGTTGATGGAACCGTGGAGGAAGCTATGGATTCTTCTTCTTCTTCATTTTTTCCTTTTATTTTGGTTTAAGTTTCAAGTTTTACTGAGAAATAAATAGTGTTTCAAATTACAATCTTTCTTGTATTGAGTTCTCTGTTCTTTTTTGAATCTTTTGTTTTTATTTAACTTTATGGGTTTGGAATTGGGGGTGGTGTTTGGGGAATTCCCAACACAGAAAATCTTAGGTAAATGGTGAATGTTTCCATAGGTGTGACTGTTCTTAATTTATTTCCTTTAGGAAAATTTGATGTTAAATTTCCCTGTTTAGGGTTTGAATGATTACTGTTTAATCCCCTTTTAGGGTTTAGAGCAGTATGCTAAAGAGACTCAGAACTATCTCTGTTTCATCCCTAGTGTGATTTTAGGGAGATGTTCATCCTTTATGTATTGGTGGAAAATGAGGTCTTTTTTCATCCTTTGATTTGTTCAAATGAGGTGTTCATCCCTAATGAGATTCTAGGGAGGTGTTCATCCTTAGTAGAATTCTAATGAGGTGATTCTCTTTTGAATTAGTTTGCAAATATTAAATATTTGGTTTTGTTATATAAATAAAATATTCAATTTTTTGGTAGTTTAATATTTTTTGTGAGCAAATTGAGTCAAGAAGTCACCAAAGTAACCTCTCTTGATTGGGTAGTTCATGAAAAATATTGAATGTTAGTGTTTGTGTATATTCATGCGAGTATTAGTCGGCCCAAAGGAAGATTAATATTAGGCCGAATTGAATACACACTTGTAATGATAAACATGTGATAATTATAAGGATTTGTTTTGTCGATGATAAATCAATCCAAAGACTGGTTTGTTGTTGGACGTGCTTTAATGTCAATGTTTGATTATTACAACAAGATACCTCTAGCAGTTAATATTATTGTCCAAAGACTTGATATTGACGGTGCATTGAGTGTCTTGAGATGGGTTAAACCACTATTTGAATATATATTATTTATTTTTTATATAATGTGAGCATAATTAGTTTATTTCTCGTGTTCTAAATTCAGCTACAATTGCTTCTGTATCTGCCAATTTAAATTTTGTTCCGGTCCTCAATGGAACAAATTTTAAGGACTGGAAAGAGAACATTGATATTATTCTTGGTTGCATAGATATGGATCTTGCATTAAGGACTGAGCAACTCCCTACTCCTACGGATTCAAGTACCTCTGAACAGAAAAGAGACTATGAGAAGTGGGATCGCTCAAATCGCATGAGTCTAATGATCATTAAGCGCGACATCCCGGAGGTGTTTAGGAGCACTGTTTTTGAAAACATCACAAGTGCCAAAGAATTTCTTGTTGAAATTGAGCAGCGCTTTGCAAAAAGCGATAAGGCGGAGGCAAGCACTCTTCTTCAGAACTTGATCTCCATGAAATATCAAGGCAAAGGAAATATCAGGGAGTACATTATGAGCATGTCTAATATTGTTTTTAAACTCAAGGCACTAAAGCTTGAACTCTCAAAAGACTTGCTCATTCATTTGGTGTTGATTTCTCTTCCTACAACGTTTAATCAATTTAAGGTATCTTACAACTGTCAGAAGGATAAATGGTCTCTTAATGAGCTCATTTCACATTGCGTACAAGAAGAGAAAAGACTAAAGCAAGACAAGACAGAAAGTGCTCATTTTGCAAGCACCTCCAAGGCTAAGGGCAAAAGAAAGACATCAGAGGATCTCGAGAAAGAAGCTGCTAAGGGTCCAAAATAAAAGAAACAAACTCAAGAAAACAAATGTTTCTTTTGCAATAAGACTGAACACGTAAAGAAGAAATGTGTTAAATATCATGCTTGGCGTGAAAAGAAAGGGTTGCCTAAACTACCGGAAGTCAATTGATTCTGAAAGATGGATTTATGTTGGAGATGACAAATCGATAGAGGTGGAAGCTATAGGGCATTTTAAATTGTTATTAAGTACTAGTTTTTTATTTGGATTTGAAAGACACTTTTGTTGTGCCGTCATTTAGATGGAATTTGGTTTCAGTTTCTTATTTGGACAAATTAGGTTATTTGTGTTAATTTGGAAACAATAAGTTCAGTTTGTCTTTTAATTCAGATATTGTTGGAACTGGTTCACTTTTGATTTATGATAATTAGTATTTACTTGATATTGTGGCCACCTATAATGAAATCCTTAATACAGAATCACGTGGTACTAAACGTAAAATTGAAAATACTCACTCAGGTGCATTATGGCACAAGTGCTCAGGTCACAATCAAATTGTGACTTTTGGGCTTGTGTTACAATCTTAAAGATATGGTAGAGAGTATGATTTGTCATTCCACCTTACTGAAATCACTTTGGGGAGAGACACTAAATACGATAGCTTATATTCTAAACATAGTATCAACTAAAATAGCTACCAAAACACCTTATGAGCTTTGGATTGAGTGACAACTTAGTCTGAAGCATTTCCATGTGTGGGATTGTCCAGCTAAGGCAAGACCTTATAAGCCAAATGAAAAGAAATTGGACTCCCGAACAGTAAGTAGTTACTTTATTGGTTATGCTGAAAGATCCAGGGGATATAAATTTTATGATCCCACATTAAAGATAATTTTTTGAGACGGGAACTACTACATTCTTTGAGGATATTGAGTTTGGGGGGAAGAATAAGATTAAGAACTTCATCTTGGAGGAAGAATCGGTAACAATTTCAGAACCAATTCAAATAGTTACTTTTGATAAAGTAAGTTCGGAACCTCCACAAGGTATTGTTGATGAACCCCTTACTCAAAGATGATTTGGTTATCCATGAAGAACAAACTCAAGATCCTCAAGAACCTATGCATCATGAGCTAATAACTTTGCAGAGATCCACTAGAGAAAGAAGAAGTACTATTTTGGATGATTACATGGTATTTCTTTAGGAACATGAGGAAAATAATGATATAATGGAAGATGACCCAGTTAACTTCCGTCAAGCTATACAAGGTTCTAACTCTCAAAAGTGGATTGAAGCAATGAAGGAGAAGTATAAGTCCATGCAAGACGATAAGGTTTGGGAACTTGTCCCATTACCAGAAGGTATGAAACTCATTTGGCTTCAAGATGAGTATTGTTGATGATTGTGTGTATCACAAGTTTAAAGGGGGACAAATTTACTCTCAATCAGTACCCAAAGGGGAATTTGGAAATTGAGGAAATGCAAAAGATTCCCTATGCATCAACTGTAGGGAGTTTGATGTATGTCCAAGTATGTACGTGTCCAGACATAACATACATAATTGGGGTTCTAGGCAGATATTTAAGCAATCCAAGAATGGACAATTGGAAAGCAGCAAAAAGGGTCATAAGATATTTAAAGAGAACAAAAGATTATATGCTCACATACAGGAGGTCAGACCAGTTGGAGATCGCTGGGTTTTCTGACTCAGATTTTGCAGGATGTCAAGAATTTGTAGCATGCTATGAGACATCAAATCATGGAATATGACTGAGAAATTTTGTCATAGGGCTGTAAATTGTGAAAGGCATTGAAAGACCACTTAAGTTATATTGTGACAATAAATCAATTGTATTGTTAAGGAAAGAATACAAAGTGGACAGATTTCCATAGAACGCTTAAGGACAAACTCCATGATAGCATATCCTCTAACTAAAGGACTTCCGCCCAAAGTCTTTCATGAGCATGTTGCTCACATGGGTGTTTTACAGTTTGAGGAATTTGTGGTTTAGTGAGAGTTAGTCACTTTCATATATTTTATGTTCTATGTTTAATTTCATATATGTATACATTGATTTTTGGACATATTTGGTTATCTATAGATATGCGATTTTTTCGTTCATTCATTACACTTTGTACATTAAGGATATTATATTGATCTCGATAAGTTAAAGTTTGGACCAGTTGAAAATAGACGTGTACAGATCACCTTCGCGTAATTTTTCATGCTACACATTTTATGATGAATCCATGTCATTTGGTTATGTTAGGATGAATAATCATTGTTGGTTTTAATTGCGATGATGCAATGAAAAGCTGGTTTGGTTCTATATCCTTATATGATTAATGGACAAGACTTTTGGAGTATGCTAAAGGAATATAATGGCAATTTTGAGCTCATAAAGTCTAACACATTTGTAAGGTTGTAAGGACATATATATTTGTGACCAGTGGGAGATTGTTGGCAAAATTTGGGTCATGTATATATATGATACATAATTTAAATGTGTTATGACCATTATTTATTAAGCCAAATAATAAAGTGATCTAACTAAATTAAAGTTTTTGCTAAAAACATATGTCATGAAAATAAAACTGTGTAGAGACCATTGAGCAATTTCTAATTTGATGAGGGGTCAAATTGGAAATACTAAAACTTAAGTAATTAACCTAATTCTGGTTATCTAAAGGGTCATGGTCCCCTTTTGGGAGCACGTAGACAGAACGTAAGTTTCATTCCTGTTCCTTTCTTTCTATCCCCATCAAGAGAGAAAATCAAGAGGGAAATACAGGTGCTCTTCAGGTGGAAGACCATAAGATCAATATAGTGCTCTACAAAGACATCATCATTATGGCTAATTCAGGTATACTTTCGCATTCAATTTACAACATGTTTATCAGTATGAGATTACGTTTATGTTTGATCGTTAGAATCAAAATCAGGATTATTATTATTATTATTATTAATTTTCCAACAAGGTTTTCATTGGAAGGAAGAAAGAAGGGATTTGAAAAATTAATGTGAAAGTCAGTAGGGTTCGAATGCCATAGGAATGGAGGACGAAATCAAGAAATAACATCTAATATCATCTTACTATTCATATACGTACGATGGAATTCATCTATTTTTATTAAGTTCTCACACTAAAAAGGAATACAAGCAGAATATAAATATAACCCCATAGAAGAGAAATGGAATAATCTGTCATAACTAAAAATAATACAAAAGGGGAAAAACAGAGTTTGTTATAGAAAAACCATTATGCTAATAATCTTTCTCATGTAGAGTAGTTTAAATTAGATTGGAATCTACATGTAAATATTTTAAAATTAACAATCATAGCTTAAATCATTTTTATGAAACACTTCCCCTTTTACATTCTTTAGATATTATTCAAAAGTTATTTTATTTTTACATCGAGGACAATGTAAAATTTTAAGTATAGAGTGATAAAATGACTCCTATGTTATTTTTTTTAAGTATATGCGTTTTGTTAATAATTTAAATTTTAATTGATATTTAATTATTTAGATTAACATTATTGTTATTATAATATCTTGTATGATATCTTTATTTCTCTTGCATAACTTTTGATCAAGTCTAATTATAACTTAATTAGATAGAAATATAAGTAATGTAAGTTTTGATCATAATTATTTTTTATTGAGTATTCGATGTTAAATTTAAGATTATAGAACTTGACTTATTTCTCTTTATTTTAAACTTGATCATATGGGGTATTTAAGATGATTTAGGTAGTTTTTTAATTAACCTTGAGCCAAATTTAAGCCTACCTTATACTTATTAATCTTTGTTAGGTATTTTGAGCTTTATACTCTCATTTATTTGTTTATTTAAGCTAGGTTACAAGCTAAGGAAGTGAAAAATCATATTTAACCCCCTCCCTCGAACTTTGAATTTTTTAGAAGTTTTAGAATTTTATTGAGAATTATTTTAAATAATTATAAGGATATACGATAAATCATGTAAAATGTATGTTAATTTGTAGCAAATTAGCTAACTCGTTCATCAAAATTTGAATTATTGAAAAAAATATAATTTCTAAAAAAGTATATTTGCTCGATGAACAAAAATTCACTTGGTGAGTGAAAAAAAATACAAATAAAAATACAAAAAAGAAAATAAGAAAGAAGAAAAAGAAAAGAGAAAAGGAAATAAGAAATATTTATTCTAGTATAGTATTCTTGTGAATTGTTTAAAAGTTCATTCCCCAATATTTATCTTTAATTCTTAAGTTTATAATTAGCTTTGTTTATACCATACTTGACCTTAACCTCATTACAACCTAATTAAAAGTGATGAGTCCGTAGTTGTCCCACGGATGAAAGAAGTCATCTCTAGGAGGATCACTAGGAGCATGACTAAAGGGAGACTTCCACCTCATCTTTCATTTTTTAATTTACTTAGATTTTTTTTTCCTATGTTTTTGACATATTTTTGCTTTCCTTTTGTAGACTTACTTTTTACACCTCCTTTTTTTAAAATATCACCTCTTTTTGTTGGAAAAGAGGGCTTGAATACATAGGATATATGTGTGGACAGTCCAAAGATATAGGACACTTATTTTTCATGTCATACACCCCTTTCTGAAGAGGAAAAAACTTGGGTTGTGGGTTTGATTGGCTTTGGACAACCCATAGAGGATCTCACCTCCTTTTTCATATTTTCCACACCCTTAGAGGTATTTTTGATGGGCTAGGATGAATTTAACATATTTGGACCATGAGAACTCTAGCTTTTATGTTTAAGTTAAGTTTATGTCTCCTTTTATAATTTCATCTAGGTCCCTCCCCCAAAAGCTTATAAATAGAAGACTTTTCCTCATGTAATTAGGTTGGACATTTATGACAAGTTTGTGAGGTTTTATAGAGTGTTTCATCTCTTTGAGTGTCTTATCTTGAACTTTGGTTCAAATGGCAGCAACCACCACTTATCTAGGGTGGTTCATCCCCTAGTGCTGTGTCAACACTCCACCACTACCATACTTCTTTTCACTTAATCTTTTTTTTTTCACTCCATTTATTTATCCAAGGGGTTGGTCCATTTTTCTAGCCCTTGTCTTTATTCTTTTCTAGTTTCATTCCATTTCTTCATCCCTCCATAATCCTTGGAAATGAGCCTTCACATCTAGATAAATAACTATCTTAATGTTTAGTGAGAAATTTCATTGGATTTGCTTATTTTATTGCTTAAAATTATGCATCTTATCTTTTTAAAATTTTGCACTTTACTTTATTTTACATCATTTGATATTTAGAGTTTAAGTTGTTACTAGTAAGATATTTTTGTTGTTGTTTTGACTTTATTTCTTGTGTAACTTGTGTTTTGTGGTCTAACTTATGATTTTTTTGTGGGCGTTTGGTTTGTGGTGCTACACTAAAAAGTTTAGGCAAGAAGTTAGTCCAATATTATTTTGAATTTGTTTTTGTGATTGCAAGACAAATTTTATAAATCAATTATAGTCTGCTTCTTTCCTATTTTGAGTGATCCAACACTAATTTGCATTTAATTCTTGATTTCTACTGGCCTTTAATTCAACTACATTGGATTCCCGAACTAGTTTATTTGTTTGATTCAAAATTTTCATTTGTAATGTTCTGTAAGTGGGCTGCATAAGCAAACTCGGGCTTCCAAGAAGAGTGAAGCTAGACGACTTCAATTTGGACATTTCTTTCCATCACTTTGACCCATCTCAAATTACCTCTCCTACAAAAGAAGAAAAAGAAATATGTAATGTGGATGTATGCATGTATATTATTTATTATGCTAAAACTACATAAAATGTAACAAATTAAGAAAAATTGAATTATACTATGCTTTTAATGAAAACATGTTAAATGTATGGTTTATGAATAAAATAACTAGCTTGAAAAATGCTTTTAGATCAAGAAATAAAGAGTAAAAGGATATACATCACATCTAGGTAGACAACTATCTTAATGTTTAGTAGGAATTTTCCTTGGGTTTGCTTACTTTATTGCTTAAAATTCTATACCTTATCTTCTTAATATTTTGCACCTTATCTTTTTAGTATTCTGCACCTTATCTTCTTAATATTCTACACTTTACTTTATTTTACATCAAAAAAACTTTTTGAAATTTAATTTGCATATATTTTTTATTTATTGAATTATAACTTTTTTAAACCTATGATTAATCTTATTTTTTAGATGTGATTAGAGAGAAACACTTACCCTAAACACTTTGAGTGATTAAGTACATTAATTTATCCAAGTGAGAATTTTAATATTAGTTATATTATGATAAACGCTTAATAATTTATTATATATTTAGGATAGATTGATAGAATACTTGTATTTTAACATTATGATTGTGAAGTCTTTAAAATTGAACTATTGATTTTATCTTGATTTATTAATAAAATATGTTTCATATTTATTTTGTAAACTTTACTTTGCTTGGAAATACAAATGTTTACGTGTAGAGTTATTTGATGAACACATTTTATCAATGACTTTATTAATGTATTTTATTTATATTTAGTACATTTTTAATTAATTAGTAATTTTTGACATAATTTTTATAAAAAAGAAAATAAATATCTCTATATGTAATTTATTATTTAAATTATACATTTTAACTAATTATTTGTTCATTTTTGTAAGAATGATAAATTAAAGAAATTATAAAAACATTGTCTCGTAAATCCGCTTAGTGCACGGATAATTTTGCTCAAGCAAAATCTAGTCAAAGAGTCCTTTCCAAAATTCAACCATCCGTTGAATGAACATGTGAACCATTGAATGAATGTGTGAACTACTGAGCAATGAGTCAAATCTCATATCACTAACTTAATAACAAATCTATTAAGTGAGTGAATGATCTATCAAGCGAATTTAGCGCAAAACCTCAATTCTACGGAAAACTATTTAAGTTCTATTATATAATTGTGGGCTTTGAATGAGCCTTACTTGCTTTGTACATGTTTGTTGTTGTATAAATAGGCTTGAGAATACCAAAAGACACAAGTTAAGTTTCATTTTTTTATTTTCAAGTTTAGATCCTAAATTCTCTATATGTGATGTTAACTTTCAAGTCTATCTATGGAGCATTTTGTACAAATAGTGATTTGAAGATTATCAATTCAAGTTGTCTTTAGATCATATTTGTTTTGTTTCTTTTTACTTCTTCTCTTTAATTTTCGTTTTCTATCTTCTCCTTCCACTTTTACACTATTTCCTTTAATGTTTTCATGTTTTTACTAGTTTTCCACATCTAAATCATGTTCTAATTTGATTTGTGATTGATTCACCCGGTTAAAACTTATTTTCTATAATTTAGATTTTTAACTATTATAATAAATTATAATCCATTATAATCAATGTGATAGAGGTTATATGGTTGAATGTCTCATTTACATCACAAATCAATTTATAAGTTTAAGTGATTGTTTGATTTATAAATTGAATTGTGTTTATTTACTTTAAATGAATTGTAACTTTTTAAAACTATTTTGAATTTGTTTGATTACAAGACAAATTTTATAAATCAACTATAATCAAATGAACAAGTTGATGATTGAAGAATTAATCTTTTAATTACTAATTCCTCTACAAATTTCTATTGTTTTTACATTTCAATTTCATTCAAGCATGGTTCTTTAACTTAATTTTAGTTTACCTAATTTCCTTAATGCTCACGATGTTTAAATATTTTCTAAAAGATAAATTAGTCCATTTCTTTACTGCATTATGTTTAAAACTTTGTAGAATAGATTTACTACCTTTCTTTACCCTTCATTGCACTTTATATGCTTTCTTTCGATGTTCTTTTAGTATAAATTTATGATTTTTTATTTATTTTTAGATTTGTTTAGTGCTTTCAACAGTAACTAATTCTACTTTATGCATTTTAATGCTTTTTTACCATGATCCTCAAAATCCTCCTCATTCTTAACACTTCACACTTGCGAATCAAGATTTTAAAAAATATCAAACAATGACACAATCTAGGTTAACTTAAATATTGTATTATTTTTATTACAAATTCTTCTGTAGGTAATAATATATATTATGTATTTTAACAATTTTAGAAAGAATACGTGCATGTACTGATAAATTAGTTTTAACAATTTTAACACTTATCTCTTTCCACCAAAACTTCGCTGGAGTTATAAACTTAATTCTCTTCCTCACCTCTATTGGTTTTTTAAGTCTTTTACATGTCCGTTTCATGTTATTTTAAAAAATATATAATTATATTTATATTATAACATGTATGTAAATAAGTGTTTGATATTTTATAAATACTGATACAATTATTATTATATATTATAATAAAATGCTCAAATTACAAGTATGAATATAAATTAATTATTTAGATTTATCATTTTAAAATATTATTAAATATAAAATATATATTTTATAAAAAAATATTTAATAAACTAATTTTCATTGAACTAGTGTAAAATAGTAAAATCTTCTATTACAATCCTTTAAAATGGTTAATTCTTTACAATACCATCATTTTATTGTAACAAAATTTGATATTTGATGAATAATAACAATAAAATCCATATGCGATTAGATGTATAATATTTAGAAAAATAATAATAATAAAATTGGTTGAAATTGGAACCAAAACTAGTTGAAGAAATGGAAGAAAGGTAATAAATAAAGTGAGAGAATGAAAAAAAACATGTTAAACTAATTAAAGAGATTCATTAAAAAAAAAAACAAATGAGTGGAGAATCACACAATTCTAAAATAGGTGCATTTAATTATTAATTTTTTTATTTTCAGGAATATTTTGGATTATCTCTTATTTATTTATTCAGGAATATCCCTTAATTGTTTAGGTTTACAATATTTACTCATTGCAGAACTCATATGTACTAACTGTAGTCCACGTTCTTTCCATTTGCCATGCTTATTATTGTTAACTAGGCCCAATTGAACTATTTTTTTTTCTTAATTTTCTAATTACTCTCATATTTCTTTATTTATTTTATTTTAATGGCATGCATAGTAGATTAAATCATTGACAACTTTATTGTATTCAATCGTTAACTTCATTGGAAACTACGTAATTTCTAATTGATGAAATCTTCATTATAGAGTCCTGCGGGGAAGAGTCTATAAATTATGTCACAAGAAGTGGTAAACGAAAAACAATTTTTTTTACAATTTTGGGGGGAAGACAGAAATTATAAATAGGCAAATTTGTAAAATAAATAGAAGAAAGATGATTGTTTTTCTCAACAGATATAATAAATGCTATATTAATTGATGTTAATTAAAAACATTAAATGTTATATTAATATTTTTCATTAAATTAGAAGATGTTTAAGGTAAATAATATTTTTTTATTATATATTTTCTCAGTTTAAAATATATTATATTTAAGATTAGTTTATACAGATTAACATAAATATTAATTTTTATTATTTTTAATAATTTATTAGTCTTTTTTATTAATACCTTTATATTTTAATATTTTATATAAAAACACTCTCAAATAACTTGTTATGTTTTTGACTATAATAAATATAATTAAAACATAAAGATTAATACAATCTTAAAATTTTCAAACATGATATATTTAAGAACCAATTTTTTAAAACAAAAAATGTCATATATTTTCAATGGAAGAAATATCATTT
The DNA here is from genome assembly GCA_963425845.1 of Sphenostylis stenocarpa. NCBI lineage: Eukaryota > Viridiplantae > Streptophyta > Magnoliopsida > Fabales > Fabaceae > Sphenostylis > Sphenostylis stenocarpa. The sequence continues at coordinate 47,161,629 of OY731406.1, forward strand.
AACATAGTTTTAGAAACCAATAAATATATTTTTATTTTAATAAAATAATTAATTTTTGTCCGCAACAACTACATTTTTAAGGTTCTTTCACATATATTAAGAACAATAATAAATTTATCACTCATTGAAATAATTTAACATGAATACTCTTACTATATTACTAAATGCATTACTTAAATTAAGATAAATAAAGTAATTAATTTAGAAAAAATGAATATTTTATTAAAATGTTTTTTTATCAAAGGGCCGAAGGTAGAAATGATTATTCACCATCAAATTTATTATACATACAGCACCATTTTTTATAATTTTTGATGGGTGATTATAATTTTAAACAATACCTTCTTACGAGTGTTGAGTATATTAGAATGTATTTTCCCTGTCTTTGACGAAGAAAAATTTTCATCTTTAATTTTTGTTACATAAATAATTTATTGCATGGTCTAAACTATTCACCATATAAATTCATGGACCCATTCATGGAAACTATGCAGTGTAAAAGGCCGCATCATTACTCATGACAATTCAAGTGTCTCCGTAAACGGAAAGAGTTCCAAACAAAGATTCCATCAACACACTTTGCCACAGTACAATCACCCACAGATTCAACAATAATTCATTAATAATAATTACAATTTAATTTCCCAGTACCATACAAGTGATGAGTTGTTATATTTTTTTAAAATACTGATTTAATCAATTTTGATTTGGATTAAAATAAAAATTAGAAGGGGTTTTGTTTTGCCGGGAGAAAGAAAAAAAGAAGGGGGAAGAGGGAGTGTGAGAGTAGAGAGAGGCTCACAAATTTTACGTCAAATTTTGAAAACCTACTGGGCGCCCTCACATCCAACATTCCAATTTCATTTCGCGATTCCCCCTTCTCTCTCCTCTTCTAAATCCAATCCCAATCAAAACGATTCTATTCCCCTCCAATTCTAGGGTTTCTCTTCCAGTTAGGGTTCCCAATTCCCTTCTCCCTTCTGGTCCCCCCCTTCCCCAAACATGGCCACCGGAACCCTAGAAGACAACAACCCTCCCCTCCATGACGACGACAACCTCCCCAAAACCCTACCCAACGCCGCAATTCCCGACAAAGACGCTTCCGAGGACGCCGCCAAATCCGAGGACGCGAATGTCGAGGAGAAAGACGGAGTGGGTAATCAAGGAGTAGAGGAGGAAGACGCGCCTGAGAAGAAAGGAGAGATCGACGAGGACGGAGAGGGTGATGAAGAAGAAGAAGAGGAAGAGGAGGATGACGAGGCGGAAGAGAAGGAGCAGGTCAAGGCCAAGGGACGTAGCGAGGAGAGTCCGAAGAAGTCCAAGAGGAGTCAGAAGGAGGCTGCGTTGGAGAAGAAGGATCCCGTTACGCCGGCGAGTGAGAGGCCGACGAGGGAGAGGAAAACGGTGGAGCGCTTCTCTGTGCCTTCGCCGGCGAAGTCTGGAAGGTCCTCTGCTAGTAAAGGTTTTACAATTGAGAAGGTATAGCTTCAGTTTTAGTTGGTTGTTCAGATAATTATTCGTTTTTTGGGTTCGTGAAGACTGAAGTGAAGTGTTCGTGTTTTGATTTTTGGGTTCCAGGGACGTGGCACGCAGCTCAAGGATATCCCAAACGGTGAGTTTCGTTATTCTTCTTGATTGCTATGTTGTTTCCTCCTTCTTGTTGTGTGGCATTCCATTATTGAATAGTTTTAACGAGGGTGCTGAATTTTTCTTCCTGATGACTTATGGGTCAAGTAATTGTGAATTTCATGAGCCTTCTTGGATAAGGTCTGGAGTTTCAGCAGTTTCGTTTTAAAGATATATCATATATCTTTACTTGTTGATGTTGTTCGGCTTGCTGTTCTTTCCCTTTTCACTATGCCTTGTATGCTTCTTTGTTGTCTTTTACAACTATTAGTCCGATCCTGTTTCAATTATGCATAGCCATAGGGAGTTTAGGTAGATCTGACTTGAAAACATGAAGATAATGTTTTCACATGAGTGGTATTTTGGAATCCGATTGGTGCTGTCTTTTTTATTGCCGAAGCCAGTCTTGATTGTGGCAGAGACAATAGTAATCAACTGAATAATTTCCCAAATGAGGTCTTCAAAATTTAGTTATTGGTTTTGTAGTTCCTTTTTTTTATGCATATATAATTTTATTTAGATGTTCTGTGACACTAACATTTTAAATGTTTGAAGTGATGCGTGACAATTTATTTGGCTGCTATAATAAATAACTTCACTCCATTGGTTTCACAATTTTAGGTGGTTGAATCTCTATGATGTTTTTTCTTTATCATCTAGCTTGCAATGTTGGTTTGGTATTGAACTGCTTAGAATATTATCTTTGCTTACATGGAAATTTGATTGATTGCCTGTCATTATCTGTTTCCTACATCACTGTTACTTAATCAAGTTATTATGAGCTGTTTCAGTGGCGTTCAAGTTGTCAAAGAGAAAACCCGATGACAATCTGCACATGCTTCATACTTTACTGTTTGGGAAGAAAACAAAGGTGGTGTTCCTTATATTGATTGTGTTTTTTTATCATTTAAGGGTGCACAAAGCCTTAAACATAATTGTTATTCCTTAATTTTATGCAGGCACACAATTTAAAGAGAAATATAGGCCAGTTTTCTGGTTATGTGTGGACCGAAAATGAGGTATTGTTGTGTTAGTTACTGCAGTGTATATGTCTAATATTCTAAAGTCTAAGCTATCAAGAAGAAGAGGAATGTTGACAACACACTTCCAAACACTCTTTCTAATACACTATTTACTATGTGGTAAAATTCACCCTGGACTTGTTAAATAGAGAGGGGCTTGTAATATTTAGAGGGTTCTGTATAAACTTTTCTTCTCAAAAGTGTTGCCAAGAGTGTGTTGTTATCATTTCTCTAGAGATGGCTCTTAATGTTTTTTGTTAATATTATCTTTTCACAAAAACATGAGAATGTCTGGGGCTGTAACAAACCTGACAGTTGAAAGATAATGGCTTTATAATTCTTGGCAGGACAAACAGAGGGCCAAAGTAAAGGAGAGGATTGACAAATTTGTCAAAGAAAAGTTGTTGTACTTTTGTGATGTTCTTAATATTCAAATAACCAAGGCCAATGTGAAGAAGGTAACATAATTCCATTGAGAAGAGAGTCTTGGTACTTTTCAAAATCAAATTATTAAATGAGAATACTTTCAGGAGGAGCTGTCTGCAAAGTTGTTGGAATTTTTGGAGTCCCCACATGCTACAACTGAGATTCTACTTGCTGATAAAGAGCAGGTTTATTCTTTATAGATTATTTTAGTCAATTGGCAGTTATGCAAATTGTAACATGAGTACTTTGCATTGTTGCATATAATTTCGTTGGTTGAACCTTATGATTGAAACTGAAAGTATCTCTCTAACAGATTGTCCATTGTTTTGTTAGTTTGAAATTTTTTTCTAACAAAGTTTCCTAAAATTTGAAAGAACAAGTATTGCTAACACCTGGGGTAACATCACTGTGATTAAATGCTTCTTGGTGTCCAGTTCTTATATTTTAATTTTGTGGTTGTCATGAAAAATTTAATTCAACAGATGGATCAATGGAAATAATTACTTCCAATGAAGTAAATATCCGTGGATGCCTTGTTTAGTAGGCTCAATGGATTCTAACCTTGTGTATTAGTATGTTGTTTTTATTTGTTGTAGGGTTTTATTTTTATTATAATGTGGCTAGCTTTTTGAAATTTTCTTCTAATGTTAACAGAAAGGTAAAAAGAGATCCAGAAAGTCAGCCTCTGGCAAATCTCCTGGGGAAGCATCTACAGAGGCACCTGCCAAGGTATTTTGTCATTACCATGTACTGAAAGCATTCTAGCTTGCTAAATAACTGTTAAGTCCTTTCAATTGGCATGTTTGTGTCCTAACGTTGTTTATTAATAGCTCCAGCGTACGAGTTTAAAGGGGCTTTCATTTGACATTTTCACTATTGTCTTATGATTGGTATTTGAATGTTATTTGTGATTGTGGAGGGGTCATCATGTAGTAGATGTGTCACATTTATACTCCTTTACTAGTTTGTTGAGGCCATTCAACATTGAAAATATTATATCTATCCTGTTATTGATCTATACTTGCCTGTTGCCTGGGTTGTACCTTTTTGGTTGACACTTTCATTTTTTTTTGAGGGGGTAAATACCAGAATTGCATTTATATTAAATCTAATCGTTGATTTGATTATATAACTTTTAATGAGTTTTTTTCATAGCTGAAGTACATTTTTTTTTAATCTTTGAAGTAGTTTGAGATTTAATGTGTTAATTTCATGGATTGTTGTGGCATTATGCTTGTAGTAGTGACTGCAGTTTATTCTTCTTCGTAGGGAGGGAAAGTTTAATCTAGTTTCAAACTGAAAGGTGAAGCTTTTTTTAACTGCTGATTTTTCTTGTCATAGGATTTTAATAATAGATTTCTCTCGCTCCAGCTGCTTTGTGTTTGTTCTTACTGTGAACTGCTAGAATTGGGAAGCTGATGACTCGAGCATTAGTTTTTGTCATTTGATGGTTGTTGCATTGATCTTTAGTCAGTTGTGAATGCAAAGATGGCTTCTCATACTTTAATTTTAATATTTATATTCTATCACTGAATTGACTATTGTGTGGATTATTAGTTACAATCGTGGCTTTGTAATTTTCGCTACTCAATTTTGTCTTTTAGTTCCCATGGATGATTTGGGTTGCATTTTTGCTTGATACTTCATGAGTGAAACACATCATATGCTTCATACTGCTTATTATATTTAATCACGTTTGTATATTTTACCTTACTGTAGAGGCAAAAACAAACAACCCAATCTGGGAAAAAGCAAAAGCAATCGTCTGATGATGATGGTGATGAGGAGGATGATAAAGCTGAAGTTTCAGATGCAAAAGATGATTCTCAAGATGAGGAAGATGTTCCAGCACCAAACAATGAAAGTGATGAAGAAAGTAAATCAGAGGAAGAGGAAGAGAAACCTAAGTCTCGCAAGCGAACTTCCAAAAAAGCTGTTAAAGAGAGTTCAGTTGGGAAAACTGGAGATAAAACCTCATCTGTCAAGAAGACCTCTATGAAAGATGCCAAGAGCATTGAAAAAACTCCGAAGAAAACAGCCTCAAAGAAAAGTTTTGCTGAGCATGACAGTGCTTCTGCCTCCATTTCCAAGCCAAAGCAACCTGCATCCAAGAAACAGAAAACTGCAAGTGAAAAGCAGGACACTAAGGGGAAGGCTGCTAGCAAGAAACAAACTGACAAATCTTCAAAGGCTTTGGTTAAGGATCAAGGTGAATTGCCTATATTCTCTCTTATATGCTTATAACATCTGCTCTCCTTTGATGCTATATGCTATGGTCGGCTGGTTTCTCAAGTTAATTTTTAAATTTTGATTAATTTTTTGCTTTAGTAATCCTGTCAAACTGTCTGAGGAATTTTCCCTCTTATATGATGTTAGTAAATTCAAAAAAGTTATACAAACATTTAATTTTAGAGTTTTGATTTTTTACTAAGTATTCTTGTGTCCTCTTGTTTTTAATCCTGTTCACCCATTGCTTTTTGATGTCTCAACGGTAGGGAAAAGTAAAAGTAATAAGAAGGCCAAGACAGAACCTACTAAGGAGGATATGCATGCAGTAGTTGTTGATATTTTGAAGGAAGTAGATTTCAATACTGTAAGTATTGTTTCTCTGGAATTCATGTATAGTTCAGAATTTTTTTGTTTCAGGGTCTGTTTCCTATATTTAAAAACTGTTCTTTTAAAACATTTAAATAAAAACTTGTTTGATAAGAGTAGTTTTCTGAAAATTGTTTTCAAAACTAATATTTTTTTTTAAACCTGAAATTTAAATAAGTTGTTTCAGGTTTCTATTACGTGTTTTCTTGCACTTTCACATCTCACTTTTTATTTTCTGAAAATCAAAATTTGAAAATTATTTATAAAATGGTTTGCAAAAAACTAAATAACAAAAACACAATCAAACACACCCTTAGAATTTTACATTTTGTTCTTGTTTGTAATATGTTATACTTGATGCAGGCAACATTGTCCGATATCCTCAGGCAACTTGGTATGTATTTCTTGACAGAATTCCTCTTAAATATTAAGGGAATGATGCCTTGAACTTAAGCTAGTTTGTAATGAAATGTTGATAGGTACCCACTTCGGTTTGGATTTAATGCATAGAAAATCAGAGGTGAAGGATATAATTACAGACGTTATTAATAATATGTCTGATGAGGAAGATGAAGAAGAAGCTGAGAATGATGATGATGCAGATAAAGACGAAGATGGCGACGACGAAGATGCGTGATTTTTGTTGGCCAAGTAATATTTGACCTGTGCAGAAGTTAGAGGCATGTGGGCATCTAATAGCTAGATTTTATCTTCATAATTCTCCGGTCAGCTGTCACTGCGGATAAAGTTAAGGTAGATATTTGGTTTGAGTTGTGACCTTTTCCATTATAGATGCTCTAAATTAGGTTTGTATTTTGTACCATATTAGATTTAACCCGCTCCTCTGTATTACTGATGTGGCCTCTATTTCCCCTATTGAATAGTTTGTTTCTCCGCCTGCCTGTAAACATTATTGCCTCCTAATTTAGATCAATGTTCTTTCGTTTATTTGTTAAAACTAGAAAAATAGATTGTAGATCTTTGAAATTGAAGTGATTTTTCTTGTTTATATTAAGCGTCGTACCCCTTGTATTGTCACGATTTCCATTCTTGTCTGCATTGGGGATTTACATTTATTTGTAAGTAGGGCAAACGGGAATATTAAATAAATGTCCTTAATTTGAGCGTTCTAACTACGTTGTTATAAATTTGACCTATGCAATAAGTGGCCTTTTTACTTAGAGGCGCTATGCTAATGGTTGTAGCTTACGAGAGTATGATTCTAGCCGCAGCATCTGCCATTGCTCTGTGCCCACCATGAAGTTGATAGGGAACGTTTGGATCGTGAACATTTGGACTGCTAGGTGAAAAATGATGACTGGTTTTCGAAATATAAAGAGGATTAAAAAAAGTTTGAAAAATAATTTTTATTGATAGAAATGTCATTCATCCTGATCGTTAAATAGTAAATCTGTGAACATTATACATTTGTCCTCGGTTGATCATAAGCCGTTGTTGATGTAAGTATTTTACATGTTTCGTTCGTAGTGTGTTCGATGAGAATTTTGAGAGTTAATTTATTTTTTAAAGGATACAAAATGTCTTATTAAAATATTAAAATTTAAAAAATTTGTAAGTTTTATTTAAAAGGAAAAATTACAAATTATCCTTTCTCTTTTTATTCCAGCCGTGTTGGTCCTGTTGCGATCAGAATATGAAATATTTATAAATCTACGAAGTCCAAGTCGTGTTAATGTTAACCAAGTTATATTCATAAACACTTCATCCTTGCTTCAACTACCTGTTCTGGTTATGAATTTTATATCTATTTCTTATTTTGACGCAATACGTTAGTATTATTGATTATGTTGCTGGAACGCGAAAACAATATTTTGCCAAAATTATAAAACATTATGACAGAAAAATTAGAGTAAAAAATTGATACAAAACGCTGAAAGGCTAATTTAATAAACTAATTATTTTTTAAATGTGAAAAAAACATTATATTGAGCTTTGATTTAAATTTTGTTATAATGAATACTAGAGATTGAGAGACTAGTCATAACATTATCTGTGGAACATGATCAGTTTTTATAATAACAAAATATACTTTTATATATTAATTATAAAAGGAATGATTTAAGTTATGATAGTTTTATATTTTATTAAATAGGAAAATAATTAAATAGCATTCGTGTATCTTTCACCGACTATTACAACAAATACTAAAAAATAACAATAAGTCATTGTTTTTTTGGTAAAAATAAATAAACAATAAAATGTTTTAATGCTTCATATATTTATAATTTTTGAGAAATATATATTACATCTATTTTTATTTATTTAAATGAGGTATCAAATAATATTAAATTAATATAAATTTTGTAAGCATCCGAATTTAACTTTTAATATAACATTAAGTTTTGAGAATTTTTTTAGATTAAAAGTTATTGAATGATGTAAATTTAGTTAGTGTTATTTGATCGCTCTTTTATTGGTATAGATGCAATTTTACTTTATTATATCGTGAAATTACTTTTAGTTTTCTAACTAAATTATGGATAACATCTTTGAATTATGCTAAATTTCACTTTAGATGAATTAAAATTTGTGAAAACATGAAAGAATATTTTTTTTATTGAGATGTATGCACTTTGAGAGGTTAGATAAATTATGCTACTTTTCACTTCATATAAAAAAAACTACAATATTAAAGCATTTAATTAAAACAATTTCTAAATAAAATGCAATTTCTCGAATGATCGAAAAAATTAAAAGTAAGACTTAATTATAAACTCCGATTGAGTTTTAATATTCAAATGAAAATTAACGAGTGCTCTTAAATCTTACAAATAACACTTTTCTTTAAATAACCCGAGATTGATAATTTAATAGATAACACTTTTTTTTAATAACCCGAGATTGATAATTCATATTAAATTCTTCCTGAAAAATAAGCACTATTATAAATCAAATACCTAAATAACACTTATCTTTTCTTTCTATTTCTATTCTACTTTAAAATAACGTATCACATTTATACTGCACTTTTCTCTCTTTCGTATCTCTTTTAAGTAACTAAGTATCCATGAAATATCAAGAATCAATAGAATTTCTTGGTAGACATAAGAATCAATAGAATTTCTTGGTAGACAATAGGATATGAGACTCCAAAGTTTTATAAATTTAACATTTATAATTTTAATCCCTAAACTTAATAATTAGTAAATATAAATATCTCTCACCCTTTTATATTTTTCTTTTTATCTTTTCATATTTATTTATTATTCATTTTCTTTCAACATCAATGCTAAAAATTCGTCACTCTCCATCCAAGTAGTGTGAGAAATGGGAAGAAATCTGTTTAAATCGAGCATAATTATAGGTTTTTCCCTTGTTCTGAAATAACAGACTATATTTGAGTGTACAAGCTTCAACACCTACTCACCAACCAACTCCAAGCATTAATAATTTTTCCCTTTCTATGCCTCACTTTCTGGCTGGTGGTGAAAGTATTTTTACTTTGGTTGCTATACCTTTGTGCATGCATTAATTTGCACATATAAATTACAGGAAAAATATCTATGGTCATTAATCTGTCTCTATCATATTGCTACATTTTGTTAACCATACGAAATGGTAATCAAAACTTCTGTCTCACTTCATCCTATATAACTTCTCCAACCCCACATGTGCTATCAGATCCTCTCATTCATCTTTCTCATCACTTCTCCAGCTAAACATTGTTCAGGTTAGTAAAAAGCTGAGTGTTTTTGTTTAATTTTTGCGTCTTAATTTTCAATTATAGAGCTTTTCCATGCACTATTTCTTTCAGCATATATTAAGTTATGATACACAGAAATTTAGTTTATACCCTACACCTATTATTTCTATTTACATAAGAATATGTTTTTTGTTTTCATATTTTTGGTTAAATTTTGTTTTGTTTTATATAGTTTTAATTTGATGACTTTGCTTCTCCAAATTCTAAAAATATTGATTCAATTTATTTTCAAATTTAAACTTAATATATTTAGTGACTATATTTTGCTATTATAGAAGTTTAAAAATGACTAAATTTACGTATGTTTTTAAAGTTAGAAAATTTTCTTTCTAGGTGTTAAAATAGGAAAAAAAAAAACAAGTGATTTATAATCAATGTGATTCTGACTAATTTCCATATAATACATAATCGCCTGCTATTAAATGTTTCACAATAATTAAACGTTTTATTTTATTTTATTTAACTGGGATAATTTTATTTTTATTTTTCTTAAGTTTTCCAACATGTTTCATCAGCTTGAAAAACATGGATGAAAAACATTTGCCAAAACATACAAACATGGCCGAAACAATCTCTCACTGTTCATATATCGTGCCTGTTCAAAGGTTAATTCATAGGTGTCGGCGAAAACGGACATGGCTAACACTGAACTGATCGTAAAGCAAGGAGAACCAACGCGAGTTCAGCCTGCAGAGGAAACAGAAAAGGGACCTTACTTCCTTTCAAACCTGGACCAGAACATTGCTGTTCCAGTGCGCACGGTTTATTGCTTCAAATCTGCTTCCAGAGGAAACGAGGATGCTGCACAAGTTATCAAGGACTCCTTGTCCAAGATTCTTGTCTCGTATTACCCCATGGCAGGGACGTTGGCTATAAGCTCGGAAGGGAAGTTGATAGTGCATAATCCTGGGGAGGGTGCAATGTTTGTTGAGGCTGAAGCAAACTGTGACATCCAAGAGATAGGGGACTTGACAAAACCAGACCCTCGTACTCTCGGGAAACTCATTTACAATGTTCCTGCTGCTTCAAACATTCTTGAGATGCCTCTTATGACTGTTCAGGTTTGACCTACTTTGTCACCATGAGACAGATATCATGAATCGCAAATATGATGAAAATGACAAATATACAGAGAAATAAGAAAACAAATATGGGATGAAAATGACATAGAAGAAAAATTGGTTATGCAGATTTGTGTTGGATTTAAATGTTTTTAATATTATTATCTAATATAAATTACAACTTTACCTAATAATTCGCATTAACATTAAGTAAAAGTTACTTTTATGGTAATGTTTTGAATTTAGTGAAGAAAAATGAACCAAAATTATTTTAAACAATGTTTTATATAAAATATATACATATAAATTTATTTGAATTTTAAAATAAAAGAACTATTCTAGAATAAATAAATCATAATTTTTGAATTAAAATTTGCGTATCAAAGATTAATCCACCTCTATTTGAACCACTAATTTAGAGTTCGACTTAACTTCACAATTGGGCGAGCATGTAAATTGAACTGAATTTAAAATTCTAAATATATAAATAAAAGAATCGTATCATTCATTATTATGCCTTTTATTTTTTTCTTCAAAATGAAAAGATCATAACCACAAATTAAAACAAATAACACTAAACTATATATATAAACTCTCAAGCACTCAAGTTATTGATTGATAAAATATTATTTGAATACAAATTGTGTGTTTATTGTCTTTACAAATATTTTCTAGTTAAAAACTAAAAAATATATTTAATAACTATTTTTTTTAAATAATATTTAAAAATCAATTTTATTTTTTTATTTTTAAGCTAAAAAATAAAAATTGATAAAATGTTTTTTATTTTTAGTTTTTTTATTAATAATATTAGGCCTTATTTGTTAATACTGTAAAATTGTCAAAACCTTAAAATTTGTGACTTTTTATTGTTTTTGGTAGCATTTTCTTTTCTTTGCTTTACTTTTTTTTTAAAACTAAATTTATCATATATATATCGTTTTCATTTTATTTTTTTGAAAATACAGTTACAGTTCAAAAACAGAAAAAGAAATGGCAACATTCAAATTAAATTAGAATTTCCTCACATCTTAGTTGTTGCCAAAAACTATAAAGAGTTTTAATTTTTTAGTTGGCTCAGCAAAAGGAAAGGGTCATGGAACTGGGATATGTGCATTGAATCATATCCATGTGAGAGATGCTAAATGATGTATCTTCCAGGTGACAAAGTTCAAATGCGGAGGATTTACTCTGGGGCTTTGCATGAACCACTGCATGAAAGATGGACTATGTGCCATGGAGTTTGTGAATGCATGGAGTGAGACAGCACGAGGTTTAGACCTAAAGATCCCACCATTTCTTGATCGAACCATAATCAAAGCACGTGACCCTCCCAAAGTAGAGTTCCAACACAACGAATTTGCAGAAATAGAAGACGTATCAAACACTAAAAAGCTTTACGCGGAAGAGAACATGCTCTACAGATCCTTCTTCTTCGATCCTGAGAAGCTCGATCTGCTTAAGAAAAAGGCCACAGAAGACGGGGTTTTGGGCAACTGCTCCACTTTTGAAGCTCTCTCAGGGCTTGTATGGAGAGCTCGAACTGCAGCATTAAGGATGCAACCTGATCAACAAACAAAGCTTCTCTTTGCAGTTGATGGAAGGTCAAGATTCGTGCCCCCAATACCAGAAGGGTACTTTGGCAATGCTATTGTGTTGACAAATGCGTTGTGTGAGGCTGGGGAGTTACTGAAGAACCCTTTGTCATATTCTGTGGGATTGATTCGCAAGGCAATTGACATGGTCACAGATAGTTACATGAGATCTGCCATTGACTATTTTGAAGTCACAAGAGCTAGACCTTCTCTAACAGCCACCCTTTTGATCACAACTTGGACTAAGCTGTCTTTCCACACAACTGATTTTGGCTGGGGTGAACCTCTATGTTCTGGCCCTGTGACCCTTCCAGAGAAAGAAGTCATTTTGTTCTTATCACATGGTCTGGGAAGGAAAAGCATAAATGTTCTTCTGGGTTTGCCTAAGTCTGCCATGGAAACTTTTGAATCATTGATGATGCAAGTGTGAACATGTAAGGGTGACACAGGTTTGGTGTTGGTCGGGTGGAAGAGATACCCCTAATGAATAAATCTGGCTAATTAGTTACCGAACTATGTCCTCAAATTTGTAATAAATCTGGCACATTTAGTTTGATTGTTGCTTCACATATTTTCTTAAAAAGAAGTTGGAACTATATTATTGAATAATACATCCTCCTCATACCCATGATGAATATTGTTGGATTTTTTATTAGGTGTTTTTAAAACTTAATATAACCATATAACTACATAAGAAAATATAACGTTTTCAGGGTTTTCCATTAAATTATACATGTGTTTTTAACTCCTTTATCATTTTTACATCACATCATGTCACACCATGTCTACTTTATATCGCCCTACGCATATATTTCAACCTTAAAATCTGATGAATCTTGGTCAATCCCTTGTACTCCATTCAAATTCATCTTTTTGATGTTAAATCATAAGTCTTTAATATAATACATTATTATATTATACTAATGATTTTGGTAATAATAATAATAATAATAAATATTATAAATATAATTACCTTTTAAAATTTTAACATATGGTTCAAGTGTCATTGAAAATAAACGGGTAAATATATCCTTTGCTAGGAGTAACTAATAATTAAAATAACTAAGAATATAATATTTTACATGAACCACGTCATAATTAACTAAAGGGCAATATAAAATATTGAATGAAGTTGATATTTAAATAGACGTGTCATAAAGTTAAAAGAAGATAAGTTGTTGAAGTTTCATATACTTTTATTTAGTTGTTGAAAGTCTTCAAAATCTAAAGATGCTTAAAATAAAAGGAATATTGTATGGTCATGTAAAAGGTTGACTATTCAAAGATTTTGAATGTGAATTTCCAAAAACAAGCAATTAATTAATTAATGAAAATCAACCTCCATTTTCCTCTTCTCAAACAGCATAACCTATAATTAAAAATTATTTAATAATCTTACAATCACTTAGAATGTCATACAAATTATCTTTGTCTTTTGTTTAAATGGGATGAAAAATGATAGTATATATATAAACGTAAAAATGACATAGTTTGATTTAGAAGAAATAGAAGTAAAAATTGTTGAAAATTATGTAAATTGATTTGTTTGAAATAATTGACAATTTTTTTATATTATCCAAAATGTTAAATTTTATAGAACAAATAGTAAAATTTGTTGGAGAAAATAAAAGCAATTTAATATTTTCAAATTAATAATAATTATTTAGTGTTTCCAAATTCATACTAATTAAAAAGAATAAAAACTAAAATTAAGTAAGTTAAATATAAACAGAAATATATATATATATATATATATATAAATTAATGTTTTTAAAATTAAATGATCGTTGAACGATGAAAATATAAATTTAAGATTTAAATATTTAATTAAACTTGAATCAAATTTAATAAAATAACATTTTTATAAAATAATAAATATATAATAAATTTATTAATAATAATATTTTTATAAAAAATAAAATAATAAAAATTATTATTATGTTCACCGTAAATTATAATTTATAATTAAAATTATAAATATAAAAAATATAAAATAATGTAAAATAAATAATTCATAAAATAAAATAAAAATAAAATAATTATTATTTAAAATTAATATAATTAATATGTGATAAAAAAATAAATATATTATATTTTTATAAAATATGTATTAAAAAATTTATTTAAATTTTGCTTTTTTTGTCAAAATCAGTTCAATAAAAAAAATCAACCGATTTTTGTTTGTTAATTTTATCTCAGTTTAATTAAAATTTAATTATTTAAAAATAATAAATAAATTTTTAAATCAATTTTCGATTATAGTGATTTAATTTACCTTATTTGATTTTCAAATAAGTGGGGAAAAATATATATATATATATTAAAAAACAACTCGTTTAGTTGAGCATGTGGTTTGCGACTTCACCTTTATTTACTAACATAAGAGGTTTATTTATTAACAGAAGAGAGGATTAGTATGTAATTTACATCAAGAATTAGTATTATTCATCCAATAATTTCTGGGCAAAGCAGATTTATGTGTTCATTTTAGTTTATTTTTCAATATACCAAATGAAATATATGGTATATTATAATCGATTATGATTAAATAGTAGATAATTGTTTATATCCTATAAATATATAACAATTCTTAACAAAATATAAATTATTATGTTATACTTAAATGTCTAGATTTATCGTTAAAGTTTGAGGAATAAATTATTATTAGTGATTCTAAATTCTAATAATTCATTTTATAATGTACATAAATACAAATATTCAAATTACTATTTTCCTCTCTAACCAAGTAACACGCAAATCACGACATTTTATGATGGATTCTAATAATTACTCACTTATAATAAAATAAAACCATTCTAATTCGGAATGATTAATGTCACTGGTCGTACCTTTAATTCATCATTTAATATTTCAAAAATGGACCAAAGTTTAAGAATGTGTGGTCCCCACCCAGACCATGAACGGATTTTGGGATGTTCTTTTCCCAAACTCAATCACTAAACTCCCTATATTCTTCCTTGAAATTATTGGCATCACCACTTTAATATTTTGTTTTATATTTGTTTATCAATTTTATTAATTTTAAATAACGTATCTGAAATAGTAATTGCAATTATCAAAATAATATTTTATTTGTAAACCGTAACACATAAATCTGGCTAATCATGAATATTTATAATATATATATATATATATATATGTTTAAATTTAATTGTTTACGAAAATATTAAATTAGTTTTCTTGTAAAAAAGTATTAAATAAGAATAAAGATGATAATAAGTAAGAACTAGTTTTTAAATTGACTATAGAATTAAACTAAAAGTAAATTTTCACAAACGGTGAAAAACTATATTCATTTTCTTATTTTGACAAACTGTTGTTAACTTTACAAATTTAATTTTTAAAGAATTATTATCTCTTTTTTGACTTTTTTTTATAACTTCTTTATCTAATTTTTATCTTTTATTAAATTCAAGTATATAATTGTGTTTTTGATAATAAGAGGAATATTTTCATTTGATGAGAATCTTAAATAAAATACGTTTTTTCTTTGTCCAATTTTAGAATATTTCTATAACTTTGGGGCTAATATTTATTAGAATTACAAAGTAAGATTAAGAGGGGGTGAATTGATCTAAATAGAAACTTTTCAAAATTGTTTTGTACATATTATAAATTTTAAAGATTAAGAATTCTGATCCAATTTTAAACTAAGAACTAGCACGCAGAATAAAAGAAAGAGATGAATAAAAGAAAAGAATACAAAGATTTATATTGATTCATCCAATTCATCGGACTATATCCATTTTTCAACCAAATTTCAGTTGAGTTGAAGAAACTAAAACAATCAAACAAGTATGCAGATGTAAGAATCCAACTATAGAATGAGTTTCTTCAAAAACTAAGAATAAAGAGTCTTAAGAAAGATTTCTGAAGAATTCCAATGAAAAGAGCACGCTTCTCTCTTGAAAAAGATATCTAAAAATTGTTAGAGTGATTTCTTAAAGATGTTTTTAAAAACATTGGAAAAAATCTGTTTATATAAAGATTTTTCTAGCTAACTTATTCAATTAATCGATTAATTCACTCTTTAATTAATTAAAATAACTAAGTTTAAATGAATTTAATTGATGAAAATTCTTTTTAATCGATTAAAATGTTCTACAAATTTTTTCTGAGACGTTTTAACTAATAAAAACGTATTTTAATCGATTAAAATTATGACATAAAAATTGCTTAAGTATTTTTAATCGATTAATTTGAAGTTATATCGATCAAAATTCTGCGGTAAGTTTTCTAAAGCCTCCTTTAAGTATTTTTAATCGATTATTTCAAAGATATATAAGTTAAAATAATGATAGAAGATTTTCCAAAACTTCTTAAATGTTTTTAATCGATTAATTCGAAGTTATATAAATTAAAATACTTGACGGAGGTTTTTCAAAACTTTTTAAGTCATTTTAATTGATTAATTCAAAGATATATCGATTAAAACTGCGACAGAAAATGTTTTCACTTTATTTAAGTGGTTCTAATCTATTATTTTGAAAATGTATCAATTAAAAATGTGACAAAAGGTGTTTTCAAGTTTTTTAAGTGATTTTAATCGATTATTTCAAAAACTTATTAGTTAAAATCGAGACTGAAGATCATATTAATCGATTAAAATGATTTTTAACAAATTAAAAAGATTTGAGGCACTTTATACTTTTGTAAATGATAGAAACTCATGCTATAGAAATGGATAGATGATACCTATTTAATATTGATGCAGACTCACTAATGGACTTTAACAACAATACATATCCTATTTCATGACTTTTTTTTACTTCATCAAATCTTCAAGACTTCCAAGATTCTTACTTATTCATCAATCTCCCCTTATTTGATGAAGACAAAGAACCCCTTGAATCCTGCAAATAAACCACTTAGATGTTTGTGTTAGTCACAATTAATGTTAGTGAGTTATTCAATTTTTCTCCCCCTTTTGACTTCATCAAAATGGAGCAAATATTAGACAGGCTAAAAGAGAGCATGCATATAATTTGAGAATTTAAGATTTCTCGACATAAGCCAGTATCAATATTACAGACTAGAAAAGATGGAAAAATAAAAA
Organism: Sphenostylis stenocarpa; assembly: GCA_963425845.1. Classification (NCBI taxonomy): domain Eukaryota; kingdom Viridiplantae; phylum Streptophyta; class Magnoliopsida; order Fabales; family Fabaceae; genus Sphenostylis; species Sphenostylis stenocarpa. The sequence continues at coordinate 47,178,755 of OY731406.1, forward strand.
CAGAAAAGGAACAAAATAAGTTCAGTGATTAAGAAGGACCCTTGTTGCGGAAATCTAATCATCATAAGACCCCTGATTAAATTGTAAGTCTTCCAGCTTGGTGTAAATGTCTGTGATTTGACTGCTGAGATTAGAGAACTGGGTGTTTGTCTCATGATAGTGTTGGAAAGTCATCTTGATAAACATAGAATATACGATTACAAATATCGTATCATGCCATGATTCTACATGATTAATGTTTTCCATATTTAGCTTGGCATGACAGCGATGCACAGTGATGCACATTAATGTCATATCTGTTAATAGACAAATTTAGGATACCGACTATAATGGTTAGCGTAATTATAGCCTAGAATGTTTCTGTATTTCATGTATATATTGTGCTATCATATTCAATACAAGACAAGGGTTTTTGGAAATATTTTTATCATGGTATCAGAGCGAACCAAACTCTGATATCCAACAGCCCGAGAACACAGTCGTACTTCTAAAATGGCAGAGAGAGGAGAGACGGTGAAGAAAACACCACCGCCATACGATCTGAGTGCCAGTGATAATCCTGGAAATGTGATTACACAGGTACAATTACGAGGAGAGAATTACGAGGAATGGGCAAGGGCCGTGAAGATATCTCTGCGGGCTCGAAGGAAATGGGGTTTCATAGATGGAACTCATAAGGAACCTGAAGAAGACACATCTGAGATAGAAGATTGGTGGACAATTCAATCGATGCTTGTATCTTGGATACTAAACACTATAGAACCTAGTTTGCGTTCCACTGTTGCATACATGGAAAACGCAAAGGACCTATGGGATGACATCAAGGAACGATTCTCGATCGTGAACGGACCAAGAATCCAGCAGCTAAAGTCAGAGTTGGCAGAATGCAAACAACAAGGAATTACTATGGTTTCCTATTATGGGAAGTTGAAAACGTTGTGGGATGAACTGGCAAATTACGAGCAAATCCCACAGTGTCAATGTGGGGGATGCAAGTGTAATATTATGACGCAACTTGAGAAACGAAGAGAAGAAGAAAAAATTCATCAGTTCTTGATGGGGCTAGATGATGAGGGCTATGGAACTGCACGGTCAAATGTTTTGGCAACAGATCCATTACCCTCGTTGAATCGGGTGTATGGCACCATGGTGCAAGAAGAAAGGGTGAGAACAATCACCAGGTCTAAAGAAGAGCGAGGAATGATCGTGGGAATGGCTATGCGAGCGGAAACCAGGAACAAGTTGCGCAATGAAGCGAAAGAAAAATCAGTTGTTTGCATGCAGTGTGGAAGGAAGGGACATGACAAAGGCAATTGCTTCAAGATCATTGGTTACCCAGAATGGTGGGGAGAGAGACCACGAACCGATAAAAACGATGAAAAAAATCAACAAAGAACAGGAACCTTCCGAGGAAAAGGAGGAACGGCTCGCGTCAATATGGCGCACACTGGTGCAGATAACGTTGGTTCAACCGAAAAACCAGAAGTCGCAGGACTGAGTAATGAGCAATGGCAGATCTTGACAGCAATGTTGAATTCTCGCAAGGCAAATGAAACTGAAAAGATGACTGGTAAGAAAGCATGTGACTTGTGGATTATTGATAGTGGCGCCTCTAATCATATGACAGGAACACTAGAAAACTTGAGGGAGAGTCGAGCCTTGGAAGGGTGCCCAGTGGGACTACCAAATGGTGAATTGGTGCTGGCAAACAAAGAAGGATCGGTTTTCCTTGATGGAGGACTGAAACTTAAACATGTTCTATATGTTCCGAAATTGAATTGCAATTTGATTTCAGTATCACAATTGATCGAATGAAGTAAAATGTACAAGTACATTTTACTCGATAGATTTTGTGCAATGCAGGACCACACTTCGAGGATGCCGATTGGAGCGGGTGAACGAAAAGAGGGACTCTATTGGTATCGTGGTGTGAGTGGCATAAAGGCGTATCGGACCAATGCAGTAAAATCAACTAGAGATTTGGCACAAGCGAATGGGACATCCCGCCTACCAGATTGTTAGAAAAATTCCGCATCCGAACAGCGTGAATAGAAATACTGATACAACTCGTGTGTGTGAAGTGTGTGAGAGATCAAAGCAATGCAGAAACACATTTCCTTTAAGTGATTTTCAAGCATCCAATATATTTGATTTAATACATTGTGATGTATGGGGTCCATATAGAACTCCCTCGTCTTGTGGTGCATCTTACTTTCTCACTTTGGTTGATGACTGTTCTCGAGCCGTGTGAATATATCTCTTGAATAATAAGAAAGATGTGTCACAAACCTTAATGCATTTCATCGCCTTAATAGAACGACAATACGAGAAACAAGTCAAAATATTACAAAGTGACAATGGAACTGAAGTTTATGTGTCTTCAACGATATTTTCAAGCAACATGGGATACTCCATCAAACCTCATGCACTCGGAACACCTCAGCAAAATGGGAGAGCCGAACGAAAACATCGACACATCCTAAATGTAGCTCGTGCTCTACGATTTCAGGGAGAACTTCCACTTCAATTCTGGGGAGAATGCATTTTGACCGCAGGATACTTGATCAATCGTACACCCTCAACCGTTCTCCATGGAAAAACTCCATATGAAATATTGAATGGGAAGCCACCCACTTATGACCATCTACGGGTATTTGGATGCTTGTGTTATGCACATAACCAAGATAGGAAAGGTGACAAATTTGCAAGTAGAAGTCGCAAGAATGTATTTGTTGGATATTCAATCGAAAAAAAGGGCTGGAAATTGTTTGATCTGGAAAGAGAAGTCTTCTGGACTTCGAGAGATGTTAAGTTTGTAGAACATGAATTCTCGTTTGTCTCTCTTGCCCACAGTAGACATTCGGAGGTAGGATTGCCTACTGTTGATGTTGGCATTGTCGAGGAAGCATTGCCTGGACTTGGTGCAATGAACAATGCGGAACACGTTGTGGAGACCGATGACGTTAACCCCACAACGGAAGATGTGCCCACAACAGAGTTCGGGGAGGGCCACGCCGAATGCCATGAACAAGAGCCTCCCACCCAGATCGTTCTCCCACCGTAACAAACCGACTCTATGATGACAGAACTAGAGGTTCCCGAGGAGCATACCGTCCCTGCATCCCCGGGGAAAGGTCTTCGTGTACGAAAGTCATCTCGTGAAGCTTCGTGATTATGTCACTAACACCACTTTACAACTCGGTCCCTCAATTCGCACTCCACATTCGAGCTTCCTCGGGTATGCCTTACAGTTTGACAAAGTACTTAAATTGTGTTAAATTCTCCTTCCCCCACCGAACCTTTCTTGCGGCCCTTCATGCGAGAGAGAACCCGTGCATTTCTTTGAAGCTTTTCGGGATGTTAGATGGAGAGATGCCATGGCTAGTGAAATTCAGGCCCTCCAAAGTAATGAAACATGGGACATTACTCCTCTACCGGCAGGGAAGAAGCCTCCGGGTTGCAAGTGGATTTATAAAATCAAATATCATTCTCGATGGGAGCGTTGAACGCTTCAAAGCCCGATTAGTTGTCTTGGGAAATCACCAAGTTGAGGGGATTGACTATGACGAGACTTTTGTCCCAGTGGCAAAGATGGTCACCATTCGGACAAGTGTTGGCAAGTGGCAGTAGCCAAAGACTGGGAACTTCATCAAATGGATGTCCATAATGCTTTTCTGCACGGCGATCTTGAGAAAGATGTGTACATGAAAATGCCGCCAGGGTTCTTGGTGTCTCAAAAGGGTATGGTGTGTCGTCTCCGCAAGTCCCTTTATGGTCTTCGTCAAGCTCCTCGGTGTTGGTTTGCCAAGCTCTCAACTGCTCTTGTTCAATATGGGTTTCAACGTTCTTCGTCCGATCACTCCTTGTTCATCTTTCGCAAAGGAGATGTCGAACTCGGTTGTGTTAGTTTACGTGGATGACCTAGTCATTGGCTGGCAATCATCATGAAGACATTGCGCAATTCAAAGATTATCTTCATCAATGTTTTCGTATGAAGGACTTAGGGAAATTAAAATACTTTCTTGGGGTGGAGGTTGCCAGATCTCCTACAGGAATTTTCTTGTGTCAACGGAAGTATGCGTTGGACATCATAGCTGAAGCAGGATTGCTTGGAGGGAAACCTGTGTCCACGCCAATCGAAGAAAATCATCGTTTAGCATTGGCTGATGGCGAACTACTTTCTGACCCGAGTCAATATCGACGTCTCGTCGGTCGCCTTATTTACTTGTGTTTTACACGACCTGAATTATCTTACAGTGTTCATGTCCTATCTCAATTCATGCACCAACCGCGTCAGGAGCATTGGCGGGCTGCACTCCGCGTGGTACGCTATTTAAAGGGCAGCCCAGGTCAGGGTGTGCTTTTAAAAAGAGAGAGTGACCTTCGTCTTTATGGTTGGTGTGACTCGGACTGGGCAAGTTGTCCTCTAACTCGAAGATCTCTCACCGGTTGGTTTATTTTCCTTGGTCAATCCCCCGTTTCCTGGAAAACCAAGAAGCAACATACGGTTTCTCGATCATCCGCTGAGGCAGAATATCGTTCTATGGCCAACACGACATGTGAGTTGAAATGACTTCAAGGCCTTCTTTCGAGCCTAGGCATTACTCACACCGACCCTATGACTCTCTACTGTGACAACCAAGCTGCCCTTCACATTGCCAAGAATCCTGTGTTTCATGAACGGACAAAACATATTGAAGTGGATTGTCATCTTATTCGTGATGAAATACAACACAATCATATCCAACCCTCCTATGTGTCCACTCATCATCAACTGGCTGATCTCTTCACCAAATCTCTTGGCGCCACTAAATTTGGTTCTTTTTTAGGCAAGTTGGGCATTCACAACCTTCATACTCCATCTTGAGGGAGGGTGATAAACATAGAATATACGATTACAAATACCGTATCATGCCATGATTCTACATGATTAATTTTTTCCATATTTAGCTTGGCATGACAGCGATGCACAGTGATGCACATTAATGTCATATCTGTTAATAGACAAATTTAGGATACCGACTATAATGGTTAGCGTAATTATAGCCTAGAATGTTTCTGTATTTCATGTATATATTGTGCTATCATATTCAATACAAGACAAGGGTTTTTGGAAATATTTTTATCACATCTGCATATGTTTTCTTTGATTTTCCTGAAGAGCAGACATCTAAGGCAACATGGTTCTCTCAGATTGTGATAGTGGAGTCCCTCGATCAGGTTGATCATAGTAAGGAATTATCTCCATATTATGGAATTCTTCAGCCATGTGCTCCACTTCAACTGCTTCTTGTTAAGCTTGCTTTGCAGCATGAGAAGATCCAATTCCAGCATTTTCTGGTTGTTCTTCCTCATCATCTTCAGTCATACCAACCCCTAATTTGGAAATCCAGCTCCCATCCACTTGAATAAAGCCCATCTTTCGAAGTGTGGAGTCATCAATTTTATTGGAGAACTTTGGAGCCTCCACATATTCTCTTATTTAATCCACTGCAAAATGCTTAAAAAATTTATTAATTAACATGACATAAGGAAGTCGGAAGTCACTTAACCTTTTGGCTTGGATCATATGATCTTTGATGACGTAGACTCAGTTGACCCTGATATTATTCTGGATGTAGTACATCAGAGCCAAATCACCCTCATTCAGAAGAGCATAGTTGCTCCCCCTGGGTGTCAGCACCCAAGCAATAATGAAAGCAAGCAACCTCTGTTCTAAACACATCTTCCCAGCATTTAACACTCTGATCGAGTCAGCACTATTTCTGAGGCAAGAGCGGAAGAACTGTATCTTGTTGAAGTTAGGCAACTTTGAGGTGTTGCCTTTGGAAACTTTAACCCCTTCATCACGAAGGCCAGCAACTTGCTCCCATATAGAAGGAGTAATCACCATGTTTATCGCTTTTACCTGAGACCAAATTGTAAAACCATCTACAGTCAACTTAAAGTAGAAAACTCAAACCAAATTCGGCTAAATATTGCCCATATATTCAACAAATGCCTTCAGCTTCTAGTTCTTCAGTTGTCTTCTCAGAGAAGTGAATCCTTCTCTGCCCAACCAAGCAAATTGGATAAATTTTGGAATTACCAGCTACTTTTGACTGAAATTAGCAATAAATGCATTCATCTTGTCCAGATCACCGTTGAACCATGCTTCTAGGTGACCACTGGGATTTGGTGCAGTAGAGGAGGACTCCCTCTTACTCTTCTTCCTCCCTGATTTCGATCTTTTGAATATTGTTTAGAAGATGAGGAGAAGTGTTTTGGGTGATAGATAGAAGAAGATGAAGGATAATTTGGAGATTGAAGAGGAGAGTGAGTTAAGAGTTAAAAAAAAAAAAAGAACCAGGATTGCTTTAAAGAGAAAAACAGAGTATGTGTGAGAGGATAAGTAATTGAGTCCGTGATTCAGTCAAAATTTCGTCAATGCTTCTGCAGAGTGTGAACCCGCCTTTGAAATACAGTGGTTCCCTTGACCAACAACAAATGTACTAAAATTGTACAGTGGGTAGCAGAAGTTGTCTTGTTATCAGTTAATTTGTTCTTTTTAAAGATAAGGATTGACTAGTCAACACTTTTGTCTTTAATACAACAACTGAATCTCCAATATCGAATCTTGACCCATGTTTTAACTTCTTGAGTAGAAGGTGTAGATCCTGCATGTTAAAACTTTGAAACAATTTCCAAAAATAAACTAATCGATTATTTTATCAATTAATCAATTAAATTTGTTCTGGATATGAGTTAAAAAAAGATAGCAAAACATTAATCGATTAAAATGAAAAATAATCTATTAATTTTGAACCATTTAGTGATTTTAACTTATACAAATTGTATTTTACTCAATTAATTCGATCAATAATTGATTAAAATAGTACGAAATATTTTTCAAAATGTAACTATAAGTGATTTTAACCGATTATTTTGAATAATTAATCGATTAAAAGTAAATAAATTCACTGATTCTAGTATTTTAATCAATTAAAAAGCAGTTTATATTAATTAATTTTATTATCACATTTGAATTTATGCAATGTTTGACAAATCTAGAATACCTAATTCGGTCCAAATCATATAAAAACGATCACAAGCTAGAGATTTTGTGAAAATATCTACTAATTGCTTATCAGTTTCAATAAAAAAAATTTCACAATCTCCTTTTGATACATGATCTCTAATGAAATGATGCCTAATTTCAAAAATGTGTTTTGTTCTAGAGTGTTGTATTGGATTTTTGGTTAGTATGATGACACTGGTATTATCATAGAGTAAAAGAATTTTGTTTAGAATCAAACCATAGTCTTTTAGTTGTTGTTTCAGTCATAGGGATTGACACAACAACTTCTAGCCACAATATATTATGTCTCAGCAGTTGATAGAGCAACACATGCCTGCTTTTTGCTATGACAAGAGATTAGGCTACTTCCTAGCAGATGGTAAGTTCCACTTGTACTTTTTCTATCAAGTTTGCATCCTGCAAAGTCTGAGTCAGAATAATCAATTAAATTTAATTTTGACTCACTAGGATACCACAAGCCAACATTCAATGTTTCTTTGAGATATTTTAGTATCCTTTGCGGCTGATAAATAAGATTCTTTAGGAGTATACTGAAATCTTGCACACATGCACACACTGAACATTCTATCCGGCCTAGTAGCAGTAAGATATAACAGTGATCCAATTATCCCCTTATATTTGGTTTGGTTAATGAGTTTTCCTTTATCCTGCATCAACATAACAGTTACTAGACATTGGAGTTAATGTTTCCTTGTAGTTTTCCATCTCAAATTTTTTGAGAAGATCTGCACAATATTTGGTTTGATGCAGAAAACTCCCTCCCTTTAACTGTTTGACTTGTAATCCAAGGAAGTAATTGAGTTCACCCATTATTGACATTTCAAATTCACCCTGCATTTCTTTAATGAAGTGCTTGCATAAAGATTTATTAGTAGCACTAAATATTATCTCATAATATATACTTGAACCAGTATTGTCTCATTATTAGTTTTCTTGAGAAAAAAAGTTTTATCAACAACACCTCTTTGATAGTTTTTTGAAATAAGAAAACTACTCAACCTTTCATACCACTATCTTGGTGTTTGTTTTAGCCCATACAAAGCCTTTTTTAATTTGTATAAAAAATCTGGATGTACATGATCTTCAAATCAGGAGGTTTAGCAACAAAAACTTCTTCATTCAAGTACCATTTAGGAAGGCACTTTTGTCATCTATTTGGTATAACTTGAAATTCTTCATAGAAAAATAAGCAAGTAAAAGTCTAACAACTTATAATCTGACAACAAGTGCATATGTTTCATCAAAATCTATCCTTTTTTGTTGATTATATCCTTTTGCTACTAATCTTGCTTTATTTCTAGTGATAATACCATTTTTATCTAATTTGTTTCTAAATACCCATTTTGTTCCAACAACATTTGCATTAATAGGTTTAGGAATTAACTCCCATACATTGTTTCTTGTAAACTGGTTTAGTTCTTCATGCATTACATTTACCCAATTGTTATAGGTTCAATTTGTGAAATGAACACCATATGATTACAAAATTTATTCAAAGAACTTCTAATAGAAACTCTCTGATTAATATGTCCGATAATGTTGTCGATTGAGAGGTTTTATGGAGCTTTCCATTCTTTGGGTAAATGATCTTTAGGTTCTTAAAAAATTTATGCCTGTTTCTGAAAAGTGGTAGAATATGGTAGTTTTAACTGATACATTTTATCAGTTAAAAGTTCTTCATCTTTATCACAAAGCTAACTGATGCTAATCAAGTTATGCTTTAATCCATCAACATATAATACATTGTTAATGATTCCTGATTCTGCACATTTGACATCACCTATACCAAGAATTTTGCCTTTGTTGTTATCTCCATAAACAATAGTCCCACCACTCTTAAGTTTCAAATTGTGAAATTTTGAAACATCTCCAGTCATGTATCTTGAAAAGTCGTTGTCCAGGTACCAAAGGTTCTCAATCCACTGTTCTTGAAAAAGAATTTAACATGGTTTTGGTACCCTTTTGAAAATAATAGGGTCCATCTAAGTTATTTGAAATAATTTTTTGGGAACCCATTTAATTCTACCTTTGGGAACTGCATATCTTTTTATTTTGCATAATTTTGTTTTCTTACCAACAATAGGTGTGAAACCAATGTCAACACGATCAATGACTAATTTTTGTGATCCAAGAAGAACATCAAGATTTTTCCTTGTGCAAACTTTGAAACAATTTTGATCAAATATACAATCTTCTTTTGTAATTCAGGACAATTTTCACAAGGTTCAGTTTCCTTACGCATACAATTAGAATTATTATGAATCATTTTAAGATATTCATAATCAATTTTCTCTTCAAGAAGTTTATTTTCAGGTGTGTTGACTTTATCTTCTAACCAATTTTTCATACATTTCAATATGTTATTTTCTTTGTCCAGTCTCTTTGGTTCTTCATGCATTTCATTGAAAGCTTCTTGCAAAGAACTGTAATTCATAGAATTATTAGAGAAGGTAGAACTTACACTAGTGGTTGGAGATTCTAGACCAGCCATCAAACACAAATTTGCTTCTTCTTCTTCTTCTTCTGAATTTTTAGTTGATGATGTATCATTATCATCCCAAGCAATGTAGGCTCTCTTTTTAATCTTTTCACTTTTATTGCCTTGATTCTTGATCTTTTCAAGAATTCCATTCTTACATGCCCCTGTTTGCCACAACCATAACACTTGTAATTAAAAGAATTTGAATCAGATTTCTTTACATACCTTTTCTGCACAAATTTATCTTTATTTTTCTTTTTGAGAATTCTGTTAAATTTATTGACCAGCAGACCAAGATTTTCACTTTCTTCTGATTCTTCTTCTTTATCACTTGTTTTAAGTGTTATGCTCTTTACTTTCTTTTCTTAAATTTCCTGCTCATTGAACCTATTGATTTCCATTTCATGTTCCCTGAGTTTTCCAAACAGAGAAGTTGTAGTCATGGTGGATAAATCCTTGGATTTTGAGATTGTTGTGACTTTGGGTTGCCAAGACCTGTCAAAACATTTTAGAATTTTAATATTTAATTTTTCTTTATCAAATGTCTTACCCAGACCCATCAAATGATTGATGATATGTGTGAATATTTCCTAGACATCAGTTATGATTTCTCCTAATTGCATTTTAAACAGCTCATACTCTCTTATGAGAGTGTGTTTCCTGTCCCTTTTTACATCGATTGTGCCTTCATGAGTTACCTCAAGAACTTTCTACATTTCCTTGGCAGATTTGCATTAAAATACCCTGAAAAATTCATTCATGTTAACAACATATGTTATAATATTTTCTGCAGTACAATCATGTTGGATGCCTTTCATCATCATTCAATGCAGAACAATCTCTATCAGTAACTAATGGACCTAATTCAATAACATTCCAAATGTTCTTATCAATTGATTTATTAAAGATTTTCATTCTAATCTTCTAAAATTGATAATATGTACCCCAAAATAGTGGAGATCTATTGATAGATGCTCCCTTTGTAAAATGTAATTTGTTTTCAGCTACGAAAGAAAAAACTTTGAGATTGAAAGACTTGAATGACTTTCAAGACCTGACTCTTGATACCAATTTTTAGAATTACAAGCTAAGATCAAGAGGGGGGTGAATTGATCTAAACATAAACTTTTTAAAATTTTCTTGTATAGATTATAAATTTCAAAGAGTAAGAATTCTGATCCAATTTTGAACCAAGAAGTAGCACGCACAATAAAAGAAAGAGATGAATGAAAGAAAAGAACACAAATATTTATACTAGTTCACCCAATCCACCAAGCTACATCTAGTTCTCAACCAAATTCCAGTTAAGTTTCACTAACAAGAAAACGTTTGATTACAAGAACATATTAAAAACTCACAATCTACACCAAGAACTTGAACCCAGTTCTTGACCCTTGACCGCAACCAAATTCCAGTTGCTACACTAGTGTCCACACTTCCAGACACCAAGACGATAAAGAATTGAAAGGGTAGAAGAAACTAAAACAATCAAACCAGCATGCAGATGCAAGAATCCAGCTACAAAATGAGTTTATTAAAAAACCAAGAACACAGATCCTTAAGAAAGATTTCTGAAGAATTCCAATGGAAAGAATGTGTTTCTCTCTTGAAAAGATCTCTAAAGATTGCTAGATTGATTTTGCAAAGATGTTTTTAAAAATGTTGGAAAAATATGTTTATATAGAGATTTTTCTAACTAACTAATTCAATTAATCGATTAATTCATTCTTTAATCGATTAAAACAACTTAGCTTAAATGAATTTAATTGATGAAAATTCCTTTTAATCGATTAAAAGGTTTTACAATTTTTTTCCAAGACGTTTTAACGGATAAAAACATGTTTTAATCGATTAAAACTATGACACAAAAATTGTTTAAGTGTTTTTAATCCATTAATTCGAAGTTATATCGATTAAAATTCTGTCAATAAGTTTTCTAAAACCTAAGTGTTTTTAATTGATTATTTCGAAGATATATTAGTTAAATTACTGACAGAAGATTTTCCAAAACTTCTTAAATATTTTTAATCGATTAATTCGAAGTTATATCAGTTAAAATACTAACATAAGGTTTTCCAAAACTTCTTAAGTCATTTTAATCGATTAACTCAAAGATATATCGAATAAAACTACGACAAAAAATATTTTCACTTTGTTTAAGTAGTTTTAATTGATTATTTCAAAAATGTATCAGTTAAAAATATGACAAAAGGTGTTTTCAAGTTTCTTAAGTGATTTTAATCGATTATTTCAAAAACTTATCAGTTAAAACCGAGACTGAAGATCATATTAATCGATTAAAATGATTTTTAATAGATTAAAAAGATTTGAGGCACTTTATACTTTTGTAAATGATAGAAATCCATACTATAGAAATGGATAGATGAATATGCCTACTTAATATTGATACAGACTCGCTAATGGACCTTAACAATACATCTCTTATTTCACTTCTTTTGACTTCATCAAATCTTCAAGACTTCCAAGATTCTTACTTCTTCATCAAGGTTTGCATGTGGGCATTGAGTCTTGAATGTGACCTTGGTGGGATGAAGATGAATCTTGACTAGTTTAGGAACATTGTAGTTAGTTCGATTTGTTAATTGGGGTTTTCTGTGAGCAAGATCTAACTCCCTAATAAATTGAGGATTTGAAGCTTTCAAACTTGAGAACACTGAAATTGGAAGGTAAGAAAAACTAGTTGTTCTTTGATTTTTGTAGTACTCTAGGTTAGAAGATCTGGACTCTGGATGTGACTTTATCACATTGTTTGATTTGCAGGAAATTGAGTTGTATCTTAAATTCTGATTGAATTAGTTAAGTTTAGAGTAATGATATATATGAACTATTAGGGTATGATAGTTATAATTGGATTAGGTATGACATATTTTAAAAGAAAATTGAGTAATAGAATCTCATAGGATAATTTTTAATGTTTGGAGCGTAGTTTAACACGAGTTTAACATGTTTGTTACATATTTCGTTCAAGCGATAATTGGTCGCTCAAACGAAATATGCAGAAGAGGAAATGACTCATCTCGGGTGCATTTTTGCTGAAGCAAAAAAACTTTTAGTGGAAGAGGCTTGTCTTGGGTGCATTTTCACTCAAGCAAAAATATCTCACTCAAGCGAAAAAAAACTTCCAAGAGAAGAGGCTTGTCTCGGATGTATTTTCATTCAAATGAAGAAATTTTCGCTCTAGCAAAGTGAGTCTCGCTTAAGTTAGAAAATTTTTGCTCAAGCTAAAATTTTTATAATTTTTCTGTCTGAACTTCTAAAAATCATAACAAATAGCTCATAATTCCAAATATAACGTTTCATAATGCAAATTGAAACCCTGAAAATAAGGAATCCAATGAGACAAGAATTAGTTAAAAAAACATATTAATAGAAAAAAGTTATGCTCAAAAGAATAGATATAGGTTAAATCCCACAAATTCATTCTTTGCTTAAATGTAAAAATTGGTATATATATAACGTAGGATAATAGAATATATTGTTATAATGTGAAAATTATCATATGATACCCTTATATGTATGTTATGTCTGTGATGAATTGATGATAGTTAATGTAGTAGTTTCCAAGAAAGAGATACTACGTTGAGATGTAGATAATATATTGAACTTGAGATTCTGAGGGAGATATCATAACTCTACTAATACTGGACTCACGTAAAGAAAAATATCAAGTGTTAAGAGTTGAAGGAAGTCTCTATGACTTAACTTGTGGTGTGAAAAAGAATGAAATCTGGCAAGTCATAAAGATTTACCTTGTCATATGAGGGAACGTGTTTCAGTTATGTACCTATGTTGGAGATATTCACTTAGGGAAAGTAGTGTGAAAGGTGCAAATTTGAGTCTAAATTCAACGCATGAGAGTCTTCTGGAAGTAGGGTCAAGTGTCTATGATTGTGAGTGTTAGTGTATGATAACATAAGATGTAGCTTACATGCTGAGATACTAGATACTTGATTTATTATATAATTGTGGTGCTTTAATTATTTATTTAGATGTAAAAATTTGAGAATATTTTGTGATAATCATATGAATAAAGAATTTTATCATTAGTTTACCCTAGTTTGTGTGGTATGTTAATCGAACTACAATAAACGTGTTGTTACACGTGAGCAGATAATATTTCACGTGGTCGAGTCTCAACATTGAGTTGCTAAGGAAGTGGAAATGAAGCATTACGGTTAGTTATTTTGTTTAAATATAAAATATATATATATATATATATATATATATAACTTATGAAATATGATAGTGCTTCTTTTGAAATACTTAGACATATAATGTAAATACATAATGTAATTATTTCCTTAAATATTTTTAAATCTTATATTTCTTATGTAATGATTGTAGAGACGTTACAATTATTATTAGCAAAATCATATACATATATATATATATATATTCCCATTTTTGTTATGTTTTTTATGTTAGTATTATGGTGCTTGATTTAGTCCCACATCGATTAGGATTGTGAGATGAGGTTCTCTATTTTGTTATATAAGCAACCCTATGTAAAGTTTGAGATATACACGAAATAAAAATACTTCCTAGTGTAGTCGTGGACGTAGACATACATATTTTAGCCGAACCACGTTAAAATTCTTGTGTCGTTTATTTTTCTCTCCTTTATTCTTTCCTTTATTATTGTCTTGTTCCTAACAATTGGTATCAAGAGCCAATTTTCTTAGTATGCTCTGTGGTTGCGGCTTTGTCCGATCTTCCACATCGGAAAAGATTTGGTCTTTTTTCTTGGGAATCTCGGTTTAGAGAAGCGGTGGGAGCTTTCTTCGAAAGCGGTGAGAGCAATGGCATTGGAAGAAGGAAAGGTGAGGATCGAGAAGTTCGATGGCGGTGACTTCGGGTTCGGAAGATGCGGATGGAAGATTATCCGTATCGAAGAAGTTGTATCTACCCTTGACAGGGCGGAAGCCAACCGACATGGAGCGATCGGAATGGGAGTTGTTAGATCGGCGGACGCTTGGTGTGATCCGGCTGACATTAGCCAAAAATGTTGCGTTCAACATCATGAACGAGAAGACAACCGTAGATTTGATGCGGGCGTTGTCAAATATGTATGAGAAGCCCTCTGCGACCAATAAAGTGCATTTGATTCGCGAGGCTAGTCAACCTCAAAATGGGTGAAGGTAACTCGGTTACTAATCATATTAGTGAATTTAATGCAATTATTGCGCAGTTGACATCGGTGCGAGATAATATTTGATGATGAGGTGAAAGCATTAATTTTATTATCATCTCTACGGAAAGTTGGGGTGCAAGCTCATTCTTGCAGTTAGTAATTCTGCAAGCAATAACAAGTTGAAGCTTGATAACATCCGTGACTTGATCTTAAGCGAAGATGTTCGCAGGAAAAATTCGAGTAGAATCTTTCGGTTCTAATTCGAGTTCGAGCATTGAGTGCTTGAAACTAGAGGAAGAAGTCGCCGAAAGGTCGTAATCAAGGCCGAGGCGAGATCAAAATCCGAGAGGGAGATCACAAGCAAAAGTCCGGAATGATATCACTTGTTGGAATTGTCGGAAAAAGGGCCACTTTTCAAATCGGTGTAGGGCTCCAAAGAAGGACAACAACAACAACAAGAAGCAAGATGATGATCAATCGGCAAATGCGACAGAATCGATGAAGTTGAAGATGCACTTTGTTATGTAGTTTAGATAATTCTATTGACTCATGGATTATGGACTCGGGTGCGTCATTTCATACTACACCTTCCTTAGAACTATTATCTAACTATGTTTCTGGAAAGTTTGGGAAGGTCTACCTTGCGAGATGGAAAATCTCTTGATATCATAGGAAGAGGTGATATTAACATCGGAACCTCTAATGGAAACGTGTGGACTTTGAATAATGTCGGACATATTCCAACCTTAAAGAGAAACTTAATATCTATAGGGCGGTTGGATGATGAGGGACATTACACCACTTTTGGAGATGGACATTGGAAGGTAATGAAAGGTAATCTTGTTGTTGCTCGTGGAAAGAAGCAAGGATCTCTCTACATGATTGCGAGATGAGGATATGATATCGGTTGCGAAGTTGGCAACAATTCCTCCTTATGGCATCGGAGGCTTGGGCATATGAGTGAGAAAGGAATGAAGCTCATGATATCAAAAGGTAAAATACCTAACGTGAAGCATGTTGACGTTGGACCTTGCGAACATTGTATCTTTGGAAAGCGAGAAAAAGGTTAGCTTCTCCAAAACAAGTAAGTCGTCTAAAGTTGAAAGACTAGAACTAGTGCATACGAGATGTTTGGGGGCCGGCTTCGGTGAAATCCCTTGGAGGTTCACAATATTATGTAACCTTCATTGATGACTCTACAAGAAAGGTATGGGTTTATTTTCTTAAAAATAAATCGATGTGTTTTCCGTGTTTAAAAGGTGGAAAAAGGAGGTTGAGACTCAAACGAGGTTTAAAGGTCAAATGTTTGAAGTCCGATAATGGTGGAGAATATGACGAGTAGTCAATTCAAGGAGTTTTGTTCGAGAGAATGGGATCGGAATGATCAAGACAGTTCCGGGAACACCGAGAACAAAACGGTGTGGCGGAAAGAATGAACGAGAACCTTGAATGAGAGAGCAAGATGTATGAGAATCCAGTCGGGATTACCCAAGGTATTTTGGGCGAGATGCAATAAGCACAGCGACCTATCTCATAAACGAGAGGACCATCGGTTCCTTTAGACTATAAGTTACCCGAAGAAGTATGGTGCGGAAAGAGGTAAATCTTTCACATCCGAAAGTTTTTGGTTGTGCTTCATATGTTATGTTAGACTCTAATAGTAGAGATAAATTGGACCCTAAGGCAAAACGTTGTTATTTCATTGGTTATGGATCCGACATGTTTGGCTACGGGTTTTGGGATGACCAAAACAAGAAAATTATCGAAGTAGAAATGTTACTTTTAATGAAAACATGTTCTATAGAGACAAGATTGCGAGAATGCGCAAATGTAAATAAACGACTAGAGCAAGTATCATTAGAAGAAATTTCAGAAAGTGATGTAGTCAACCGAAGGCGAGAATATACAAGTAGAGCCTATGTCGGAGCACTGAGACGAACACTGAACAAATAGTAGAGTCGGCAACTCCCTGAAATCTTAGTTAGAAGATCTAGCGGAACAATTGTAGCACCACAAAGGTATTCCCCTTCATTGCATTATTTGTTGTTGATCGATCTCTGGTGAGCCGGAGCATTTTCTTGAGGCTATGCGGGGAGATGAATCTATTAAGTGGGAGCTAGCAATGGAAGATGAGATAAAGTCCCTTCAGAAGAATAAAACATGGTCTTTAACCAAGCTACCGGAAGGAAAGAAAGTTTTGCAAAACAGGTGGGTCTATAGGTTGAAAGAAGAACCGGATGGCGGCAAAAGATATAAGGCTAGACTCGTAGTGAAAGGGTTCCAACAAAGACAAGGAATTGACTTCACAGAAATTTTCTCTCCTGTTGTCAAGATGACTACCATCGAGTTATCTTGAGTATAGTAGCTGCGAGAAAATCTTCATTTGGAGCGGTTAGATGTCAAAGCTGCATTCTTACATGGGGATCTTGAAGAGGAAATTTTTATGACACAGCCAAAAGGTTTTGAAGTACAAGGCGGAGAAAATCTTGTATGCAAGCTTCATAAAAGTTTGTACGGATTAAAACAAGCGCCGAGACAATGGTACAAGAAGTTTAATGAGTTTATGAGAAACTCAGGATTTCGCAGATGTGAAGAAGATCACTGTTGTTATGTGAAGAAATATGTTGATAGCTATATCATTCTTGCCTTATATGTTGACGACATGTTGATTGTTGGAGCTAATATGGCAGAAATTGACAAGTTGAAGAAACAATTGTCAGAGAGCTTTGAAATGAAGGATCTTGGGAGGTGATCTTGACGGTAGAAAGAGCACAACAGGTTATATTTTTACATTGGGTGGTACAGCTATCAGTTGGAAGTCTAAACTTCAAGGAAGGGTCTCTCTCTCAACCACTGAAGCAGAGTATGTAGCTATCTCAGAAGCAGCGAAGGAGATGATATGGTTGAAGAACCTTCTAAAAGAATTAGGAAGAGAACAAGATGGTTCTCCGTTGTTTAGTGACAGTCAAAGTGCTATTTGTCTTGCTAAAAATCCAATCCTTCATTCCAGATGTAAGCACATTGAATTGAAGTATCATTTTATCGAAACCCGATAAATGATGGAGACTTGAGTTTGTTGAAGATTCCGAGTGCGAGAGAATCCCGCTGATATGTTGACCAAGACTGTTACAACAACTAAGTTGAGGCTTTGCATTGCCTCAATCGGCCTTCGAGCAAATTGATGATGAAGGCACTACACTAGGTGGTAACGTAAATCAAACTCCAAGTGGGAGAATTGTTAGTATTATGGTGCTTGATTTAGTCCCACATCGATTAGGATTGTGAGATGAGGTTCTCTATTTTGTTATATAAGCAACCCTATGTAAAGTTTGAGATATACACGTAAATAAAAATACTTCCTAGTGTAGTCGTGGACGTAGGCATACATATTTTAGCCGAACCACGTTAAAATTCTTGTGTCGTTTATTTTTCTCTCCTTTATTCTTTCCTTTATTATTGTCTTGTTCCTAACATTTTATTTATATTAATTTATTAAAATTTAATATATATATATATATATATATATCAATTTTAAAATATAAATATTTATTGTTGAATTTATTTATTGTTAGAGATGAGTAAACGTGAGATGGAGTTAAAAAAGAGAAAGAAAGGAAAAAAAGAGATAAAAAAATAATGTAATTAAGGAAGTAAGAAAGAAATAATATTTTTATTTACTATTTTATATTGGAGAAAAAAGATTGAAGGAACATGTGATTATAGAAAATAGGAAAAATAATATAAATATAAATTATATTTTTCTCTAAATAATGTCACAAAAAATAGTTATAAAAAGAATTTTATTTATAAATTTATTATTACTATTGCTAATAGTAATAAATATAATATTTTATCAGAAAATAAATTAAATAAATTTAAATATTATTTAATTTCAAAGTATAGATAATTTATTTAATATTAATTATATATATAAAAAAAAAATTTCAAAATGTAAAAATTCAGAGATGATAGTAAAATATTGACAATTTTAAAGGTGGAGATATTCATATGTAAAGGTGATAATTGGTGAAACTAAATTGTTTTAAATCTTCTTTTCAAAACTCACTAATAAAGACATCAAATTTCACAGACAATCAAAATATCTTCTATTTCTCTCTTCAAACCCAATCTCACATTCTATAACACTATCCTGTGTTAATTCACTATATCAATGTAATAGTAAATTTATTTCATATACTTCAATTTTATTACAAACCCTTAAATTTGTAGGTAAAAATATACTTTAAGGGAGTAAATTTAAAATGTATATTATTGTACCTTAAAAAAATCAAGAAAGAAAAAAAGAATTAATTTATAAAATATTAATGAGTTTGTTCCTTTTGTATTTATATTTGCAAGGTTAAATGAATAGTGAGCTGCATTTATAGCTTTGAAGATTTATTAACTGAATAAGTAATAACGACCATGTATATTAATTAACCATGCAGATATCATTATAAAATTACAAAAATGATTCCTTGATTTCCCCGTTCATCTCCTTGATGTGAGAATTATAAATTTTTAAATTTGAAGTTTTAAATTAAGTCATAGTTTCTTTACACTAAAATATTTGGAGCGAAAACGTTATATCTTTGGTGGTCTTCTGCAAATAAATTCATGAGCAAGTATACATTTCATCTTTTCTCTTGCTTGGTTGGTGATGATTTAGAAACTGAGTATCTTTGTGAACGCATCAGAATATACTACTGAAATCGATTTAACCTCAGCAATTCCGAATCCATAACACTGTATGCACTATGATCCTTGTTCATGTAACAAAGAAGACGAGATGGTCTGCAAAGAACGAAGAAAGAAAAAACCTTAGCAATGGCGATGGAGCTTCTTCGAGTACTGTGGACAGTGATGCTGCTATGCTTCTCTTCACGATCCATCTCAGCCAGCACTTTGTAGAACAAATCGACGTTGCAAGGAAGCCAAATGGGGCCATCACAGTCAAATCCGTGTTCCTCTTCAGCCTCTTCTAGCAGCATCTGAAACAGTGGGTGGTTAACGTACTTGATCTTCACCACGAACCTTTCTCTCTCTGCTCCAACGTGCACTGGAAAACAACCATGAGGCGCTACTGCACCCTTCTCATCATCATCATCATCATCAAAATCAGCAGCAGCAGCAGCACCACCACCACCACCATCATTCTCTAACAATGACTTTAGTTTTAAGTGTGACCTTGAAAATGGGCAACGCTCCCACGCCTTGAGAATCAGGTTATGCTTCCACTTTTTTCCCTTTGCATGGCCCATTAATCCTGCAACCCTATTTGGTAAACAACAATTTCTGTTGAATGAAGAATTCAGGACGATGAAACCCTCTTCTGAATATTTAATTCAACTGCATAATCAACTAAAAAAATATCTGCAACCCTATTTGGAAGCTTCAAGATATTTATTCTGAGAAAACAAACACATGCATAGCATCCGATAAAGTGTGTTGTATTGAATTTATAAACATGGTGTTCACTCTTCTTTGATGTTGGTCTTAGATGGGCGGAGTTGAAAACGATGACAGAGGAACCACTGGGGTGTGTTCATACACGCTCGTTGTTTTTGGCACTTTCAATGCCGTAAATTTTGAAAAGGGAGATTATATATACGCCAAAGTCAATTTAATTATTTTGGTGAGGACATTTTGTTATTGATGAAGTTTCTTCAATCCTTTTCATTTTAAATTATACTTATCTATTAGTCTTTGTAAAAACAGAGATTTTCTTTTTGGTTAAAAAAAGGAGCTTGGAATTTAAATTAAAATAAAATATTTGAATATAAACATTATTATAATTTAAAAATAAAAGTTTAATTGAAACTAGAAATAAAAAGAGGAGAAACTGAAATAAATACACAATTGAAAATATTAATCATACAAATAAAAATAAAATATTTATAGTAGCTTGGAATAATTAAAAAAGTGGATTTTTTTGGCTACTTAAAGAGTAGTTTTTGAAATGCTCATTTGAATTAAATTCTTTGAAATTATACTTACATTTATATACTTATTTATCACTAAATTCTTTGAAGTTTTTACTGAAATGTTATAATTATGATTGTTACGGTTATTTGTAAAATCTGAAATAGTAACTAAAGCATATAAAGAATACGAAAATTTAAAATTTAGAGTTGTTTGAAATAAAGTAGAGAATCGAAAGTAACATGAAAAGAAAAAAAAGTATTAATTTTCTTATTTGATAAGAAAAAATGTGAAAACAAGTTATTTTTCACATTATATAATTTTATTCATATATAAATAAGAAAAAAATAAAAAATATTATTTTACAAAATTATTTTCTTTACAAAAAGTTATTCATTCTCATGTATAATTTCAATTTATATTTATATAAACAATTTTGTAATCATATAAATACTTATTTTATTTATTTATTACTTTTAAATATATTTTTTCTTTTTTTTATCATATTGTTAAATAAATATATTTTTTACTTTCTTTGTCATATATTTTTCTTTCTTTCTTTTCTTACCTCGAACGAAGTCTTAGTGAAAAAAAAGTGATAAAAAATGTAAAATCACCACAAGAAATATTAAAATTATCGATGATCAAAATCCAGTCAGTAATAATTTTATTATTTATAAAATATTTTTTTAATAAAACTCCCTCCTCTTAATTATTTCTTCATATTATTAATTATCATTGACAGGATTCAAACTTAGAACCTTAAAGTTAGAGGTCGATACTCCAACCACTAAGCTATTAGAATTTTTTGATAATAATTTACAAATAAATTATATTTATATATTTATATCTTTATATATTTATATCTTTATATCTTTATATCTTTATATATTTATATATTTATATATTTATATATTTCTATATAATTAAATATTTATTTTTTAAAATTATTTAATTTAAGAAATTAATCTAATTATGATTAAATTAAATTATTAAATAAAAAATATTTTATTTTTTAATTAGGTGAATAATTAAATTATTAAAATATATTAAGTAATTATTATATAATTTTACCGATGGATATATCCGTTCGGTAACTAATTATTAATTTACCGACAGATATATCCGTCGGTAATTAATTGTTAATTTATCGACGGATTTACCGACGGATATATCCGTCGGTAAATTCATCAATAAATTACTGACAGATATATCTGTCAGTAACATCAAATTTTACAAATATTTTATATTTGTCGGTAATAATTATTTTCCGACGGCTACAAATCCGTCGGTAAAAATCCATCGGAAATACGCGATTTTCTTGTAGTGAATGTGTAATTACAAGGAATAAAAGTAATTTAATGTTGTTAAGGTTCCAACATAAAACCAATTTGGCAATATGTGGAGTAACCTAACATGTATTTAAACCATACCAAATGACATGAGGTAGACGATGTGGGACTTTCAACACACCCCCTCGAACGAAGCCTGTCGGACCAGGCAAATGGTACATTTGACCAAACTAAAGGACAACTTTTGGCTCATGACAATAACCGGAAAGATGTTAGACTTTGGCTCTGATACCATGTTAAGGTTCTAACATAAAACCAATTTGGCAATATGTGGAGTAGCCTAACATGTATTTAAGCCATACTTAAATGACATGAGGTAGGCGATGTGAAACTTTCAACAAATCTAACTAAATATAGCGATTTAATTATTTCTTATAAAATGAGATTTTAACGATTTTATGAAAACGGAAATCAACAAAATAATCAATAAATCAAATTTACGTATTTTTAATATAAATTAATTAGTTAGAAAAAAAGCTACCCTATATAAAATAATACAGTTAAACCAATTTCTTTAGAAAATGTCATAGATTTTGTCCAAAACAAAAATATCATGCAAACATTCTTCTCCTCTTACCGTGAATGTGAATTCCCTTGAGTGCTTATATTTCTCAATGGACTCCCATGAACGATTTATTCTAGCTTCACTTACATCTAAAGGTCAAATAATAATTTAATATATAAATTATAAAAAATAAATCAATTCAATTCTAAAATAAAAATGAAAAATATATTTTTTATTATCATTTCTTTATTAATAATTAAATATTTATTTTTATTTTTAAATTTAAAATTAGTAAATATTTTATCAAATTAATTTTTAATATATATTTTTTAATAAAATAGTATTATTTTTATTTTCATTTAAAAAATATTTATTTTTTATGAAATAAATTGATCCCTAAGCCAATAGACTAAATTAAAATCAATCTGATAAAATTTAATTAAATCATAAATTTGTTTGTTTGTTTTAATTTATTAGATCTTTCCGATTGAGGTGAACTCAACTATTTTCACACAGGTACTTTTGTAAGGATGGTGCGAGTCACAGGTCCACATCGAGCAACTTGTAAATTACTATGAGTCGATTCAAAACATCAAAATCGATTCTGGTGATACACAATTTGCTACCACAGGATTTGATTTAACAACTCTAGCGACTGCAGGTTTCTCCAACGCTGCATGTAACATGAAAGATGCTACGAAAATTTAAAATACTATCGCAAATTTAATTTAAAAAAAATATTTTTTTGACAAATTTTATCTATAGTAAACTAACCATCACATAATTTGTCGCAAAAAAGAAATAAAATCATATGCACCTTAAATGAGGAAATTCAATCGTGTTCACTGTAAACAACTAAACAATATTAAAAAAAATAATATTTATGACAGAAATTAATTCTTAAAAAATTGTGACAATTTTTAATTAGAAAAAACGTAAATTTGTAATGGTTGTTTAACAAAAACTATAATAGATATTGTTCGTCTTTATTGTTTTTTTCCCTGTCTAAAAAAAATTAAAACTGAATAATGCACTACAAAATCTGTAGGTAATGTTACTTTACCTACGGATTATAATCCGTAGGTAATGCATTCACCTAAACAAAATATTTTTATTTACTACAACCCCCTCCCCCTTTATATTATTTATTATATTTTTGGAACTTTGAATTATTATTAAATTAATGAAATTGTCATTTGTATGATTCGAACCCAAGTACCTTAGAGTTGGAGACTCCCTTATTTGTTATTATTAACTAGGACTCCCTCCCCTTTATATTATATTTTTATTATTTATGTCCGATACTCCAACCACTAAACTATTAGGATATTTTGATAATAACTTACAAATAAATTATATTTATATTTATCCGTGTAAATATATAAATATAAAATATATATAAATATATTTATATTTATATTTTGATATATTGATATATTGATATATTGATATATTTATATATTTATATATTTATATATTGATATATTTATATATTTATATATTTATATATTTATATATTTATATATTTATATATTTATATATTTATATTTATATTTATATATTTATATATTTATATTTATGTATTTATGTATTTATATATTTACACGAATAAATATAACTACAATTTATTTGTAAATTATTATTAGAAATATCCTAATAGCTTAGTGGTTGGAGTATCGATTTTCAACTTTAAGGTAATGGGTTTGATTCTTGCTAGTGATAATTCTTTTAGTTTAATATAATTTACCTATGGATAGTAATTGCGTAGGTCATGGATAATAATTACCTACGAAATTACCCACGGATGACATTACCTACGGATAATATCCGTAGGTAATGGATAATTACCCATGGATAGAATTCCATAGGTAATGTACAATTTACCTACGGATTTTTATCCGTGGGTAATGTCCGTAGGTAATGTAAAATTTACCTACGGATTTTTATCCATAGGTAATATTTTGTAGATAATAGGCTTTTTTTTTGTAGTGATGTGGGATAGTTATTATTTCACTATTTTATATGACTTATACGTCGATGTTAATAATAATTTAGATAAATTCTCATTTCTTAACCTATTAAAACATTAAAAAAATGTGATAAATAAAAATTTTAAAATAGATAAAATACTAAGGACACTAGGAGGTCAAGTGAGTATAAATAGGTGGGTGATGGATGAAAAAAAAAGAGAGAAGAAGAGGGAGAGAAAAAGGGAAGAGAGAGAGGGAGAAAGAGAGAAAAAAAGAAAAAAAAAATATATAACTGATCTAATAGAGTGAGACATTTATCATTCTATTTATTTATTTTATTTTATATAATTATTGAATGAGATGTTATTAACCTCGTCCTATTTATTTATCTCTAATTATATACTAACTTCTTTTTTTATGTTTATTTATCTCTAGTTACATACTAATCCTTTTTATAGTTATTTATCTCTAGTTAGATACTTATCTTCTCTTATATTTTATATTTATTTATTTATCTTCAGTTATGCATATTATTTTTTATTTATTTATTTACCTCTAATTATACAATAATCCTCTTTTATATTTATTTATTATTTATATCTAGTTACACATTTATTTTATTTTATATTTATTTATTTATCATTAATTATGTACTTGACCATATTTTATATTTATTTATTTATCTCTAATTATGACTTAGTATTTGTTTATTAAATTTTTTTAGAAGTTGAACCTTAGGGATTGAAATAAATAAATATCACTTAAAGAATTATTACTTTTGGCTCATTTATATTAACTAGTTACTACAAATTTAATTAAAATCTTCATAATATAAAATAAACATAATATATTGATGAAATTGAAAAATTGATTTTGCATATCATTTTGAGATAATATTATTTTATATGTGTTAAGTGGTAAAAAGTTGATATAATTATGCCTTGAATTATTATGAAACCACTTAACTTATGTTAATTCTAATATATTTTCCTCCCAATATAGGATGAATTTGAGAATACCTTGATACAAGAGTAAGGAACATAATTGTCAGCATAATTGGAGTAAAATTGAAAGAAAGGAGAACGCTTAAGCGAATGAATGATGCGAGGCCCGACCCAAATTCTCTTATAAAAAGATAAGTTGTGTTTTGAGAAAAGAAGTAGTCTTGGAGAAGATGAGACACGACTAGTGTTAGGGTTTCGTCTAATCTTCATCAATTCTTCTCTTCTTCATCAATTTGAGCATTGTAATGGCTAACATGAGTGACTAACTTCATTCTCTTAGGATTCGGTGCACTTCCTTTGAACTCTTTTGTATCATGGTGATATTTTGATATATTAATCTATACTTTGATGTTGTTATTCTTATCCTTTATGCTTTGGAATGATTTATTCTTGATGTTTGAGGTATGATTGGAAAATATATCTTGAACCCTATATCACGATAAGAATATTTGTTACGTTAATTGTCAGGAATGAAATGAATGTATCAATTGCTTAACACCCTAAACCTAATGTTGGGAAATCTCTTAATTGTGTGAGGAATCAACATTTATTAGGTTTTCTTATGAATTTCATGTGTGAGGAATCAACATGGATGATTTGAGTAGGTGACATCAACATTGTTAGGTTAATTGACGTTTTTAATTGATTTAGCCATTACAAAAGAGGGATAAGGAAGGAAGTCAATCCTAAGTACCTTTAATTGATATTTTCTCAACAATTTACAGTTCTTTGTCATTTAATTTCAATTCAAATCTTATTTGCAAAACTCAATCTGTTTAATATACTTAGTAAGCATAATTGAGAATTTCCATTGAGATTGTTCCTCGTGGGATCGACTTTTATTTAATCGAAATACTATACTGCGATTGATAATTTT
Organism: Sphenostylis stenocarpa; assembly: GCA_963425845.1. Classification (NCBI taxonomy): domain Eukaryota; kingdom Viridiplantae; phylum Streptophyta; class Magnoliopsida; order Fabales; family Fabaceae; genus Sphenostylis; species Sphenostylis stenocarpa. Next base: position 47,205,094 of record OY731406.1, read on the forward strand.
GGTACGCTTGTCAATAATTCAACAAATATTTCTGGCGCCGTTGCCGGGGAACGGTGTTCTTTGAGAATTCTTTGTTTAGTTTATTGAGTATTTTATTTTTATTTTTATTTTTATTTCTGTTTTCGTTTTATTTTTCAGTTTTAGTTTTTTTTTAATTATTGTCTTGTGTTAATCTTTGCTTGAGTTACTCTTTTGATTTATGCGTTTAAGAGGACATGTATCTTCAGAACAGTTAGAATTTAATCCAGAGATTGAAAAAACAGCTCGGAGGAACTGGGGTAAAAGAAGAAGGGAAACTCAAGAACAAGCCACAAGAGAATCTGTTAATTCTTCTTTCACACTTGATTTACCAGACCCAATTATAGAAGATATGGTGGACGAAGGAGAAAATCTGAATCCGAATCCAGATCCTAATATAAATCCAAATCAAAACCCAAATGCAAATCCACCTAGAAGAACTCTTAGAAATTGTGCTATGTAGCAAGGTCCAAGACATTTTTCCAGCATTGTCATTCCGGATGATCATACATTGCAGATGAATCCATCTTTCTTAAGCTTGATTAGTGCTCATCAATTCACTAGATTGGATCATGAAGATCCTTATATTCATTTGTCTACTTTTTATGAGTTGATTGGTACCATGAGATTTAGAGTAGCAAATCTTGAATCTGCATATTTGATATTATTTCCTTTTTCTTTGGCAGGTACGACAAAGGAGTGGCTGAAAGCACATCCTAATCAAAGTCTGACTAATTGGAGTAGTGTAGAAGAGAAGTTTCTGAATAGATTTTTCCCACCATCCTGTTACATCAAAACAAAATCTGACATCACTTCTTTCAGACAAGGAGCAGATGAACAATTTTGTGAAGCATGGGAGAAATTTAAATCACTGTTGAGAAGTTGCCCAAATCATGGATTTGATGACGTTTCTCAGTTGAATATTTTCTATACTGTCTTGTGACATGATGCAAAGATGCTATTAGAGGTTACAGCAGGAGGATCCATGTTGGATGTAGAAATTGATCATGCCACCAGAATTATTGATGCACTAGCCTTTACAGACCAACAAGCCCAACATGATAGACATCCAATTCAAAGGAAGGGAGTTCTTGAACTTAACAGCTCAGATGCTATCTTAGCCCAGAATAAACTTATAACACAACAAATTGAAGCATTGAACCAGAAAATAGAGAAATTACCTCAACAAATGCACACAGTACAATCTATTCTTAATCAACAGATGAGTTGTGATGTGTGTGGAGGTGATCATGCAAATGAACAATGTTCTTATCAAGGTAACATTCAACAAGAAGAAGCTAATTATATGGGTGCTCAAGGTAGTAGTCAAGGCAGGCAAGGTAATTTCCCTAATCCCAAAAATTATTAGAATAATGTTGCACAAGGATGGAGAGGGAATCAGAATCATAATCATAATTTTGGGTGGAAACAAGGTGTTAGCTCATCTACTAGACAACCTGCATTTCAACAATAGTCATATCAGCAACCTCCATATCAACAGCAGCAACAACATTATCCTTCAATGCTCGACAGAATAAGTAAATTGGAGGATACTTTAGAAAAATTCATGCAAGGCACTATGGCTAATCAGAAAATTATTGAGGCTTCATTCAGAAATATAGAGACCCAGATAGGTCAACTGTCCAAGCAATTATCTGAGCAGCAACAAGGAGGACAATTTTCAGCTAACACACAAACCAACCCCAGGGAGCAATGCAATTCAATAACTACAAGGAGTGGAAAAGTTGTAGGTAAGGAGATTGGTGACAATATAGTTGTTGAAGAAAATGTTTTGGTAAAAGAAGATGAAGAGCAAGAAGAGGAGATAATAAAGAAATACATATCCCTAATAAGAAGAACGAAGAGGGAGAGAAAAAAAAAGATAGAAAAGGGAGGGAGTCAAAAAATATTTGTAGAAAAGTTACCATATCCCAAGGTTCCCTCACAAATAGATAAAGAAAGACAATTCACTAGGTTTATGGATATTTTCAAGCATTTACAAATTAATATTCCATTTATGGAAGTTATGGAGCAGATGCCGACTTATGCCAAATTCATGAAAGAGTTGTTAACTAAGAAAAGGAGATTTACTACAGAAACAGTGGAGCTAGAAGAAGGATGCAACGCTATAATTAAGAAATTATTACCTCAAAAGTCCAAGGATCCTGACAGTTTCACTATACCAATCACAATTGGGACATTACAAGTAAGTTAAGGCATTACTCGATTTGGGTGCTAGTATAAATCTAATGCCTTTGTCTATGCTTAAAAGAATAGGAGACTTGGAAGTAAAGCCTACAAGAATGACATTGCAGCTAGCTGACAGATCTCTAAAGATTCCTTATGGAGTAGCAGAAGATGTTTTAGTTAGAGTGGATAAATTCATATTTCCTGTTGATTTTGTGATTATAGACATAGAGGAAAATGAGGAAGTCCCATTTATCCTGGGAAGACCATTTATGAAGACTGTCAAAGTAATTATAGATGTTGACATGGGCAAGTTGAAAATTAGAAGTGGAGATGATGAAGTTAATTTTAATCTGTTTGAAGTTGTACAACAACTGGAAGACAAGAAAGATTGCCTCAGAATAGATACTTTGGAGGAATTACCCATCTCAACTGAAAAACAAGATTACAAGCATATTGCACAACCCCAAAGACATCTCAATCTGACTATGAAGGAAGTTGTTCAAAGAGAGGTACTAAAACCTCTTGAAACAGGTATGATTTATCCAATCTCTAACAGTCGTAAGGTTATTCGCAATGAAAAGAATAAATTCATTCCCACAAGGACAGTCAAGGGATGGAGAATGCGTATATATCACCTTGATCACTCACCTGCATAAGCCCTAAAGCAAATAGGCGTCAAGCTGAAGACGTTAAACAAGCGCTCCTGGGAGGTTACTCAATGTTTTGAATTTGTTTTTTTTTTCTTTTTGCAGTTTAAATTTTTTGTGCATTTTTCTTCCTTAGGTTCTTTCTTTGCAAGATTGCTCCAGGTATACAGTGAACTTCTCCTCAAGACTTTGAAATCTTACTTCAATGGCCTAGGGACAGTCCAACTTTTCCGAGAGGGGGTGAGAAAGTCTGCAGCTGAGGATGAGGCACAAGATAAGGAGGAGATGACAAGTGAAGAAAATGAGGGAGGAAACTTAATTTGTTTTTAATGTTTTTAATTCCTTTGTTTTTAATTTAATGTTTTAATTGCTTTATTTTAAATTTTGAATTCCCTTGTTGTCTCATAATTTGTTTTAGAGTCATATATGAGGTTATTTCTTATTGTCTAATTCAAATCTAGAACGTGAAAAATCATTTTGATTGTTTCCAATAATAAGTGATTTTGGGATGATGAGTATGATAGTGAAAAGGAATTGATGAGGAGAATTAGGAATTAACTGAATTGGAGAAGCTAACCAAAACTCAGGTGAGTAAAGTACCAAAAACAGATAAATTAAGTGTCAACACTTTGTGATTGATAACTGATATTGGTTTATTATCTAATGTGATTACATGTTGACAAGACTTGAAAATGATAAAGGCATTTTTCTTTGTAGTAGATTTAAACCAGAGCCAAATAGTCAACCCTGCATTAATTTTAGGACATCCATTTGAACCCATTCTGAGCCAAAAATAATATTATTTCTTAAACAGAACCCTTAAGTCTAAACACTATTTATCTACCTTCCTATATTTGAGAAAGAAAATGAGTATGAATGTCATTATTTTTCTTATTGTTGGGTATTGCTATTGTTGTCCTGCAGGTATTATTGGAGGGATTAAAGCTTAAAAATTGGCAAACCAAAAAAAGAATACATGCAAAAGCATGAGAAAAAAAATATATTAGAAAAGTAGTTCAAGGGGGGAATAATAACTTGTGAGATCATTAACTCACTGTCATTGTGTTAGGGACAAAAGCATGAAGTTTGAAACTTGACTTGAGGAATTGTTAATCAAGAATCATTCATATGAGTTGAATTTCTCAAATATTTTTGTATATCCCAGAAAAACTAATAATTCTTTCTTAGTCCAGTCCCATTACAAGCCTCAAAAGACCTTTTAATTTAAGTCTTACTTAACAAATGTTGATTGCTTGAAGATGATTATCAATATTGGATTGTCTAAATGAAGTGATTGAATGAGATAAACACTTACCTGTGATAATTAGAGATGAGTATATATAACTCTATTTGAGAGATCATGCTTCTCTGAGGATAGTCGATGACTAATTATTCTTTGTTGGTTTCTGTAACTTGAATGCTTATATGTTCTATTTTCATTTGGAATTGTGAGCATCACCTTTGAAAATTTTTATGTTGCGGTTCTGGAAGAGAAAGAGATAATAGGTGATGGTTTTGTTTTGGAAAAATTACTTTACTTGGGACAAGCAAGATTTTAGGTTGGGGGAGTTGTTAAGTGATAAAAAGTTGATATAATTATGCCTTGAATTGTTATGAAACCACTTAACTTATGTTAATTCTAATATATTTTTCTCTCAATATAGGATGAATTTGAGAATACCTTGATACAAGATTAATGAGCATAATTGTCAGCATAATTGGAGTAAAATTGAAAGAAAGAAGAACGCTTAAGCGAATGAATGATGCAAGACCAGACCCAAATTCTCTTATAAAAAGATAAGTTGTGTTTTGAGAAAAGAAGCAGTCTTGGAGAAGAGGAGGAACGACTACTGTTAGGGTTTCATCTAATCTTCATCAATTCTTCACTTCTTCATCAATTTGAGCATTGTAATGACCAACATGAATGACTAACTTCATTCTCTTAGGATTCGGTGCACTTCCTTTGAACTCTTTTGTATCATGGTGATATTTTGAGATATTAATCTATGTTTTGATGTTGTTATTCTTATCCTTTATGCTTTGGAATGATTTATTCTTGATGTTTGAGGTATGATTGAAAAATATATCTTGAACCCTAGATCACGGTAAGAATATTTGTTACATTAATTGTCAGGATTGGAATGAATGTATCAATTGCTTAACACCCTAAACCTAATGCTGGGAAATCTCTTAATTGTGTGAGGAATAAACATTTATTAAGTTTTTTTATGAATTTTATGTGTGAGGAATCAACATAGATGATTTGAGTAGGTGACATCAACATTGTTAGGTTAATTGACGTTCTTAATTGATTTAGCCATTACAAAAGAGGGATAAGGAAGGAAGTTAATCCTAAGTACCTTTAATTGATATTTTCTCAACAATTTACAGTTCTTTGTCATTTAATTTCAATTCAATTCTTATTTGCAAAACTCAATCTGTTTAATATACTTAGTAAGCATAATTGGGAATTTTCATTGAAATTGTTCCTCGTGGGATCGACTTTTATTTAATCGAAATATTATACTACGATTGATAATTTTGGTACGCTTGCCAATAATTCAACAATATGATATTTATTTTCACTTTCTTATTTCATCTACTGTATATGATAAAACTAAAATATTAACTTAAATAGACGGAGTATCAAGTTGAAAGACAAATATCATTGATAAATCAAATACTTTTAGACGAAAAATGTTTGTTAACTTTAATATAGTTGTGTCCGATATGAAAACAATATAAACTTATAAATTTCATATATTTATACATACAAATGTATAAACATTTATCTCATGTATTACTTTAATCAAGATTTAATAAAAAATAATTACCTCTTAAAATATAACTAGATTATATATTAATAATAAGGGACTGTACAAGTATAACATTGATAATTGGCAAAGGCTCACTTAAGATCAATTGTAATTGTAATTGTAATGGTTGAGCAAAGTTTAAATGTGTAACCCTATTGATTAAGTAAGTTAATTTTCACTATTTCATAAAACTTATATTAATTTTATAATCAGAATAGATATAAACTATTTTAATGTCAAAGTCCATTCTCATATTGACCAAAAATAGATAGAGTCGAATAATTATCTTGTTGGTTGCACATTTTTATTAAGAGCTACAATTTGATGCATTTTTTTCCCATGGAATCTTGGAGGAAGAAGTTTACATCGAAATCTTGTCTGAATTTAGATCTATTGAAGAAAGGAATAAGTGTCGTAGGTTGAAGAAAATTTTGTATGAACTTAAGTAGTTATATCTATATCCTTGGCTTCGATTTGAGACTTACATAATCTATCTCTTTCCTGGGATATTTATAGAGTTAACACTAATGTAAAATGAGTTTTTTTATGTCACTCCTTTTTCGTTGGACTATAAATAATTGACTTAAAAAAAATGGTAACATTTTTTAAAATAATAATGCGAGATTTTATGTCAGACTTTATTGAGACAGACATAAAAGTCACTTTTACGTCGGGTGACGAAAAAGTGGTTTTTACGTTGGTTCCTATGAGGTCTAATATAAAAGTTAATTGCGTTTTATTTCATTTAGAACTTCTTCTTTCTCACGCGAGAGTTTTTGAGTCAATGACGGCGACAACTATCATTATAGTACTTTCAAGAATATTTTTTTTCTACGGTAAGTGATGTCAACACCTATATTGTGTCCCATTTTTTATGATTGGGGTTTCTCTCTGATTGAATACAAGTTTTAGAACGTCTTGTGTATCTTTGAGGTTAGTGTTATATGTCTCTAATTTTATGTTTAAATTGAATCTGTAATTGTTTTTACGATTTTAATCACGATATTGCAAAATATCTCCATTACATTATTATTGAAATTGAACCATTATTGTTTATGGTTATCTGTTTATTTGTTTGAGTGTACTTACGATTTATACACTAAATTGTTATGTTTTCACAATTTATTTATTTATTTGAGTTCCACATTTTTTGTTGTTTGTATTTTTTTTTTGTAAATATGAATGCATTTGAGTATCTAGGAGTAACAAAATTTGTAAAATAGGTAATTATGAACTAGAGTTGGATGAATGCACGTCGTATTAGTGAAGAGTACGAAAAGGGAGTTGAGGAGTTTTTTTAATTTGTTCATGAAAATGGAAAATCTATCAAAGGGACATATTTTTGTACAAAATCTATGATGCTTATGAATTTTGTAAATGTAGTTAGTCTTGTGTAATTTAGGGCACTTTTGCTGTATTTAGTAGATATTTGAATTTTTTTTTTAAGTTAGTTTGATACGTATTGATGTACTTTAGTAATTATATATAATTTAGTTGTGCTCTAGATTGTTGTGTCTGTATATATGAATATTTTTTATATAGATTTTGGTTGTTAAATAAAAACAAAATTGCATATAAAAAAATGCCAAAATTTATGTAGGGTAATATCTCACTTAATGTAAATTTAAGTCGGTCCTATCCATAACAAATGTTGCCGCCGTCAAAACGAGGCGGTCAGAGCGACGCGATAGTTTTGACTTTCTGATTTTTGCGTTTTTTTGGGTGTGGTTACAACGCCTTTAGGTTGTCCGATAACCGGGTTGAACCTAGGGGCGAGGTTTTCGAAAGAGTGTTCTTGGATTGTCCGATAACCAGACTAACCCCAAGAACTAATTTTGAAGGGTTCTTATGGAGTCGCCACCGATGTTTTTACCGGAAACATCGAAAAAGGAGTAAAAAAGGCGTTAGTTTTCGAAAAACCAACTTTGGTCATTAGAACCAGAGTTGGGTAAAGGAGTTAGTTACGTGTAAGGGAAGTGTTAGTTCCCTTACGACGCCCCTTTCGGGTTCCTTATGATAGGCCAGCTATTTAATAAATAAACTTTGTGAAAAGACGCTTTTACCCTTTTATTAATAGAATTAAAATAACGACTACATGATCCTAATGTCTATCATGCAATTTATAGAAATAAAGACAGTAAGAGAGAGAGGGAGAGAATGTAGAAACCTCCGAGGCAAGCTTTATATTAATACTCTTGAAAACTAGGGTGCGTTTTGGCAACCCTTCACTCTTTTCAACACCGAAAAAAAACTCTCGGAAACGCTATAAAATCTCTAAGAAACTCTCAGAAACTCCGGAAATGCTTCAGAGGGGTTCTAAGAAGAGAATTTGAAGAGGTTACAAGAGAGAAAGTCGAAGAAGTATGTGAAATGAGGGTGAAGACACGACTATTTATAGGGATTCACGCCTGTCAGGTCGAGACGGCCGTCTCGCCTTGCAAAAATGGCGAGATGGTCGTCTCGCCAACCGGGAAGGTCGTCTCGCCATTCGCAAGTGGCTAGATGGCCGTCTCGCCAAACGAGACGGCGGTCTCAACTTGTAGAAGTGGCGAGACGGCGGTCCCGATAAGCGAGACGACGGTCTCGACCCTAAAAGGCAAAAATTCTTATTTACATGCAGAAAATCATTCCTATCCTATTATGGGGCCTAATAGTCTCTCCTAGTGGCTTCTTAGGCTTCGTCCATCTTCGAATAGAAGGTCTTCTGGTCTTTATTATGAGGCGGGACAAGATTTGGGGTCTACAACTGCCCCCCCTTTACCTGATCAGTCGACTGCTGGCCTGTTGTGCCAAGAAGATCGACTGGAAGGTAAAGGAGTTTGACCCTCTTGTCCGGTTACCCTTCGGATGTTCCGTCTTGCGGCGATTGATCTTCTGGGGAAAATTTGTGTTGTGCACCTCCAGGATACTCCTTCTGACGGTAGCCGATCCCTCTGTTTGACACGTGGTAGAACCTCAGGATACTCCTTCTGACGGTAACCGATCCTTCGGTTGATGGGTATAAACCCCCCATCAGGCCGGTAGTTACAGCCCACTGTGCGTAGGACTGGATGGGTATGAACCCGCCATCAAGCCGATAATTACAGCCCACTGTGCGTAGGACTGGATGGGTATGAACCCCCCAGCCCATCAGGCTGGTAGTTGCAGTCCGTTGTGCGTTGGACTGGATGAGTATGAACCCTCCATCAGGCTGGTAGTTGCGACTTACTGATACGGCTCGAGCGCAGATCGGGCGCACCGCATGCGCAGGTTGATAGGTATGAACCCCCTATCAGGCTGGTACAGTCCACTGCGTAGGACTGGTGGTGGTGGCGGCTTACTGCTCGGGTGGCTCATGCGCCGGGTGTTGAGATACTTTCTTTTGTCTTTGTTTTGACTTTTCTTGGAGTGGTCGTCCGGTCTGTGTCGGGGATTCTGTTGGTGTTCCTCCAGCTTGTCAGTTGCTGGGGATTCTTTGATTTTGATCCTTTTGGAGTGGTCATTCAACTTTGCTGGGTGTCGAGGATTTTTGATGAGTGCCTCTTAGGTAGGCAGGAATCCTTTGGAGATTTGTTGATCTTGGTGACGCCTCTTGAGTAGGCAGATATCCATTGAAAATTTGCTGATTTTGATGGTGCCTCTGAGTAGGCAAATACTCCATTGAGTTTCTGGTAATGCCTCTAAGTAGGCAGATGCTTCATCGGAAGTGAAGACTTTTGGCTGCATTTGTTTTGCCTCTGACTAGGCTGATATTCCCTTATGGGGATGCTTGCTCTTGCTTGTCAGGTCTTGCCTATGCGTAGGCAAATGACATTCTGAGGATGAACCTAAAGTTTTGCCTTTGCAGTAGGCTCACTGGGATGATCTTTTTGATTGATTCATCGGGGAATTGGTTGACTTCCTGGGGGTCAAATTTTGGTAGCCCTTTTGGAGAATGAAGTTTCAACTCCTTAATTGATATGGGTGTGAGCTGGCTTTTGTGATGCTCTTATTCTGTTGGAGGAATAGAATTTCTTATTCCTTCTTTTTTGTTAATTTTTCCTTTTTCTGAGTAGACCTACTTAGGGAGAAAAGATTTTTATTTGATTTCGCCTTTTTTCACGATTTATCTCTCTTTTTTTTCGCGATTTGAAACTTGGCTTTTTCGGGATAATGCGTAAGCCTTTTTACTTTTTAGTCTCTTTTTATTACGCTGGCTTTTTTTTCTTTCTTTTTGGGGGGTCCACTAGGGATGAAGTTTTCTTTCTTGGTGATCCACCAGGGAATTAGTTGACTTCTTAGGGATTTGATTTTTTTTTTCTTTTTTAGGGATGAAGTCTTGACTCCTTGATTGATGTTGCGAGCTATACTTGTGAAGTTCTTATTCCACTAGGGGATGAGAATTTCTGATTCCTTTTTGTAGACTTTTTAGGAGATCCACTTGAGGATTTTTATTCGGTCTTCTTTGTCATGGCCTTTTTTTGTCATCTGCTGGAGATGAAGGGTTTTCTTTTCTTTTCTGGTCTCTTCTTGTCTCTTCTTTTTTTTTTGTTGAGCCATTGATGGTTTGGACTCTTTTGACTGTTGATGATGATGAACTCTTGAAGCCTTTATTCCTCATTGGGGAGTGTGAAAGAGACTTTGGGTGAGTGTGCTCGATGACTCATGTGGTGGTAATGCTGAGTCGTGAGGAGTATTTTTGTTTTGCCTTCGGAGTAGGCGGGGATCCTCTTTATGATGACTAAGCCTTTCCGTCGGCTTTTCTTTTATGATGTCTGATGATTGTACCCTCCTTTATTGGGTAGAAAAATGATGACTGGAGCTTTGGCTTCTGGAAGCTTCTTATTCTGATGAATTGCTTGATTGACGACTTGCTTTGTTTTCTTGAGAATATTATTTGGAGACTTGGTCTCGGTGATCCTGTTTTCAATCACAAACATGGAGCTAGTCTCCTTATATGCATGAATGATTTTTGTTTTTTGTTATTTATCTGAAGTGATTTTTATTTCTTTCATTTTTTTACCTTGACAAAGTCGTTTTGTGCGACTACTTGTGTGTGGATGCCCTAAATGCAATCTATCCTTTAATTTGATGCATCTAGAGAAGTAATTGACATTCTCCTGCTGGACTTTCATGATCACGATGAAGAACCCCTCTCTTTTATTCATTTTTTGGTTTAGCCCTATCTTTTGCCTAGACCGCTCTTTTGGGGTTTTCGGTCTAGCGGGCTGCCTTAATTTTTTGCCTAGGATATTTTAGCGGACTTTTTCCTTTTTTTATGAATGCCCTAACTTTTGCCTAGACCGCCCTTTGCGGGTTTTCGATCTAGCGGGCTACCCTAACTTTTACCTAAGAATCTCCTAGCAGGCATTATTCTTTTTGTTTTCATTTTTTCTTTCTCTTCTTTTTTTGAGAGATAAGACCCTATCATATGCATATAATGTTCGTGATATGCATCCTATAATACTATTTCAATTAATTTTTCAAAAGGATTAACCAATGTGCTTTTACTTCTGATGAGCTTCTGACGTTATGTGCTTTCGTCGACAGGATAGGTTGTACCGATTTTATCATCTTGGATTTGCCATGATCGAAGAATGAATGTGTTGATTGTAGAGCGACTTGCCATGTCAGTGCGCCCCTCCCTTTTCTTGCGGGTGTCAATCCTCCTATTGATTACTATCTCCACATTTCCTTACTAATTACTAGAATGTCGTAGTGGTAGGGTCAAGAGAAAAGAAGGAAGAAGGTATTTAATTCAAGGGCTTGTGTTTTAGAAGTGTTTCATTTTGACAAAAAATGGTTTTTGTAAGCACGACTAGCCAAGGTTGGTTAGAGTATTTAGGCTAGTTTAAACAACGTTTTGTTTATGGAGTGACGTCTTATTCTATGGTGCTTGCTATGACTGATTGACTTCCCTAGTCCGCCCTATGGGTTTTCAGTCTAGGATGTTGTGTTTTGTTTTGTCCTAACTTTTGTCTAGGTTTCTTTTTTCTTGAACCTAGCGGACTTTATTTTGTAACCCTAATTTTTGCCTAGACTACCCTTTATGGTTGTTCGGGTTTCCTAGCGGGTTTACCCTAACTTTTGCGTAGCCCCCTTTGGTGGGTTTCCTACCGGGTATCTTGCCCTCTCTTTTTTGGCATTTGGCTCTTATGGGCTTTTTTTTATTTTCTTTTCTCTTTGCACAACATTGGTGAAAGATGACTTTATTATGATGAGGTGGAACCTTATTTTGTGTTTCTAGTCAATCAGTGATGATGGGTTTGACTTTTATTTTGGTCAATGGCGCAGTTTGATTATTTTGACGCACTTTTGAAAACGTTTACTTAAACATGGTTATTAATGAGGTTTAGATATGAATAGCAAGAAGAGAAGCAAATAGTAAGAATGACATTCTTTGTAATTAATAGGGAAACATGTACCCTACAATGCTCGGGGGTCGGGCTAGTCCCGAGGAGTAATCTCTAATAGTCATTGGATTTACAAACCCTAAGAATCAGAAGGGAGAACACCTAATGACTAAAGTCACTTTTGACGCTTGAACCCCTCTATTTGGGAAAATATAATTCAAGGTGCAGAGGGGAGACTTCCCTTTTCTCCGTACAGCTTGATCCTTTGTAGGGTCATGCTTCAAGGGATTGTCTTTAAAATCTGGTGGCTCCCTTATTCCTTGAGAGTTTCTAATGAGCCCTTGGTTTGGGTGGTATCCATCTTTCCTCATCATGTGGGTCACCTTCGTATTATTGGGGAAGTCTTTTCATATTGGCGAAAGATATTTCAAAGGTCCTCATCAACCGCTTTCATTCAAGGTGGGGCAAACGACTTGCTGATCTGAATGTCGTCTTTAGCTCGAACCGTGACCAGCTTGTCGCCTACTGCGAGTTTGTTTCTTTGGCAGAGCGTTGAAAGAATTGTCTCAGCGTCGTGAATCCAAAGTTTATTCAATTTCCTCTTTGGATTATGCTTTTCTTTGGTCTTATTGTTTTTCCTTTATTCTTGAGAGCATTGTCTTGTAGCTCCTCGGGGGAGTAGATTCTTCCACTTCTGATCCTGCCACTTCTGATCCTGCCCCCGATACCGGCTATGCTGGAGATATCCTCATTGATGGGCGATGTTTTTACGTATCTCCATGGTACAACTTTATTTGACGTAGGAGGCATGAACAAATGTAACGGCATCCTTGCCCCCTCTTTCTTATTAACTCGGATACCCAACGGTTGAGACTTATTATCCTCTTTAGGCGGATCAACCATTGGAGAGAACTTGACGACGAAAGGTTTGCTCTTCATCTTATTCCGATTAATGGAAAGCACATCAATTAATCCTTTCTTTTTATTATCTTATTATTATTAAAGTGAGAATGAATGCAATTTGTGAATGCAATAGACAGTTGAAGAGATGATGAAAACAAACAATTTTATTTATTTCATCTAGACAGTGTACATTCCTCAATGCAATGTTTCGAAGTACATTTTTTTTAAAAAGCGGAGAAGCCTAAATGAACCCATAGGCGGGTTAGAATTTCTATTTATTTTCTTTTTTACTTTCCCGTGCATGGCATGCGAATGCCTTAATCCTCTTTTCATGAAATTGAGGAATGCCCACTTCTTCGACTGTCTTTTATTAGATGCATGTGTATGAGGATGAAGTTTGGTGGATGCATGTATGCAAGTGTTTGTTTTTTCCTAAACATTATCATGTTTTATTTTCTAACATGATGTATGATAGTGTTTGGGATTTTGTGTTGTTTTTTTTGTATGCGGATGAGGGCATGAAGAATACTAGCTACTTTCTGGAATGCATATGAATTTAAGAATGTGTTGTTTTTTTTTTTGTAATGAAATAAATGATTAGTGTAAGATAGATATGCCTTAAGACAATGGCTTTGGTATAACACCATACCCATTTTGGTATAATGGTTCCTTCCTCATAAAGGACATCATATATTTTAACACACTTGTCTCTTCCTTATGGAAGATCACAAGCGCACTTGGGCCTCTTTCGCCTTTGTCTTAGGGATATCTAATGCCCCTAGAATGAATGTATTGATGCATACACTAAAAAAAAGACTTTTTATGATAAAAGGGGCGCCAGATGTTCAAAGTGCGATAACTTTTGATTGACATGTCCGATTTGGATGCACAACATATCAAAACGAAGAGAAAAAGGTAAAGAATCGGGTTGCAAATTTCTAAAGGGGATTTGGCCCAGTAATTTTCCCAAAAAACGCCTCTAAGACCCATTTTTTAGAGATTTATTAAAATGATGCGTATGCATACTTTCCTTATGCATTTTTTTTCTCTCTTGGTTTTTCCACTTATGACATGATGTGATATGAATGGTACGACTTTGTCAAAATTGTTTTATTTATTATTTACTTTTGTATATTTTCTTTATTTTATTTGTTTGAGAGCCTTTTATCTCTTCAGTCGGATTGCGTGGCTACTTAGCTTGCAAAGAACCCGAAACCAGGCTAGCTAAAAGGTAGATTGTCCGAGATAAAATGGTTTATTGCAAAAGAATAATATTAGCATCCCTTATCTCTTCTGTCGGACTGCGTGGCTACTTAGCTTACAAAGAACCTGAAATCAGGCTAGCTAAAAGGCAGACTGTCCGTGATAATGATGTTTATTGTGAAAAATGTTTTTTTTTTGTGATTTTTCTGTTGTTTGGTTATGTTATGCAACAAACAAATGCACACACAATTCAATCATCCGCGAACATGCGAGAAGTCATTTTAATCACGAGGTAGGGTTTTTCTACAGAAAAGTGCTTTGGCGAAGGTAGGTTCTAATTGTTCTCACCAAGGCTAAGGCCCCCAAGGTGCCCCCATTATAGGGTCCCCACTCTCCATCCTTCCGACCATGCTTAGCACTAAGGCCATAGTCAGTCTTTGTGCCAAAAAAGGAAGGTTATCACCTTGAGTGGTGGTTTCCGATCACACTGGTGGGCACAAGGCCATCACTACAGTGAACCGTACCTGCCACCCACTCCCTATGGATTTCTCACTTGCCCCCGGGTATAGAGGGAACTGTTGTGTGCAAAGGTTTGTGTATAATTTTTATTTCAAACAATTGCGTAAAATAAACAAACAACAGTTATTAAAGCCAAACATTAAAACATGTTACAATACAAGGTAGGGTAAAAGCGTAATTTATTGGTTTATTTATTTAAGCTGACCCCTCACTAAATGAGATCAACTCTCTAGGCTTCCCTAGTGGAGTCGTCATCTGTCGCCGTCGTCAAAACGAGGCGTTCGGAGCGACGCGATGGTTCCGACTTTCCGATTTTCGCGTTTTTATGGGTGTGGTTATAACGCCTTTAGGTTGTCCGATAACCGGGCTGAACCTAGGGGCGAGGTTTTCGAAAGAGTGTTCTTGGATTGTCCGATAACCGGGCTAACCCAAGAACTAATTTTGAAGGGTTCTTATGGAGTCGCCACCGATGTTTTTACCGGAAACATCAAAAAAGAAGTAAAAAAGGCGTTGGTTTTTGAAAAACCAACTTTGGTCATTAGAACCAGAGCTGAGTAAGGGAGTTAGTTACTTGTAAGGGAAGTGTTAGTTCCCTTATGACGCCCCTTTTGGGTTCTCTATGATAGGCCAACTATTTAATAAATAAACTTTGTGAAAAGACGTTTTTACCCTTTTATTAATGGAATTAAAATAACGACTACATGACCCTAATGTCTATCATGCAATTTATAAAAATAAAGACAGTAAGAGAGAGAGGGAGAGAATGTAGAAACCTCCGAGGCAAGCTTTATATTAATACTCTTGAAAACTAGGGTGCGTTTTTGTGACGTATGCCTTATTTTAATATTATATTAATATTACTGTGCAAGAAAACTTCGTAATGAAGTTTTCCTCATGCACAGTAAATTTTTTTCTTATATATGCATACTAAAGAGGGGGAGGAGGAGAATCAAAATTTTCTTCTCATCCTTCTTCTTCTATTGTCTAAATTTCAAGCAACGAGACTCTACTCGTGCAGGATCTGGTGAAACGGGAGAGAGCTTGAATTAAGTGGGAAAGCTTCGGTAGAAATACCATACCAGGTAAGGGGAAGTTTAATTCATTCAATATATGAAATTGAATTGTTGGGTACTCTGTGAATATCGTGTGAATAAGGAATATGAGTAGAGATATGAATTATTTGAATGTCCGATTTTGAAGAATTTCGATTCGACTGAACTGTTCACTCGTTTGAAATTTTTTGAAATTCTTGAAATTAAGGATGAATTATATAATAAAATTGTTGTTTTTAACTTAAATTGAACATGTTTATGGTTTAATTTTGATTTGGAACTAATTTGGGTGATTGAAACTGAGAAATTTGAAACCTGGATTTTGAAAATGGCGATCTTGGAGGTGATTACTATTCATATTTTGCAAAGCTTTAAATATTGATTAAATTCTTGAAATTAAGGATGAATTATATGGTAAAATTGTTGTTTTCAACTTAAATTAGATATAATTCATGTATAATTTCGATTTGGGACTAGTTTGGTTGTCTAAAACTGAGTAATTTGAAATCTGCCAAAATCTGCAAATTTTGACACTATTACTGGGCAAAGGAAGAAGAAAGGGATATGGTGGGAATTTTTTTAAAAGATCAAGGGTAAAATAGTCATTTTACATCCTAGGGACATAAATGTAATTTTTGAAAATGTTCAAGGGCAAAATAGTCATTTTACATCCTAGGGACATAAATGAAATTTTTGAAATTGTTCAAGGGTAAAATAGTCATTTTCGGGACATGGAAGGAATTTTTGAAAATGTCCAAGGGCAAAATAGTCATTTTCAGGACATGGAAGGAATTTTCAAAAATGTCCAAGGGTAAAATAGTCATTTAGGGACATACATGGAATTTTAAGAAAAGATTAAGGGCAAAATAGTAATTTAATGATTTCGAAAATGATTTCGAAATTAGTTTCGGAAATAGTTTCGAAAATGATTTCGGAAATGATTTTAGAAAAATATATATATAAAGAGAGAGAGAGAGAGAGAATGAAAGTAGTGTGTTGTGACGTGTGTGGGTCGATCGAGCCTGAGGGCCGATGCCCGAATCGATCCCGAGACGTTATATATTAGCTAGACTGAGCCGGAGGGTTGGTGCCAGAATCAGTCAAATACTATTTTTATTGACCCGAATGAGCCGTGAGGACAGGTGGTCCAGAATCCCGCAAATGTGAATAAATTTTGTTATGTTTGAATGGTACCCGGGGTGGTACAGAGTACATTAGTGTAATAACTATGTCGGAGGATTCTGAATGAGGTCCCATACTTCACTGATTGGTCGGGTCAGGTAGACTACGAGATCAGGTGGTGAGAAGTCGATGGGGGGATGACTGGTGGCGCGCTCGAAGGGGTACTCCAGTATGAGTGATGAAGGGCGCCAGTAATCCTACTCGTGTGGAGGGTGGTCGGAATGGTACTGCGGTACCGATCACAATGTGCCCACGGATGATAGCCTCCGAGTTCGGGCATAGTTAGCGTATACTTCCGAAGGTGTCTTAGTGTGTTGATACTTTCGTAATTGATCATAATATATAATTATTACTTCTATATCTGTTTTATTATATCGAATGATTTAATACTTACCCCTATTTTTCCATGTGGATGGGACTCGCGATGATCACTTTTATGTGGGAGCAGATCGGATCAGGAGTTGAGAGATGGTGATGTGACTACTTGGACAGACAGGGATAGTTCGATGGGATATCTTCGAGGGAGTTACTTTTACATGTATAATATATAAATAAATTATGTTGCTATATTTTGAAGTTATGTTAGTGAACTAGAATTTCAATATATGTTACAATTACAGTAATATAATGTAAAATAGATGTTGTTATTTACTTGTTTACTACTTTGCGAAAACATCATTATAGTAGCGATTTCTAGGGTCGTTACAGTTTTGGCAGCCCTTCACTCTTTTCAACACCGAAAAAAAACTCTTGGAAACGCTATAAAATCTCTAAGAAACTCTCAAAAACTCTGGAAATGCTTCGGAGGGGTTCTAAGAAGAGAATTTGAAGAGGTTACAAGAGAGAAAGTCGAAGAAGTGTGTGAAATGAGGGTGAAGGCGCGACTATTTATAGGGATTCGCGCCTGTCAGGTCGAGACGGTCGTTTCGTCTGACAAGGTCGAGACGGCCGTCTCGTCCGTCTCGCCTTGCAAAAATGGCGAGATGACCATCTTGCCAACCGGGAAGGCCGTCTCGTCATTCGCAAGTGGCGAGACGACCGTCTCGCCAAATGAGACGGCGGTCTCGACTTGCAAAAGTGGCGAGACGGCGGTCCCGATAAGCGAGACGACGGTCTCGACCCTAAAAGGCGAAAATTCTTATATACATGCAGAAAATCTTTCTTATCCTAGTATGAGGCCTAATAGTCTCTCCTAGTGGATTTTTAGGTTTCGTCCATCTTCGAATAGAAAGTCTTCTGGTCTTTATTATGAGGCCGGACAAAATTTGGGGTCAACAAAACGTAAATTTACATTAATTAATGTAAATTATGACTTAAATTTATATCGAATAAGACATTATCCGACATAAATTTTGGTGTTTTTTTATTTTATTTTATCAAATTCTTTTACATATGTTCCTTTATCTGTGTAATGTAAATTTACGTTAGTATTTATATAATCTAACATAAATTTACGTTGATAAAAATGATTAATGTAAATTTACGTTTTTTACATTCACGGTAGATCTTAGTCAATAATAGACAAAAAAAAAAAAAATCATTTCTGTATTAATGTAAAATGATTGTACCTTATTTTATTAGAAACAAATATAAAATATCAATAAAATGACAGAAGATGTTAAAATAATATAAATTAATTCATCAATGCTTATAATAATAATAATTATCAGGATAAATAAACTATCAGTAAAGATACTAGAGATAATCTAGGTTGAGATAAGAAAAGTATTGTCCTTATAGAGAATATCCGCACTACACAAATAGAACGAAATAATACGTGTTCCTCTCCTAATACACATCAATGCGTCAAATCAATCAAATACAGGGAAGGATCTCCAAAACTTCTGAACCCAAAACATGTTGAAAATATGTATATATTTTGAGTAAGTGTAAAACTAGATTATATGCAACACTTAAGAAAAAGATCACATTTAACTTTAAAAAAATTATTTATAATAGATATTATTAATGTCTACAGTTTTTATCTCAATCTAAAAAAAATAAAAAATGAATAATACTTTTGTAAAAGTTATTATCCATGAAATTATTTTGTCTCATCTATTATCATATATTTATAAATATATGATTCATCTTTATATCATATATTTCTAATTTTCTATTTTAATTTCTAAAATTTTATTTTAATTTCTGCATCAAATATGCATTAAAATGAGATTAAAGCATTCAACTACAAATAAAAACATTAAGATCCACGTGTTTTGTTGTATGAGATTACAATTCTAAATGTATTGGATATAACATGTCCCCCCACATGCACCCCATGTCAAATCCTTTGATTTTTTTTCTCAATTAGTGGAGTATGCCCACGTGTCGACGACGCAATCGCTAATGATATAGATCTTTCCGCCAAGGACTCTAGGGCAATGAACTTGTGGGCGACGTGCATGGGAGGGCTATTCTATAAATTTATAAATCAACTTGACTTAAATTCATTTAAATTATAAATTAAAAGGACTATTCTAAAAATATCTAATTACAAATTTTGATGAATAAACCTAATTTGTTTTGAGATTCATAGGTGGGAAACCCAAATCCATTTAACATTTATAATTCAAAATTACATAGTTTATCTTTATCAACTTTTCCTTTTCACTAATTGCATCTAACATATCTCGCACCTTACAAACCCAAAATTTCACGCCTATGAGACCTTAAATTAGCTTCTCCCAAAAATTAATTAATATTCGCACTATTCTAGCAAATTACAACAATAAATGACATTTAAGAGATCAATCAAGGATCTTGGACAAGTGGATAAAGAATGTCTTGAAATCTAATAGGATAAATTCTTCTGAGTATGAGGTCCAATTTGTGAAAACACTCCCGTCTTAAATAAGTATAAATGTCATTATAGGAATGAATACTGACTTAATAAATAGAGAATGAATATTAACTTCAAAGAAAGAATAGAATAGTTATAAAACTTACTAGAATATTTTTATTTATTAAGATGTTTGAGTAAAGTGTTAGTCACTGAAAACAACTTTTGGTTAAAGAAATCCTATGTAATATAATAAGATATTTACTTTTTTTAATTGTTTTGTCAAGTAATTTATAAAAATAAAAAAATTAAATTAAATAAGAAGAGATAATAAGATAGAGAATTATTTTTTTAAAATTTATTAAAAAAATTAATAAAAGAAATTAATAATAACTTGATTAAGAATGAATATTATAAATTAATATTTTTTAATTTTTAATATAAAAATAATTTATATAAATTATTTCTTATTGTAAAAAATATAAAATATTATTTTATTCTGTTACATTATTCTTAAACAATTTATATTTGATTTTATTCAAATAATTGTTTTTAATAAAATTTAAATAATTCATTCTCTTTTATTCTCTCCTTTCATCTATTCTGTGTTTGTTTACTTTTTAGGTTGCTCAGTGAAGTAATTATAAAAAAATTAAAATTATTTACCATGTCACTTAACATTCTTCTAAAAAAAATGGTTTAAAACAACTAATGTTATAGTTAAGTATTTCAACAACTCCCATTAATATAATATTATGTATAAAGAATAATTAAGTACATTAATTATATATTATTATTATTATTATTATTAATATATTTAAAGATACATGGTCGGTAAATATATATTATTGATGATTTATCAAGAATTTATCGAAAATTTTATTGTCGATAAATATTACTGATAGATATATCTATAATTATAGGTAATTACCGATAGATATCTATCAAAAAGTGTTGTAAGTAATTACTGACAAATATATTTATCGGAAATATCAATTGGTAATATTCTAATTTCTTCCAGGTTTCATTACCATTTTCTTTTAATAATACCCCACATTTTATATCACAGACAATTTGTAACAAGCACGCACAGAGTTTCATGTGATGACGTGTTCCCACTGCACCCCTTTGTGAACTAAGGTTTTGCCATGTCTTCAATTCATTAGTAGTTGCCCACATGATAAACTTGGTCACTGGTCATAGTAATAGTTGGTTGGGTAGTCAACAACAACTCTTGCTGTAGTATGAACAAGTTCATCCTCTTCTTAGAGACATGAGTTTTGAAAAGGAAAAAGCTATCCCTTTGTACATATATAAAGCTCTTACAACAAAAAACTTTAGTTTTGAAAATAATTATTCTAAAATGAGGAGAATGACCCTTGATTAATAGTAACTTAAAATTCAAAAAGAAAAGTTAAAATTGAAGATTTTGATGATAGACTAGTTAACACTGGTTTCCTTGAATAGAAATGGTGAGAGTGACACCACTAGAGTCAACTGAGAGTAACCCACAAGGTCTATGAAATGGGTAACTGATATGGCACCACTAAGTAATGAGATGGTAACACCACCACCTCCTCATGGTCAAGAAAAAGAGAGGTAATTTATCATCATCAGGTCAACACATCATAACGCCACCACCTCATTCATTTATTCATTTATATATCAAACATCTCTCTGCACTCCCATCCAAGGTCCAATCATGGAATAAATTCAGATGCATAACTTAACTTCAAGGTACGGTATTTGGTTCTTATTATCTATACCTACTTTAGGCGATACACAATTAATTATATCATTAAAAAAAAAAATCTATAAAATATTAACTAAAAGAATTGTGAATCGAACACGAGTACCTTAAAGTTGAAAATTGATACTCCAATCACTAAGTTATTAGGATATTCTAATAATAATTTACAAATAAATTATAGTTATATTTATTCTTATAAATATATAAATATATAAATACATAAATACATAAATATAAATATATAAATATATAAATATAAAAATATATAAATATATAAATATATCAAAATATAAATATATCAAAATATAAATATATCAAAATATAAATATATTTATATTTATATATATTTTATATTTATATATTTACATGGATAAATATAAATATAATTTATTTGTAAGTTATTATCAAAATATTCTAATAGCTTAGTGGTTGGAGTATCGACCTCCAACTCGAGGTGCTTGGGTTCGAATTTTGTAGTAAATAAAAATATTTTGTTTAGGTGAGTGCATTCCCTACAAGCGAATTACCTACAGATTTTACTCGTAGATAATAAGCGTTTTTTTTAGTGTATAGATGAAGCTTAAACGCATATATTGAATAAAATCAAACATCACAAAACTCAAATCACATGATAACATTCAAAATGAAGAGTGACAATGACGGTAGCTGTAGCAGCTTGACCTAGGTTTTACTTGGAAATGAGAAAAGAATTTCTGAAGAAGAAGGGAAAAGATTAATTAGATTTTTTATTAAAAGAATTATAAAAAAAAATTAGTATCTCTCAATATAATAATTTTTATTTCTTATAAAGACTAGTTTCTAAAAAAATTATAAAAAAAATTATTTATAAAATTTTCTATTAATTTAAATATTATTAAATACTTCTAACAAATTTAAATTTATAAAAAAACTTACAAAAAATAATTTTAAATATTTATCAATTTTTTTAGATATTTAAAAAAATGATAATTATTTCCAAATAATTTATTTTAGATAAAAAAATAATTTATATATATATATATAATTATATATTTATAACAAATTTGATAAAAATAATTTTTTAAGAAAATATTATAATTATTTGTTGATATTTTTTCAAAAAGATCAAAAATTATTTTTTATAATTATATATTTTTAAAAAAATTTACGAGTATTTTTTTAAATAATTTTTTATAAAATTAAAATAATTTATTATTTATTTTTTGAATAATTATTATTTATTTACATACGGATATATTCATCCGAAAGAACAAATTTCTTAAAAATCAGTCATCACTCACTTTATGCTTCCAAATGTTCTGCCTTTGGCATCTCTGTCACGTATAAATAAATAAATAAATAAATTAGAATTTGTTAAAAATAAATAAATAAATAAATCTGCACTACAAATTGAAATTTGTTGAAAATAAATAAATAAATTGTAAAAAAACATCTTCAAAGATGCAATAAATATTTAAATTGTATAAACCAATTTTAAACAATTAATAAGCAACAAAATCGAAGTGAAAAATAGACAAAATGTTATCCTTCCAAAATATTTAATAATAAAAATACTTTAAGAAAGAGATGACTTTTCAGTGTGATGTTTTTTCCCCTTTTCATCTATAACCCAATCTATTTTTCTAACAATCCCTATTTAATCATATAATATTAATTAATAAATAAATAATTTAAGTTTTATTAATGTTATGTCAATAAAAAAAATTAAAATAATTGATTGTTTGATGGATAGTTGTCCATCTATATTTTTTTTTCTATTTATAAGCGTAATTCCAAAAGGAGAAAATTGAGCGAAAAAATATAGTCAATATTTTAATAACACACCAATAAAATAGTCATTAAAACGTATATTAACATACTAATAAAAAAATTAGTTAAATATTTGATATATTTAAATAATAATAATAATAATTAAAAAATATAATATTTATAAATTGAATTTTAAATTATTTTCAAAGAGAATTGAACAAAAGTATAGGTAAACATGTATTGAAGAAAGAAATGGGGTACTGACATGGAGGCTGCATCAACTTTGGGTACGTCTGTGCACTCTGCAGGGTTTAAAGAAGATGTTCATACAAAATTCTTCATCCCTTATTGGTTGAGATGATGTAAACACTAGTCTCTCAATTTTCTCTATTCCCAAGAATGTGACACTGAGTCTCTCATTTAAGATAAACAACTACTTCAAAGCATTGCATAAGAAGTTATTAATACCAAATTTAACGAACATGATTCAAGGCAAAAAACATCATACCTCAAAATCATGCATTAGACATGAATGACGAAGGAGTTCCTTTGAAAAAAAAAAAAATACATGGTTTTGTAAAATACATGTTTGAAAGAAATTTTCCATGGTTAGGTTAATGAAGAAGCATTAGTGGATTGTGATGATAAATGTAATCAATTGTTTTGGGAAAAGCATATTCATTCCCATGGTGGCATTCATACCTCTTGATTGCATGTGGAGTGAGTGAAGTTGGGACCCGGGGATTCCAAATGATGTTTGTTCACCATGTCACTCCAATTGGAAACACTGCATTGTGCAAGTCTCTTTCTGTGTCTGTTAGCTTTCAATTTTGGAGGGTGGAGCCCTATTCTCAACCCAAAACACCAAGCAAGAGCCACCAATATAAATGGCAACTTTTCATACAACTTTCCATGTTCTAACTTTTATATCTCTTTTTATCGTTCTTCTGCATTAAAAAAACCATGGCTTTAGAAGGGGAGCCACTGGTAGTAGAGAGAAGAAAAGTTGTGAGCATATTTGTTAGGTTGTTAGACAGCAAACAGAACAATATACTTATAAAAAACTCAAAATACAAAGGTGCCTTGACTTCACTCAATCAAACCTTTACACATTCCAAATACAAGTGTTAATGCGTCCAATATAGAATTTAATAAATTAAACCATATATACTGAGTAGAATTATTGTGTAGAATCTGTATCATGTTCCTCTGAATAACTTTACATGTCATCATCACTTATGAGACAGATTTTTTCTCAGGTTTGAATTGAATTTGTTTAGTCAAAAAGTTTCGTATGCAATTTATGGTATTGAGGTTAATGGCCGTGATGATTGAAGCACATTTGTGTTATGATCGCAACTTAAGTTGAATAAAAGAAGAAAGAACACAGATGAGCATTGCCCCATAATGTAATGTAATCAAGTGATAATAATTGTAAAATGTAAAGATACTTTTTTTCGGGCAACTATCATAATTTACCAAATAAAAATATGACACAAAGTTCACCCACATGTCATCTTTCTTCCTTCCTTGGTTGATATGTGTGATGTGTATTATATTTTTTTATTTCAAATATTTTTTGAGTTAATTATTTTTTTATAAGTTACGTATTTAATATATTTTAAAATAAAATAATTTAATTTTTTAATTTATTATATTTTGTATAATTTAAGTATCAAAGCATATATTCGTATATTTATATTATATATTAGTCTTTTTTTTAAGAGATTTAAAAAAAATTAAATTAATAAAAATAAATGTCCCAATTCATAATAAACATAATGTGTCTTTTTTTTTGAAAAATTGTTCAAGTAATTTTTTATAGAATATTACAAATGAAAATTATAAATTAATTAAATTAATTATTACGATTCGATTAACTCAAATCAAGAAAGAATTTGAATTATTCTAATAAATTCTAGAATTTATACATATTTTATCTTTATTGGTTCCTGTAGATAGAAACCTGACAAGAGTAGAAAAAAATAATCTTCTTTTTCTGAAACGAGAATTACGGTTGTGTCTAATTCCTTGTTTTTTCTCTCTCTTATTTTAGTTTGGCGAATTAGTAAAGATCTACTCAACTTTTATTTGTTTTTCTTTTATTTAGTTTGTAATATCTATTAAATATTTTAGTTTTACATTGTTAAATTTACTTTATTTATTTTATGTTCAGTTTAATTTCTATTATTTAATTATTTAGAATTTTTAATTTATTTCAGTATTCACTTTATCTTATTTTTTATTTTAATTTATCAATTATTTGATTTCAATTTATTTGACTATTTTCAATTTCAATTTGTAACTTAAATTTAAATTTGTTTATTTGTCTATTTTGGATAATTTTAAATTTAATTATTAGACTATTTTATTTTAATTAAAAATAATATTTGATTCTACACTTTGTTTCGAAGAATTTCCAAATTTAATTAAAAACACTCGATTTTATTTTTATAAATTTTAACAAATTGTTTACTTTTTTTATTAGTGCGACTATTACTGGGAAAGCGTATTATCAACTACAGTCAAAAGATGCCTTCTTAATTCTAAAGCATTTAAAATTACGTATGTAGTTTTTTCTTAATTTTTTAAAAACAATAAATTAAAAAAATGCGATAACGTTCTTCCCCCGAATGCCATTTATGCATGTACGTGCACAAAAACGAAGCGTAATGTGTCTTCTTGCGTACGTAAAAACCACGACTCTTGGATTCACTGGAATTTGGATCATCAACCTCAATTCTGGTTGGACCGCGTCAACTCCACTCTCTCCTTTCAAATTTACAATATTCTACTTCTTTCTTCTCTCTCCAGAAAGTAAGATCAACAAAAAATAACACTAGAGAGGGCATGTATATTTCTCTTTCACCTTCACTTCTGGTGGTCTTATTTATTTTTCTTCAAAACATAACCATATAGTAAATGTAGCATGCGTGTCTTAGAAATATCAGAGGAACACATTTTTTGCCGAGGAATATAACTTAGCAGGGTGACGTGATTCCCAAAACAGAATGAATGAACTTTCTTTGTCTCGCTGTACCTAAAGTTTGGCCTTTCATAAACACCCATCACTACTACATCATTGCAAACATGTAAATTACTTTTCTTTTTTCTATTTAAGCTTAATTTTTTAATTAAGGTGGAAAGGGTGAAAACTGTAGGATTTGCTACATGGTAAAATTTGGTGGATTGGAAGGGAGAAACACCTGAGATGGAATAAAGGCATTTACTACTTTGTGTTCTGAAAGGTGAAGGAATAGGTAGGTAGGTAGGTAGGTACAGTGATTAAGGAGGAGAATGAGAACCATGATAATTATATATATACCCTCACAGTAATGTATATCCCATGGACACACACGTGCGATGATCTAACCAGTAACCATGGTTGATTACATTCAACCCAAATCCAAAGAAAGCATAAAATGATAGGAAAAAGAGAGGTTGTGCGATTATTTTGATTTGAATATAATAAAAAGAGGAAGACTGACAAGTAGAGCGTATACATAAGCACGCCTTGGTGCGGGTGTGGAGAATAACCCAAACCCACCCGACAGAGAAAAAGGAAAACCCCACCGTCCCCGCATCGACGCTTCCATTTGCAACACCAACAAAAAAGAAAAGCGACCAAAACCTACCCAGTGGCAGCACTGTAACAGTGTGTAGTGTGAGAGGTGTGAGTCTGGCATATATAGGGAAAGACCTAATGGGATGGCAGTGTTACCTCATTAATGCGCTTCACCTTTTTTTGACGATTCTCCTTTACGCGTCGCAGTTTTGTCACTTCTGATCCTCTCTGCCACCTTGGTCGCTTCAAACCCTACCCCCCACCCCTTTCCCTTTTTCCACCTCTCCGCCTTCTCCTCTCCACCACGCACCTCGCACCACACGCACTCATTCTTTCTCACTCTTCTTTGCCTTAAAACGTAACCGACACGGATACCGGAGAAGAACAGAATTGCATGGAGCAATGAATGTCGTTTTCCTCTCATCTCATCGCCATTTGTAAGCCAACTAACCGTGTGTTTGTGTGTGTTGTAGCTAGCTACTGTGCCCTTACCACACTAGCTACCTGCCTTTCATTCAATTCAAGATAATAAGAAAAAGGGATAATGAATGCCTGTTTTTCTCTTTTTAGGTTTCACACTCGCTTCGTAGTTTTTCTAGTTGTTGTAGTAGTCCCGTGACACTGACTTTCCCTTTCCCCCCACCCCTCTCTCTCTCCCTCTCTCGTCTTTTCCAGAATCGACGGCTATTCCTGCTTCGTTGACTCCTGGTTTCTTCACATGATGTGATGTGTATATATGACCATGACCCTTCCTTTTCTTCTCTTCTCTTCTGCAGATCTGTGATTTCTCTGTAAAAGGCCTTTTTTCTCTTTTCCTCTCCCTCTCCTCTTCCATGCCGTGACTACCCAGTATTCACTTGCAACTTCAAACCACTCGCCGTGTTCATTGTTTCATGGAACCGCATTCGGTTCGACGAATCGTCGTCGTTTTTGTAACCCTCTCCTTCTTCTCCCTCCCACTCCTTGCTGTTTCAACAGGTGCGTGTCGTTCACTCTCAATCTAAATATTGTTTTTCGAATTATCGTTAATAATTTCTTAAATTTTTTTTGTAGGTTTGGGTGGTGGGACTACTCTTAAAGGAACCATGGCGTCCATCTCATCGCGTGCTGTAGAGGAAGGGACGAAGAAGCTTCATAGCTCGCATCGCAAACTTCTTACCAGTGGTAATTGTTTTCCTTATTCTCAATCATTTTGTGGCGAATTTACTTGGTTCTTTCATTGGGAGAAAACGAGTTTGTCTTCCTCTTTTGATGTTGCCTTTTTGTCTTGTTTTCTTGAGATACATGGCTCGGAGGTATTTCTTTGTATGTTTTCGATGAAAGGGAAATGGCTGCCACAAGATTGTGTGATCTAATCATCAAAAGCCCATATAACTCCAAAATTTACCCTTTTAATTACAGCAGCACTTCTAATTTGAGCACCACAGGATCCTTTTTTTCTTATATGCTATTTGTTTTTTATTCAGTAGAAGATGAAGTACAGAAAACAAGGGAAAAAAGTATAATTCTTAACATATTTTTTATCATTATATTTCCCCTTTAATTTAAAGAAGGAAATAAGTTTCGAAATTCTCTTTGAACCTTTTTTTTTTCAAATCCAATAGGGTTGAAAATAATGCTGGCTAGCTAGCACTAGCCTTTTGAATAATTGGCTTTTCGTCCCAGTTGAACTTGAAAGTTGCTTTTGAGCTTTTGGGTATTGGTATGGTTTGGAACGATTCGCTTTGGTATGATGTTTACGTTATTTTATAAACCTGAATAATGACAGGATTTTGTCGTGGTGTGGCTTCCTGAGCAGATGTCATTTCCTATTGTTGATGTTATTTTCCGATGTACTACATACTATGTGACATAGACTGGCATTTTTTTACCGCATGATAAAAATAATATGTGCATGTGTTGGTTAATTTGAGAGAGGGAATTTGATTTGGTTTTGAAGAGAAAAGATTCGGGGTTTTGTGCAGGCAGTGGAAAGATGGAACCTAACCGAATATGGGGTGAGAAATGCAGCAAGTCTGATATAGTGATAAACCAGGGTCCCACGGCCCCACTCCCAAGTGGCATTCCCACGTACACAGTGGAGATCATGAACATGTGTGTGAGCGGATGCGACATCTCTGGCATTCACCTGAGGTGCGGCTGGTTCAGTTCTGCACGCCTCATCAACCCCAAGGTCTTCAAGCGCCTCCGATACAACGATTGCCTCGTCAATGATGGCAGACCCTTGATCAACGGTGCCACCATTTCATTCCAATATGCCAACACCTTCCTCTACCCTCTCTCCGTTTCCTCTGTCATCTGTGTCTGATCATCATGATCATCACATCATTCCTCTCTTGCACCACAAATTCATTCTTTTTCACCTGTATATACACATTTTATATACGTATGTGCGGACAACACCTTGTGCACATGATGGGTCTTTCAAATGTGATGGTCACGATTTTTTGATAGAAAGGAAATAGGCGAGGAGTGAATGTTTTAGCTTTGTATTTTGTGGTTTTGGGCATAGTTGCATGATGAGGTGATGATATACTTTAAGTCGTTTTCCCTGTTTGTGTGCATTCATTAATGGAACTGTACAAGAATCAAGTCTTAGCAGTGGCTAAAAGTCACTGCATATATTGCAATATTCAAGTAAAGCAGATCTTTTTGAACTATAGACATTATTTTTAGGGTGGGAAAGTGGAAGGAAAGGAAGGCAGGAAGCAGAAGGACTGGTCCCCCTTATTTTCTTTTCAATCTATGCTGTGCCTGTGGTTGAAGAATTGGATTATGAGGGAGGGATGTATAATGTGTGATTGATTGTGACCTCTCCTCAGGATGTCCGTGATTCGTCATTATGTCAACCACCCAAATTTGGTTCTCCTTCCTAACTGGGAACATTCATTTCATCCTGATCACGCCAAACATAAGGCCCGATAGGTCGCATCTCACCTTCTTATTTACACTTCTATTACTTTTACTCGCCCTTTCTTGGAAAACTAGGGTTAATGAATGCCTCTGGAACTTTTCATAAACAAATAAAACCGGTGAAAGTATATGCAGTTAAAATGTAATGCAGTGACAAGGGAATATAACTATTTCCCATGTTACAGAGAAATTAGTTTCACGAATACAGTAGCTAGTTTTATATACTGAGCGGTTTTTTCTGTCACAATCGTGTATATGCAATTAACTCTCTTATTGTTGTTATTTATATAAACAATATGAATTGGTTTTAAAATAAATATGGATTTGTGTTTCTAATGCGAACATTAATTTAAGGTTATTAAATAAGTAATGGTTGAAGGAATTTGATACTGTCTTTTTCTTCCTTCCTGGTGGGGGTGATGTCGTGGCGTGTTTTTGACTTCCTAATAAAGCATCTTAAGGTCATTAACATGGTAATTAATTAAGTTAATAATTTCTGTCGCAGCGTTAATTATTACAAAGAATCCAACTGAGATATTTTTCTGTTAATTTATTGATGAAAAGTTTTATATCGTTGCTTATTAAAATATTTTCATATTCAATGAGAATGTCGACACGTTATATATAGTTTTTCTTTTCTTCAAAGTACTTTTTGAGGTTTTCATGAGATAAAATATTTTTGTTTGCTTTATACGTAACAAGAACAAGTTTTAAGGAGTAGGTTTTCCTACTGTGACTCAACTTGGTTGATGAAATAAATATTTTAATAAAATCCTAAGCTAGTATTCACTTAACCCAATTTGATACTACTTATAAAGTCGAATAAAATATTTTTTTTTGATAATTTAATGAGTCATATGATATTGTGAGATTTATAATTTTATTTTCGTAAAAAAATGAAAAATTCTGACTTTTGACCTAATTTTGTTTTACATCTAAGCAAGAAATGTCTTTTTTTTTTTAAATAATGATATATTGACACCCATTATTTTTACATATATCCCTCTTATCATTTTATTTAATAATATAATCATTATAGACATAAAAGTTTAAATTTTTATTATTCATTAAAATCTTTTAACATTAAAATTTTGTATTTTATTTAATAAATCGTATTTTTAGTTTTATAACTTTTATTTTTAATTAATAAAAAAATGAGTTAAAACTCTGAAACAACGAACATGTAAAGTATGTTGTTAATTAAAATGTATGTTTAGGAGCACTGGCTTCATTAGAAGATTGTTAGGGAAGATGTTATCAACATTTCTATAATTTAAAACGGCACAGCATGAAAAGCGTTGAGAATTTAAATGTGTCGTCGTTTAATCTATTGGGCGAGCGACATGTGAAGACTGTCGTTTTGCAGCCACTACCTTCCAAATTGCAATCTTCTTTGCTCTACGTGGGGCGAAGTGGGAAGATGAAGAGAAAAAGGGAAGGCGAGGAGGGTATGGATATCGTGTGGCAGACTCCAGCGAATCCCCCGCACCCACACGATTACGTCTTTCGAAACGGTAACGTCCAATTTCGTAGATGTTCCACACATTCCAGCGACGAGGTACGAAAATTCACAACGAACATAGAACGTGCTATAATTGTTTGCTTGTTGGAATTTGTGCAGGAATACGATTTGTTAGACCATACTACTTTGAATTCATCGCTCATGTATGTTTGTTTGCTTTTTTCTTTATGAATTTTTATTAGTTTAAAATCTCTCTTCAACGTGTTGCAAAACCCCCGTTTAAACCCTATAAATGGTCAATTTGTTGTTGCAGGTTAAAAATCGGTGGGCCGGGAAAACCATTGTAGACTTATTTGCTGAGGAGTTTAAAGGTCGACCTTATGAGTATTATGTAAGGATCACGCCTACTCATTTATGTTTGATTTTGATGGTTTGTCTATTCGTAAGTTTCGGTTTTTAGTAATTATAATTTATGAAAAACCCTGAAATAGTCATTATATGTTTCATAAATTGAACTTCTATCCATTATCAGAGTATAACCTTTCATAATATTATTAATATACTCAACAAAGAGGTCACAAAGTTAGTGAAATTTGCGATGGTTACTAGATACGCATGGTACCTTGGTTAATCGTCAATAATTACTTACTACTGATTTTAGAACAAACATTTGATTTTTTATTGGACATAGCAACCAAATATATGCATAGCGTATCCATAAGAAAAGAATGGGTACCAGAGTAATGTCCTGGGATACTTATTATTATTATTGTGATTATTTAAATTTGCTGTAGATGTTTTTAACACTTTTTCGAACAAAAGCCATCACTGACTTCATACTCTTCTTGTTGACTTGAGCTCAGTGAACTCGATGTTGCCCCAGAATTTTAGTAATTGATTGTTTTTGTTTAACATTGTAGGTTAGTGCAGTGAAATGTGGAAGGATTCAAGTGGATGGTGAGATGATACCAGTTTCATACGTAGTTAAACCATCTCAAAAGATTAGCCATTTCTTACACAGGTTTGCTTTTAAACTTATGCTTTCATTCATTCTAAGGATTTGTTAAAACTTGCAACTGTTGCCACTGAGGTTTCAGGCATGAACCACCTGTGACGGCTTGTGATGTTCTTATTCTTCAAAAAGAACCAGATGTGCTAACTATTTGTAAGCCAGCATCTGTTCCTGTAAGTGTTCATTAACAAGTGGATTAGTGAAATGCCTATGTTGTAAAACTGTCTTGACTCATGTTAAGTAAAATAATGATGCAGAGATTATGCTCTGTCATGAATTAATTATACCTAAAGTTCAAGCTGTTAGGTGAAGAAACATTAAGGATTTTAGATATATTTCTAACACCCCCTTATATTAGAGCCGTTTGTGTTTGAAACGTGGATCATGCAATTTTTATAAGGAAAAAATGGAGGGGGATCCAACTCTAGAGTGCTTGGTCAAAGACATTGAAGCATGTTGGAATTATGGGATTTTAGGTATCGATAGAGGATGAGGAGAGAATATAAACAAAATACTGTGAAATTAATATGATTCATTCAAATGAAATACATTAGAATTTGATAAAACCTAGATTATGAAACCTTATTTATACTAATTAGAATAAAACAAATCCTGATAAGATGATGAAATATAGTAGCCAATCCCTTAAGATAATGAGGAATAGACACTCCACCTCAAGCTGAAACTTGCTAATCTTTAAGCTTGTTTCAAATATGCCCTCTAGAAAATAGATAAAATCAACAATATAAGTTGTAGAATAGCCGAATCAATATCATTCTTTAGGAATGATGCAAAGTAAGTTGATACTTCTAGTAAGGCCCCAAGCTGATTTATTGGGGAAGCCATGTGGCCAGCTGATACTTCTTGTAAAGTTATGGGTAAGACTGCTCAAAAATATCAATTAACTAATCCATAACCACATCACTCCAAACCACTTTAATCCATTTTAATGGATTTGTTTCATATCCAACTCCATTGTTTTGGATTTTAAATCTAATCCAATTATTTGGACGTTGGTTTGATATTTGTTTTTGTTGAAAGTCCCACATCGCCTACCTCATATCATTTGGTATGGTTTAAATACATGTTAGGCTACTCCACATATTGCCAATTGGTTTTATGTTGGAACCTTAACATGGTATCAGAGCCAAAGCCTAACATCTTTCCGGTTATTGTCATGGGCCAAAAGTTGCCCTTTAGTTGGGTCAAAAGTACCCTTTGCCTGGTCCGGCGGGCCTCGTTGGAGGGGGTGTGTTGAAAGTCCCACATCGCCTACCTCATATCATTTGGTATGATTTAAATACATGTTAGGCTACTCCACATATTGCCAATTGGTTTTATGTTGGAACCTTAACAGTTTTGATTCTTATCCAAAATCCAGTGGCACCCGAAGGCATCTTTTGGACAGTTATTAATTCGTCTTTGTCAATAACCTTTTGGCCTTTACTAGGGTATATTTTAGTCGGTCTTGGCTATGGAAGCTTTGGCTTTCTTAGTTGTGACATTTTTTGCAATTTTTTGATGGACTCGGTTGGGGTATCTTTCATCCAATATTGGTTAAGACATCTTTTAGCTAGGCTTGGTCAGAGAATCATTGGCTTGGCCAGTGCATCTTTTGGCTTGTCTCAGATAGGCATCTTTTGATCAATCTTGATCGGTGTACCATAAGCTTGACTTCTCAAGATATCTTTCAGTTTGACCTTGATTAGGACATCTTAAGTTTGCCTCAGCCAAGATATCTTCAACTCGACCTTGATTAGAGTATTTGTTGTTAAATGGAGTGCTTAAGTTAAAAGCTACAATTGATAGTCAAAACACAACTCTTTTTACTTAGGATTATAGTAACCCAAGCACTACTATTCAATTGGGACTGGTCTACTTGGCTTCTATCATGGTACTATTGATGCAACATGCAAAAATTTCCTTCTCAGCAATCGCCCATCTGGATATCAAATTTGTGACCTTGACTTTGATACCAATTATTGGATAGAGTACTTATCATTAGACCATAAGCTATAATTGATAGTTAGGGCACAACTCTTTCTACTTGAGAGTATTGCATCCCAATTCATGTTACTTGGCTCACCCAGCCTCTACCATGGGATAATTGATACAAACTATAACATCTTGAACTCAGTCTCAACTAAAGAATCTTCACTTAAACCTCAGATTATTTTCACATTGGGCATGGTTAGAGCATCTTTGTGTTGATTTTAGTCAAAACATCTTCAGCTAGGAGTTTGCCACATCATCTTTAGCTTGGGTTTGGCCATGGCGTCTTGAATTCAAATCTAATTAAGACATCTTTTCCTGGGCCTAACCAAAGCATATTCAGCTCAACCTCCACTTGGGCATATTTTGGCCAACCTCAGCCATCATATCTTTGGTTCAATTGTTAAAACTTGTTTATGGTTAAAGTCCAGTTTTGAAATTCAGTTAAGGGTTTAAAATCAGATTTAATACTAGATTGTTTTGAAACATATACCAGTTTTAACTCAATTGAAAAAATTCAAGTCAATTTTATCCCATTGAATGCATATGGATTATAAATCGAATCCATTTAATTGGATTGGATTTTTTATGTCCACCCATAGTTGTGGTGCCAGACTTCTAGACTTGAGGAGAACTGCAGGGCTATGTTGATTTGTCTGATAGTGTAGGATACGAGAGAAGATTTGAGTGTAGGTTGTGAAGGGTAAAAGACCTGAATAAGGAGCCACAAGCCTGGAAGCTGACAAACCAAGGGCTGATTTGGGATGAGGATGCCAAGACTAGTTAGGCACTATGCAAGTGATGGCAATTAGTTTGCTGTGCATATAATCATTACTTAGTAACCAAGTTCAATAATGCCACTTGCTATAATTGTGTTGCTTTGAGTTTGGCCTCCAACTACTACATGGAATCCGTATCCATGTTTTCATAGTGAAGTTATTGGACTTGCTTTTTCACCCCAAATAGTGCTATTTCACAGCTTTGAGGGCTGTGATTAGTGACAAGGACTTAAACCTTACCTTCCTCCTCCTCCCTGTTAATTAACTAGTGCATGTAATTAGTTGAGGATAAGTTCATAATTTTCTGAGGGAGAGCTTAAGCACATAGCAGGTAAGGCATCCTCCAATTGTACCATAACAGCTACAAGCTTTCTTCAGGACCTTGCCATGGTGGGAGATTTTTAGCACTACATTATGCTTAAACTTTGTAATTTGCTCAAATTTTCATTAGACATAGGTTGAAACACCAATCCACACTGAATAGTATTAAATAGATGTGCGTCTGTCTTATTCTGTCTCCTCTGGTCAATGCAAAACTGTTAATCTCATAACTCCATTGTGTTTCAGGTCAACCTGAAGAACTCCACCATTTCTTGCCATTGCACAACCCACTAACTTCTATTTTGTGTTCTTTTCCGTTCATGTTATTTGGGGTCTAATCTGTTGAGTTCAAAGAAAAGTCTTTATTCTATTCTATTTTTCCTGTTATTGGCCCCATCCCCTCAGTTCTGTTCTGGCTCTTTTTGTGTTTTGTTATACTTTTGCCCCTATTTTATG
Source organism: Sphenostylis stenocarpa (assembly GCA_963425845.1). Taxonomy (NCBI): domain Eukaryota; kingdom Viridiplantae; phylum Streptophyta; class Magnoliopsida; order Fabales; family Fabaceae; genus Sphenostylis; species Sphenostylis stenocarpa. Next base: position 47,240,716 of record OY731406.1, read on the forward strand.
TTGGATAAATTGTTTAATTTGTATGTATCAACTTTAGTACAGTGGTCGTCCTGCTATTTGTTATCCCAGTGTAGTTGTTTAGGGGTCAGCTGCTTTGCATTACTATTTGGGATTGATAACAGTGAATATGTTCCACTATGTATGAACTACAAAAGAAGTAGAGGAGAGAAAAACAATGAGCATAGATTGGAAACAAGACAGCTAGCTTTGATGACTTAATATGGGAACTGCTAGATTGGAGGAAGGTAGTTCTGGTTGTGGTGGTCTTGCTTGATTAGTAGCTGGAAAATTTTCCAGCATCATCAGTAAGGCTAGAAAAGTTTGAAACACCCTGGAAAAGACACAATGGTGATTAGAATTCTTAGAGAAACTTGGAGTTGAAAAAAAGACTACATGATGATAAGAGAAATGATTAATTTGAAAGAAAAAGCATAATGGAAATAAAATATAATTCCAAATTTCAGATAGCATGGCAGTAGAATAGTGATGACCCTAAATAAAAAGAATTTTTGATGCCCTGACAGGATAGGTTTAGAGGGATGGTATTGCTCTGATGCCACATCACCAACCAACTATCCTAAAAGCTGATTAGATGAGGAAACAAATGGTTGTGTATTAGATTTCTTACATATCATTGTTGCCACTGTCCTCATCTTTGTTGTTTAAAAATTTTATATTTGTTTTATTCTAAATTTTTGCAAGCAATACAAATTCCTGTTTGGCACCTTCTATGGATGTGTAATTTTGAATTGGGTTTTCAATTAATGTAGCATCAGTGGAAGACGACTATAATCATAACTGTAGTGGTGTGTAAATGCAATGATAACAACTGAAGCTTTCATATCATTTAGACTATTCCTTCAGTTCTGCCAAATGAAGTCAGGAACTTTAAATGAATTTTGTATTAGATACCTAAGTAATGGTGATTACTTATTGATGATAGTTTGCTCAATATTTCATATGTGCTTAAGCTGTGAATTTAGCTGTTACGTAGGTACACCCATGTGGTCAATATCGTAAGAACACTGTTGTTGGCATTCTTCAAGCTGAGCATGGGCTGGTGCCTCTATTTCGTATCCAATGCTGCCTTTTGGAAATACATTTTATAATCATAAAAATTTCTCGAAGTTTATCCATTTTTATTTGCATTTTTTACCTTGACATGATCATCTCAGCTGTTCATCGACTGGATCGCCTTGTCTCAGGACTTCTTATTTTGGCCAGAAATGCTGCAAAAGCTGACATTTTTAGGCAACAGGTGAGTTTAGGAAGTGACGATCCTTTGTTCTTCACACTTTTGTTCTCAGAGAATATTTAATCTCTAATATTAAACATAGGTTAATCCGTTTGATTTTAAAATTCACATGGCATATCTAATGAGCAACATTGTTCATTTGGATAAGCCTTTGAGCTATCTACCTCTTTGACATCTTAAATGTAAATATTAAAGTACTTTTTTCTGATTAAATGTAGGAAGTTCCACTTTTTGTTCAATGAAAATATTGTAACTGAAAAGTACTAAAATAAAAATAAAAAATAGTTACATTCAGTTGGTATTTTACAGTATTATTTACTCATTACTATGAATTTCTAGAAGATAACTATTTGCTTTTTTTAGCACTATTTCATGATATTGACATTCTTGTAACACATAATTTATTCTGTTTTATCTACAATTACTATATCTGTAATTGAAAATTCTTATACACTAGAACTGTATGATTTGATTGTTACAGATAGAAGCTGGTTTAGTCCACAAACAGTATATAGCAAAAGTACTTGGAGAATTTCCTGAGAATGAGGTATCTTTTATGTGGTCTGGATAAGATATGCTCTACACATACGTAGTATTTATTACTCTTTGTCTCCTGTTTTGTTGGATCTTGTTGGAAGTCCCACATTGCCTACCTCATGTCATTTGATATGATTTAAATACATGTTAGGCTACTCCACATATTATTAATTGGTTTTATGTTGGAACCTTAACTTGGTATTTGAGGAGGTTGGTCCTGCTCTGCCTGTCCGGCCACCATCCGGCCATTTCCAGTCACCGGCCAGCCATTTCCGGTAACCGTCTGACCATTTTTTGGTCACCGTCCAGCCATTTTCCGGTCACCGTCCGGCCATTTTCCGGTCACCGTCCGACCACTTTCCGGTCACTTTTCGGCAACCGTCAGTCCCCTAGTCCAGTCACCTTTTTTTGCTGCTGTTCGACGACTTTCCGACCACCTTCCAGTAACCTTCCGGCTATCTTGGGTGTTCTCTTTCTTCCAGGTTCTTTCTATGGAAAGTTTGACTACAAGCCTGCTTCGTGTTCCAACTCAAAGGAAAAAATAATCAAGAACTTGTTGAATCTTCTGCTATGATTTCTACCCGTGGAAGAGGAAGTCGCGGCACTAGAGGAGGACGTGGAGGTAGAGGACGTCCTCAGTGCACTCATTGCAAGAGAATGGGTCATACAGTGGAAAATTGCTACTCTTTGCACGGTTTTCCTGACAAAACTGTCAATTTTTCCAAATCTGAAATGGTTGAACCCAAGTTCTCTCATGAAGAATATCAAGAATATTTGAGGTTGAAATCTAGTAATCTAGCACAGTCATCAACAACCCCAAATTCATCAACGGCTTGCATTTCACAATCTGTGGAAAGTCAAAATCCATGGATTATAGACTCAGGTGCTTCTGATCACATGTCTGGTAATGCCTCTTTGTTCTCTTCTCTCTCATTTCCTAAAACTCCTCATCTCATAACCTTAGCCAACGGATCTAAAGTAGCCTCTAAAGGAACTGGTCAAGTCTCCATTTCTCCGTTTTTAAACTTAAAATCTGTTCTTTTTGTTCCTTCATGTCCCTTCAGTCTCATTTCCCTAAGTCAATTAACCAAATTATTGAATTGTTCAGTAACCTTTAATGCCAACTTTTTTGTTATACAGGAACGTGGTACGGGTCGACAGATTGGCGAAGGACATGAATCTGGAGGCTTATACTACCTTGGGACTAAACCATCTAAATCTTGTGTTGCATTCTTGTCTCCAAAACTATTACACGAATGTTTAGGGCACCCTCACTTATCAAGATTAAAAAAAATGGTTCTTGAACTTCAGACTCTTCAAGATTTTGAATGTGAATCATGTCAACTAGGGAAACATACTAGGTCCTCTTTTCCTAAACGTTCTGAATCTAGATGTGACTTTGTCTTTTCTCTTGTTCATTCTGATATTTGGGGTCCTAGTCGTGTCTCATCCGTTGGCTATAGATATTTTGTTACCTTCATTGATGAGTTTTTTAGGTGTACTTGGATTTATCTAATGAAAGACCGTTTTGAATTATTACCTATTTTTAAGTCTTTCCTTAACGAAATCAAAAATCAATTTGGAAAAGTAATCAAAGTTTTACGAAGTGATAATGCCAAAGAATATTTTTCTACTGATTTCTCCACTTTCTTAAGTTCCCAAGGCATTTTACACCAGTCTACTTGTCCTCACACACCACAACAAAATGGTATAGCAGAACGAAAAAATAGACATTTGGTTGAAACTGCTCGTATCTTATTACTTGGTGGAATGTTTGTTCATCATTGGGGAGATGCTATTCTTACTGCATGTTTTCTCATTAACAGAATGTCATCTTCTTCTCTTAACAATAAAGTTCCACACTCTATTCTATTGCCAAAGGAGCCACTCTTTCATGTTTCTCCTCGTGTATTTGGTTGCGTATGTTTTGTTCATGATATGTCTCCAGGTTTAGATAAACTATCAGCTAGAGCTATCAAATGTGTCTTCTTGGGATATTCTCGTCTTCAAAAAGGATATTGATGTTATTCTCCTAAAACCAAGAGGTACTACATGTCTGCTAATGTCACTTTTTTTGAGTCAACTCCCTTCTTCCCTTCTTCTATGTAGGATATTAGTTCGGTCCAAAATGTCCTACCTATACCCTTAGTGGAGCCATTTGTACTTCCACACAAAATACACCGTAATCCTCATCATTGCCTCTTATTACCTATCAACACAGGAGCCAAATGATCAGTCTCATGTCCCAAGATGAGTCTTTCTCAGCAGATCCTTCTCAATCATCCCCTGATACCACGATTCCTGATAATGATGACTCAAGTTGGTCCATTGTCATTCGCAAAGGTACTCGCTTTACTCGTAATCCACATCCCATTTACAATTTTCTTAGCTACCATAGATTGTCTCCTTCCTATTTTTCTTTTGTTTCTTCTGTATCCACTATTAATATTCCAAAAAATGTGAAAGAGGCACTTGATCATCCTGGATGGCGACAAGCCATGATTGATGAAATGCATGCTCTTGAGTACAATGGTACATGGAACTTAATTCCTCTTCCACCTGGGAAGAAGACTGTTGGTTGTAGTTGGGTCTATGCTATTAAAGTTGGACCAAAAGGTGAAGTTGATCAACTCAAAGCTAGATTAGTAGTGAAAGGCTACACTCAGATCTATGGCCTTGACTACAATTATACTTTTTCTCGTGTGGCCAAAATGACTACTGTTAGACTTTTCTTTGCTATGGCAGCTATCCATCATTGGCCTCTTCATCAGTTAGATATCAAGAATGCGTTCTTGCATGGTGATCTTGAGGAGGAAATTTATATGGAGCAACCACCTGGTTTTGTTGCTCAGGGGGAGTCTAGTTTGGTTTGTAAGTTACATCGTTCTCTCTATGGTCTCAAACAATCTCCATGTGATTGGTTTGGAAAGTTTAGTCACATTGTTCAAAGTTTTGGATTTAAACGAAGTGAAGCAGATCATTCTGTTTTTTATTATATTGCTTCAGGAAAATGTGTTTATTTAATTATATATGTAGATGATATAGTCATTACAGGGGATGATGTTGATAAAAATTTTCTGCTAAAGAAACATTTATGCAATCACTTTCAAACTAAGGATCTTGGTTGTCTCAAATACTTTCTAGGGATTGAAGTGACTCAATCAAAAGAAGGCATCGTAGTCTCCCAAAGAAAGTATGTTTTAGATATCCTGAAAGCAGGCATGATTGATTGTAGACCAGTAAACAGCCCTATGGATCCAAATCAGAAATTAATGGCCGATCAGGGTGAACCGCTCTCGATCCCGAGAGATATAGAAGACTTGTTGGGAAACTCATTTATCTCACCATTACCGGACTCGACCTATCTTTTGCCGTTGGAGTTGTGAGTCAATTTATGCAAAATCCGCGTATCGATCATTGGAATGCGTGTCGTTCACATCCTAAAATATCTCAAAAAGCTCCAGGACAAGGTCCGTTGTATGAAGATAAAGGGGGTACCCAAATATCCGGGTATTGTGATGCCGATTGGCTGGATCCCCTATGGACGAGACGCTCCACTACAGGATATTGTATTCTCATTGGAGGCAATATTATTTCTTGGAAAAGTAAGAAACAAAATGTAGTGGCCCGGTCTAGTGCTGAAGTTGAATTTAGAACAATGGCATCTCTCACTTGTGAACTAGTGTGGGTGAAACAATTACTTCAAGAACTGAAATGTTGTGAGATCCAACAGATGAAGATGTATTGTGACAATCAAGCAGCTCTTCACATTGCCTCTAATCCGGTGTTCCATGAAAGGACCAAACATATAGAACTTGATTGTCATTTTATTCGTGAAAAATTGTTCTCTAAAGAAATTTGCACTGAATTTGTCGGGTCCAATAATCAACTTGCAGATGTGTTGACAAAGTCTTTAAGAAGACCTCGAATTGAATTTATTTGTTCCAAGCTTGGCACATACAATTTGTATGCTCCAGCTTGAGGGGGAGTGTTAGAATTATTATTAGTTAGTGGTTAGTAGTTGGTGGTTTGTGGTTGTTAGTAGTTGGTGGTTGTTGTTTTAAATGTTGTAATCCTATATATATATATATATGAGATCATAGAGTGGAGTAAGAATCCCACCAAAATTAGAAATCTTCTTTTCACTCTCTTTACTTTCTTAACATGGTATCAGAGTCAAAGCCTAACATCTTTCCGGTTGTTGTCTTGGGCCAAAAGTTGCCCTTTCGTTGGGTCAAAAAGTACCCTTTGCCTACCTCATGTCATTTGATATGGTTTAAATACATGTTAGGTTATTCCACATATTGCCAATTGGTTTTATGTTAGAACCTTAACATGATATCAGGGCCAAAGCCTAACATCTTTCCGGTTGTTGTCTTGGGCCAAAAGTTGCCCTTTCGTTGGGTCAAAAAGTACCCTTTGCCTGGTCCGACAGGCTTCGTTGAAGGAGGCGTGTTGGAAGTCCCACATTGCCTACCTCATGTCATTTGATATGGTTTAAATACATGTTAGCTACTCTATATATTGTCAATTGGTTTTATGTTGGAACCTTACCAGACCTTGAAGGGCTTGGCTAGGAATTAAAATTTCATTAAACTTATTGTTATTTCCTAATACATTCCTCGTCTTGCATATTAATTATATTCTCTCTCATCTCATTTTCTTTTTATCTCACTTCATAATAATGGTTAAGGATATAATAAGAATAAAATATATTTAATGCTTCATTGTTATTATAAAATGATTATTAAAATGGAACGATTCTTTTATTTTTGCTAAAATGTCAGATAAAATGAAACATAGGTAGTATGTTGAAGAAAACCCTGCAACTGTTTCATATATGATAAAATTAATGTAACATAGTTTAGTGTTATTAGAGGGTGAACCTTGTGGCTGCTCTCTCATGACCTGGAGGTCACGGATTCAATTCCCGATAACAGACTCTCCGTATGGATAAGACTAAAATTTGACTATTCTCCCCAAAACTTCCCCTAGTCAGAGCCTTGTGGACTGGGATGTTCTTTTTATAGTATGGTATCATTAGGGTTATTTACTGACTATCTTTTCTTGGACAACCCGAAGAATTAGAGTGACATCTGCAGAACATGATGAAAAGTCTCCTCTTTCTAGTCAGTCAGTATTTGGAATGGTAGATTCATAATCAGAAACTAAAGGAAAAGTAATTAAAAGCTAGAGTTTAGCTTATCTACATAAGTGATTAACAAAATTTGCACATTTTTGTATGTGGTACTTCATTTGACTTTAAGATATTGTGGGATTGTCAGATTTTGTTCCTGCCTTTTGGGTTTCTGACATTGTTTTGCGAATTGCAATTCAATAAAAATTTTCAATAAAGAAAAAACTATATAATTTAATGGGATCCAAGTATTTTCACAACAGTTTCAGAAAGATAAATAAAATGAGCTGGGAATATTAGTTTGCAATCAATTTAGAAGAACTTTCTCAGCTCTGCCCATAAATGTTTAAAAACATCACAAATGGTATTAAACATGGAGTGACATGATACAGGTGTATCATGGTTCATGTTCCCTAACAAGGTCTGCTCATAAATATAACAATGATTTATTTGCTACTTATCCAAGTTTCTCACACCTGTTTACATGGAGTAAGTAGTTACTTTGTGAATGCGTTGGAAAATAACCATCTTATCTGATGAAACTGAGGAAGCACTTTATCTTCTGATTAGATCTTGTTTTAGAGAAAATAATAACTGATCACATCCGGGATGTGTCTAGCCATGGGTCTAAATTGAAAACCTCTGTTTGAGATGCATTACTTACCCACTTATGAAAAGCTTTGGTCACTGGAGCGTGACAGTTTTATATAAGGATGTGGCTAAATAATGCAGGTAGTAACATGCAGTTTAGTATTTGAAGTAGCAACGGTTTGTTTAGCAAAGTTAATGTGAAATTAGGAAACTCAGCCGATATTGCTGTTCATTATAAGATTACCGTTGGTTGAAATTGCTAGTTACCATTTTTCCACCTTGTGATTGGCTATGCTTTTATTTTTGAAACATACTTGGTTTGAGTTTAAGAATTGTTAAAAGTTATTTTTGTAAATCTGAAAACAAGCAATTCCAATCGGGTCATGGTTAGCAACTAAAACTTCAGTCTTAGATGTCTTGTCATTTTTGTTTGAGTGAACTTTCCTTAGCCTAATATATTGATTTCAGCTATAAATAAATATGTTCGACTCTGTCAGTTAAAATAGTGATACTTTTCTAATTTGACTAAATTTTACTTTTTAGATAACTGTTGATGCCAATATTGACTATAATGCACGGGAAGGAAGGAGCACAGCAGAGGTGAGGCCTTTGGATCCTACATGCATTTTTGTTATTGAATTTTTAGGTGGATTTTTTTTTTTCATTCAGTTGATATTTTTCATTAATAATTATAAAAATGTCACTTTGTTGTCAAGATGTTTCCTATTTTCAAGAATTTGCCAAGGGAAAATAACGAATCCTTGTAGGAATAAAGTTCTATATTTATAATTATAATATTAATGTCTTGAAGGAAAAACACTTTTATGATGTAGCTATTTTTAGCTACTTTTCTAGCTTCTGGTATAAATGCTAAACAACCTTTTTTTAATGGTTTAGCATTTCTTTTTTCTAAAATATAGTCTATTGTTTTGAAACTTTTCTTGCATAATTTATAATTCAGTTTTCTTAGAAAAATCATTTTTTTTTCTCTATAACCTTCATCCAGTTGATTAACTAGTATGTAGGACTGATGTAGAAGCCTACCTTCAAGTTCGTGAGTACATTCTTAAGACAAAAATATCAGCCATGGAATCAGTCAAAATTTGTGCTCATTTAACTCATGTTAAGCAACTAATTTAGAAAACTCTGCTATTCAAATTTTAAAGTTCTGCTGAAATAAATTGTCAGCTACCTTTTAATATCTTTTCCTGTAGTTTCACTTACCTTTGGATGGCAAGCCCTGACACAACGGTAAAATTGCACTTTGGTAATTTGTTGGCATGGGCTCAAATCTGGAAGTAATATTTGCATATGCGAGGGGAAGGCCTTGTACAATGACCCTCCTATTTTTTGTGTAGCGAGGAGCCTTTTGGAACTGGAGTACCCTAAGCTTTTTTAAGAACAACATTGCTTTTGTCACAGTTCAAAATATATATCCCAGAATCGGAGCAATATTTTACAGAAATTGAAGTCCAAGGCAACAATATATACATTCCAATTCAACAAAGTTAACATAATAAAAGATGCAAATTGAACAAACACCATGGGTTCTTTTGTCTTGGTAAATGATCTGATGTGTAAAACTGAGACTATACGACTGCCGAAACAAACTATTGGTGATTATATTGATTATTCCTATGTTATAATGTTTCAGTAGTGGCTAACATTGTCGGAAGAATAGTGATGTTGAGGTATTGGTTCTTGTTAAGTGGAAAGACAAGAAGTATCTCATGAATCAATATTATAAAGTATATATCTGAACGAATATATCTTTCTTAATGAAGGTCAGAGACTCTGCAAAGGGGAAGGTTGCCTCTACAAAATTTACTCGGATTAGTACTAATGGAACTCAAAGTATCGTTTTATGTGAACCTATTACTGGTCGAACTCATCAGGTACGAAAATTATGGCTGATTTAGATTGCTTGTTTCTTATTAAAAAATTCAGCTGCATATTTGAATATTCTTTTGTCTGACGAAGATGATTCCTTTGATCTTTATATCATCCTATTTATGTCTGATATTTGGTTTACAAATTGCTCTCTTGTGTAAATCTCCCTATAGAAAAAAACATTCTATTACCAATCTATCTTCAATGTGTTGCTTTTCGAGGCTTAGATATCTCATTACATGGATTTTAATACAATAATAACACGTGCATGCATGGAAATGATGTGTCACAATAGTCAGTGACAACATATTCTAAAGCAGGCCTCTTGCCAGCCATTCTATTACTGTAGAGGCAAATGTTTGATTGTCATTGTTTCTGTGCAACTGATGGTATACAGGAGATGAGATTAACACGAAATATGCAGTTGGAAATATTAATTCAACTATGACGGAAGACATCCTACATTTTGTCTTTGTTCAATTCATAATAATTTTTATATGGTGCTGATAGAATGCTCACCTCTGGTGTAGATACGTGTTCATTTACAGTATTCGGGACACCCAATAGCCAATGACATGCTGTACATCTCAGACCAAACTGTTGATCGATCTGTTAAAGGGTTGAGTGCTGATGGATCAGCCCGCATATCTGATGTTTCTCTGACATCAAAATTTGATGAATTGCTCAATGAATGCGAAGAAAATTCCAATGGAGATTTTAGCATTGACCCCATGTGTACTAATTGTCCAAATTTGGCACCCATAGGGTAAGAAACCCATTATCTTCGAAAAAAATATTTGCTGCTTTTGTATATTGTAAATTGTAAAAGACCAAGATACATAGGTGACTTGAAGAAAGTTAAGAGTAAATTTTGTCGTATTCAAGCGTTATGTGTAGTTGTCTAAACTCTAAAGTAGAATGGGCACCATAATAATTTGGTTTTGAGGGTATATTTTCTCGTAGTCAAGCCTTTTCAGTATTACATCGCAGGTGAGCATAATTAGAGAAAAATAGAACATACCATTATGATTTAATGCTGCATAAAAATATAACGGGTTTTACAGTTTATCTGCTGTGATCTCAGGATATGAGGATATTTGAATTAGGTTAAATATTTATTGAACTAAGTAGGAGCTTAAAGTTTCTGACGGTTGTTCATCTATGCTTATGTTTTTTGTAGCAAAGGGCTCTTTCTGCATGAATATGACGAAGATGCCATTGTTGTTCTAAATATTTATTTATTGTCTTTTTGGTGCAAATTCATTGACCATTTTGAGACGTGTTAGTTAAACTACAGTTTCAATGTTTATACTTCTGATTTTGGTTTTGTTTTGTGATTTTTTTTTGTACTTGTAAAATATGGAAACATATCAGTTTTTTTATTTGTTCTATAACAAGCGTCAGGTGACTTGAAACTTGTAATTCTGAGGATTCTTTTCTGCCAATCCTTGATTTAAATCTCAGATAGCTTGACCACTAAGTTTGCTTTTGTCGAGGTTTTTTAATTGCAGATATGATGGTGATGAAGAAGGTCTATGGCTACATTGTATTCGTTACTCTGGACCTGGATGGACGTATGAGTGTCCATATCCTGATTGGGCGAAACTTAGCTAGACAACTTGATTTATTTTTCATCGTACATTTCAAACAAATATACAACGGTTTGTTTATGTGAGTTTTAATCTTTTTGTTCGGTAGTAGAAAGCTATTTAATCTTTTGCTATTATTCAGGGACAATGGTTTGGGATGATAAATTATTGTTACTACTGTTTCACGTAGAAAAATCAAAATATGTATTCTTTTTTTAAGATAACTAAATATTTTTATTGTGCGTATGTACTTTACCTTTTTGAACAAGATATTTCTTGTAATACCAGGATGCTTTGCATTTACGGGCATTTTGAGTGGAACACAGAATCCAGAGTAATGTTGTAATAACAACTGTCTGGAGTGTAAAGAATTGATCAGTTTCGAGAATTGAGTAGTGTTTTACTGTTCGTATTCTCCTTTATTTGCGTTTGGGAAAATTGTCGTTACCTTCTTTGATTGCTAGTATATAATGTCTTTCTGAAAAATGTATGCAGCAATAGGTGTAACAATTCTTCAACAAGCTTTGATTGCTTTGAAATTTGATTGCATTATTATTACCTCTATTATGGTTAATGTTTGTTTTTGAATTGTCAAATTTTTTAATTAGTACAATAATGTTAGTTTCTCTTAATATAAAACCCTCAACTCTTTGCCTTTTTTCCACAAACAATCGATTGTTTATTAAAAAATGGGATATGTAATGCTCTGAACGATTCAAGAGTTGGAAATTATATGACCAGGGTTTCAGAGGAGAAACTTTGGGAATATTTAGCTTCTGGTAAAATAATTTTTGTTTGATTAATTGGTGACGATTGTATTCGAATTAAGTTTATATTCTCTGTATATATGAGCATGTGAAAAATAAGATTGATTTATTAGTTTCAGCTGAATCAAAGGATTGTGAATTTGTAGGAAAATTGTCTACGAATTCCACTAATTTTATTTGTTAAAGCAGCGTTTTATGTTGTAGCTTGTATTAATACTTTCAATATCTGTCTGAAAATTAAATTGTTGAAACTTTTAAATTCAGGTCAAGATGGATATTTAAAAGTTGCGTGTAGATAATTTGTAAGATTAATCGTTGACAATAAAACTCAGAAGTGATAGTTGATAATGATAATAATAATAATAATAATAATAATAATAATAATAATAATAATAATAATAATAATAATAATAATAATAATAATAATAAAAGTAATAAATAAAAGTAGAGACTATGACTTCCTGGGTTTTTTTTTATTGACTACTAAAAATAGAATTTAAAATTTAGAGAATAAAAAAAATACAATCCTTTAGTTTACTATATTTTGTTGATTGTTGATCTGAAAATTGTTAAAACTTGATTTTGATTGAAATCACATGGGCCATGCTACATATAGACAAGTAGTTGAAAGTCTTAGCCGTGATAAATAAAACTTGAATTCATTTCCACTTTCAGACAACAAGTCCAAAGTCCTTGCATTCATTCATATTGTCTATTGAGTCGCCACAATTCGACAAATTGACAACTGTTAGAGTTTGCAACAGATGAGCAAAAACGACGTTTGCATATTCAATACAAAATGTTTACTGAAGAAAGAAACAAATGCATGAGCAGATATGGTTGAGACCGATTTGTGGTTACAAGATACTTTTATTTGGGGTGTTGATATTTGTACTGTAACTCCAAATAAATTCACATTAGTGCGTTGTGTTCAAATCTACAATATCTTGCTTGATAAGATAGCATGTGCATCGCGTGGATATCTGAAATTAACAAGGTTGCATTAATTTTTATAAATAATGAAACATGCGTTCACTTTTAATTTAAAGTAGATTAAATTACAAAGACACCATTATCTCTAATTCCTTTGAACTTTACACATGGTTAAATAAATACAAGAACTTGATTAAGACTTGGATGATACTCAACACACGTCCAATTGGTTCCCCAACAAAATTATTATGAACACAAATCTCCATCGTTGAAGTGTCAGAAAATGAGTTGAACAGAACCCATAAATCTCCTTTCACCGTAACTGTGTACGGCACAAGACAAAAAAGTAGGAAGAATAGTAAGATATGATAGAGTTAAAGTATGATGTAATCTTGGCCCGCCCCAAAGTTTATGCATGACACATGGTACAACGCTACTCCTTCAAAAATCAAATCAATCACCAAAATCATATATATGAAGGACACCATTATGCTGCAATCATTGGCACCAAGTCGAGGTTAGCCACTAAAACATTAAAAAGGAGAAAAATGTAATGAACATCGATGTTTCGATGCATTTTAATTTGATTGACGTATGTGAATAGAAAGAGATAAAGCATTAGAAGAAGACGTGTTTGATAGATGACATAGACGGTAGGGGCATGGTTTAAGGAGCTTTAAAGTCTTCCAAAACAAGTGGTTCGTTACATCACCCTTATCTCTCTCTCTCTCTCTCCCTCTCTTTCTCTGTTTGTAGTAGGATTGTGCACACACCTACCCATGAATGCATGTTTTTGTTTGGTGCATGGCATGAAGGTTATCTACAACTTTTAAGAATCACCTTGCCTCATTCATTTGCGTAATGCCCTAGAATGCTTATCTTCAGACGCATGAGTCACTATTATTTGCATTGTTGTTGTTGTTATTATTATTATTATTCTCTTTGTGTGGCCCATCAACTCTTTGGTTTGGCTAGTGCTTTCTTCGTATTATTAATCTTACATTTTCCTCTGCCTAACGTTTCTTTTTGATCGAGTTTATCCACACTCAAAACTTCAATATATTGTGAGACATTTGGAACAAACTCCTTCATATTTTTTTTCATATCTTGTTCAGAACGCGACATCTTACTAAAAGCAGACACAGATGAACCGCACCATCATATGCGATCAATCATTTTTCCACGGAATCAATTTTTATGGAGAGATAGAGAGAAAGAACCAAAAAAATCCAATTTGTCTTCTACTGTCCACCTACAAATCAAGTATGAATACATTCTATGTTGTTTTCAAGATCTTGAATAATTATTTCTTCATTATTTGCGAAATTCTTTATAAATTAAGAAAAAATAATTAAAAAGGGGTTTGAACATATAAACCAAATTCTTTAACTTTGGGATGATGATCACTATACCTACCCTATACGTGGTGGGTGTATATAAATCCTATGCTTTTTAGTCATTGATATTATTGGCAAGATCATGTTTCCTCTGGGAGGATTGATATGTATAAAAGAGTTCAATAATTGGCTACATTTATTTAGGTTATAATTACAACATGATGATGGGTTTGGTCAATTGTGTAAATGCACCTAATTAACCTAGGAAACACCTTCCAAAGTGCTTAGTTCATTATTCATTTATAATAACGCCTAAAATAGAGTCTGAAAGAGTTTTTTTTTTCAAAGTTAAAATAAAATAATTGATCTATGATTGTCGAAGAAAATTGAAACGAATGAGAAAAATATATAATAGAATTGTCGAAAGTGAATTAGCTCCATCTTCCATAGGTTGGAGATTAATTGAATCGACAAAAGTAACCCAAATCAATCATTAAAAAAATAAATAAACTTGCACACCCCAGTTGAATATATATGATGACCTGAATTAACTTTACGCATCTTAATCCTTTTATAAAAAAAATCAACAATTTTACCTAAATTTAATCATGTTCCACATCAACTAAAGTTTAGGATTATGCTCATCAAGCAGCCATTTTCACTGTGCTGTAAAGCGTTAGAAAAAGGGAAATTTGTGATTTGATCATTAGAACTTGACACTTTTTGTTTGTTTGCTTAAATTGTATTTTTTTTTTATCTATTTATATATATAAGGCTAGATAATTCATTTAACTTAGAAAAATATTTTGGATAATAAGGATTTTAGATTTCTTCGTACTCGTTAGTTTTCTTTATGGTGGGGTTTAAATGTGTGGTTATAGGTTTTTTGTAATCATTTAAATTTCTTATAGTTTGGAAGTTTACAGTTCTATATGTAGGATTTTAGGTCAAAAACTCTCCATTAAATGATATTATTTTTGAAGTAATTGTGAATATATTTTGTGGCTATTCGGTAATGTTACATCTTAATCTTAAATAGTGAATCACGATCATCGTTTTAGTTTCGTGTGATTAATTAGTAGTATTAATCACATGATCGAGATGTAATATAACATCAAACTTACCATGGATTATGTTAATTTTTTTTCTTATAAAAAAAGAGTGGAATTAGATTAATCCCGTTTTCGCTTAACATATGTTATGAAGCCATCAAAATAAATCGAATTGACCGGTTTTCAAAAGTCTAAAAATTGGAAAATTCTTTCATAGTTGGGAAAGGGTGTAAAACACCAAGGAAATTCCATTATTTAAATATGTGCAGATGAAATGGCACAAGTTTATATAAAAGTTTAATCAACAACTATTCCACTGATAATAATAAACTGATAAAAGATATCAGGTTTTAGCTAAAAGTAAATAGGTCAACCTTGACCCAACCAATAAGATGAGACAAAGAAAATAATCTCTTGTTATTCTTTTTTTTTTTCTTCTAAAATGCTTGGAAATAGAAATTAAAAAAAGTGTCAATTTCAACCCATTTGACAACTGTAACTTTTTTGTCACTTTGGAAAAATGAAAATAATGACAGTTAGTGTTAGCCAAAAGTTAATGTTAATAATTATATTGGTGTTTGTACTTGATGGTTTGGAACCAAAAAGAAGTGGGAAATGGAAGAGGCTTTTTGTTTCACCTTGAAATAAAAATTAGAATTAGCCAACCAATGCTATTAATTTTTTTTTTCAAAACTAAATAATCAGTGTTGACAAGATTGAAGCAAGTATCAAAGTACCATGTCATGTGTCTAGATTTATCTGATGATAATATAGAAACAAAAACAAGGGTTTGAAAATAAAATGAAGGAAATGAGAAAGAAAGAAATAATATATTTTGCAAAGGACATGTCCTCTAGAACATACTTGACTCTTTTTTTCTTTTTCTTTTTTTCCTTGTTGGCAATACATATATCTAGGAGTTGAAATTTTGACCAAACATATGGAAAGTAATAAATAATAACAATCCTCAAAATTTGGCTTTCTAATTCTCATCAGGTTTACAACTTCAAATAATTGGACATTGATTTTTATCTAACACTTTTCCTTTTGATGAATAGAATGTTTAACAACTCCAAAATGGCATGTTACAATCGTAGTGTCGGGTCTTTTTAGCAATGATTGTTGATTAGCTTCCGTCACCAAGATATAAATTTTTTACCTTTCGGGTTGTCTTTATATCTGTTCCCTTCACCATGACATCATAAAACAAGAGAAGACCCCATTAATCCACTATCTACAATGCATAATTTAGCCATGATTTTCAAATAACTATATAAAATTTAACAGTACGATAACCATGATTGTAGCATATGAAAATAAAGAAAAGTGTGGCAAATAGTCATAGATTTCATAACAAGTAAAATAATCAATTCCCGTCACATGAACATAGATTACGCGTACAATGAAAGAGAGAATTTGATGAGTTTGACTGAGGTACACACCGAAAGAAGAGAATTCATACACTACTATGCTACACGTTTTACTACAGTGAGAGTGATGGAAGAAGAGGCCAAAGAGACAACATTCATGCTAGCTAACATAACTCACCACCTAACAAAGGAAGAACCCTAAACACCAAACTACACCTACTGTCGTTCCTGCGTTCAGATGAGGCCCACTTGGCAAAGTAAATATTGTGATCACATCTTCTTTTCCTTTCTCTTTGGACTTGTTCATTGCTTGGTTCATCACACATTGCTACCTGTCTCAGTCACAGCACCACTTTTCGTGACCTGATTCGGCTCAGAGGGTGGTGCCATTGTGCCCAACTTCACCACGTCAATAATATGACCATTCAGTTCCTGTAACTTGGTTGGCTCCTCCAATGTCTTCGGCTTGGCCTTTCTATAAATCAAATACAGCACCATCTGAATTATCCCGAACAGAAATCCAAGCGTATTTGGGAGCTGCATCATTCAAATGCAACTGTTAAATCATTTTTTTAATGGAAGTGGTTCTTTTAGGTAGGTCAGATCAAATTTTAAGGAATAAAATTAATTTTTCCTAGCATATATATAAACATATAAGCCTTTTGTAATTAAATAATAATATAATAGGGACCCATGTTTCCCTTTGACTCTGCCTTTTTTTCATGGGAGCCCAACACTAATGGAGTGAGCAAACATTTAACTAAATTGGCTTTTCACTAAATTATACAGACATAACCCAAAGTTAGGAGATCTACCTACAAATATATGTATACCAAAGTAGAGATAAAGGAAAAGATAGACAAAGATTTAATGGTCCATAACATGTTCCTAGCCGAACGTATATCAGTATTGAATTGTACTTACAGCGATGTAGTAGTCCTTGAGAAGAAGGCCATAGAAGAACCACATCACGGCATTTACGGTCAGAAAGAAGGACAGACTGAACGGCATGAATTCTACGCTCTTCGTTTTTATCACACGTTTCTGCATGCATAGATTATGAGAATTTAATTTCTCTTTGAGAGAATGTATATGAAAAAACTGAATAGTGTTAAAGATTAAGTAACAGTAATAGCCAAAGCCAAATGTATATCAGAAAGAAAAGAAGTAATAGTCATTGGCGGAAAGTGAAAAATCTTAGAAAAAGAAGCACTATAAAAAGTTTTCTCTCTCTCTCTCTCTCTATATATATATAATCATTTACTTTTATGATTTAAATAGTAGGCTTCTGAATTATTACCAGAATGCAGAGAGGAGCAGCAAATACACTTATGTTGAAAACAAGGCAAATCCATCCAATTACAGTAAGACGTTTGGATCCTGTTGTAAAGTAGAGGGTTGAAAGAAGCATCGCTCCAAACCCAAAAACATTCAACAGCAGAAGAAGCTTGATGGTCGAAAGCTGTGACATTTGACAGAAGAAAATCTGATTAATCATTTATTCTTCAAGAAAAAAGGAAAAGAAAGAATGGGTAGAATATAAAGTTATCAGAAGAAATACCCTGCTTTTACTTGGGGCGTATACTAGGAAGATGACAAGGTAAGTTGTCTCTATCACACATCCAAAGGAGTTAATGGTAATGAGAAGGAGAGTAGCATCCTTCTTGACGAGTGCGTAATAAATCCAGAGCATCGAACTAAACAGTGCAACAACATAAGGCAGTGATTGAAATCCTTCAGCAGTTTTCTTCTTGTAGATTTGGTAAAACGTTGGTCTGCATTGGAGTATAATTAATATGTAGTTAGAAAAACCTTGAGGACGAGTATGCTGAAGTAGAAAAAAAAAAAAATTCACTTACAATGGAGCGAGGAACACCATAAAGGAGATGACGTTGCCTGTAACAAGAAACAAGAAACATCCATCAGCATGGTGACCAAATAGGAGTTAATTACAACCATGATTGTTATTATTTTTACCAACATGGTTTAATTGATTTCCTCTGCAAAATTTGAGTTCACACCATATAAACTTAATTATGCATGTTATAAATATACATGCTGGTACTGGATAAACATGCCGATTAGTGTTGCATTCAAGTGTCAAATATTAATCATTTTTGGAAAACTAGAAAAATGGCATGCAATTAATCTGCATGACACATGTGGTTCCAGTTTTCATCATATCATCTGAGAAACTACGAAAAATACTTGTAAATAGTAAAAAACTAACGTAAACTTTACGTATTTGCGATCACACAACAAGTACAGACAGTTTGGATCAAACTTGCATAACCAGAAGAGAAAGGAGAATAAGTGAATGTAAAAAATGGTGAAAAATAAGAATACCTAGAAGGCCAAAAACGAAAGCCCAGGTTTCATGGTGAATGGCCATTATAGTGACGTGTGGTGAATGAACTCTCTTCCCTCACTCACTGAGTGGTAGGACTGTATGAAACCGAGAAGCCTCGATTGAGGTTATCTCTTTCTCTCTTTGGAGTGCACGAGTGGTTAAGGGAAGAGTGGGAAGGTATTTATAGCAGGGAAAAGAGAAGTAAGAGAAGTAAGAGAAGAGGAGTGGCATGCAATGCAAGTGGCTAACTAAAGAGGAATGTGCAGTAAGGTGGTATTGTATGGTAATATTTATTGTAGCTTTAATTTCGTTATGAGTACTTTCCAGTTGTTCCACCACCCAGCCACTATTTACTTTAACCCAAATCAAATCCAAAACACTACTTCTCTTATTACCCTATAATCACCTATTTTGGTTTAAGTCTCTTCCTCTTGGGTTAACTCCAGTTGGTGAATGCTCAATATTGCTGTGGGGTTCACAAACAATCTTTATTCTTTATGACGTATCACCCACCATGTGGCTTTAAGCCTTCCAACTCATCACAGTTTCTGGGGCAAGCGGGGTGAAACTTGCCGCACTAAATTATTAATTACTTTGCCCAAATTCTAACATCACTTTCTATTTCAATCCCTCACCCTATTCTTTTACTATATTTTAACAAATAATAAATACTCAAATCCTCCATATTATAGATAAGATATAATATATAAATAAATATAATCATAATCCCATTTTATATAATTGAATTAAGTATTTTTTTTTTCATTTTCTAAGAGATATCAAATTCAATTCTAAGAGATATTATTTGGGATTAAATCATCTTTATAGAATTATTATTTTTATTTTTCAAATTTTTAAAACTAAAATATTTTATCTTTGACTTCCAAATGAAAGATACCCATCCCTTAATCACCACGAAAATAAAAAATAAAAAAATCTCTAGCGGCGATATATATACGAGCGATAGAAATGGAAGCCAAAAGTTTTACAGTAACTGGTGTATGAGATGTTAAAAGTTTAAGCAGTAAAAGTCTCACTTATCACCGGAAAGATTCATGACTTTTAGTGGCAATTTTTACTGCCATTTTTAATGGCCAGGAAAAGTAAATTTTAATTACCTTCTCACTTATGTGAAATCAAATATGTCACAGAATTCATCCAGATGAATTGATTAAAAAAAATCAAGATTTTGAAAATATTTAATACAACACGATTGATTTATTAAAACTAAAAATATATAAAGATAAAACATTTATCATTTTCTCTTTATTATAAATTTAAATTTATTATTATGGATAAAAATTGATTTGTACTGTATCAATTAGACTTAAGTCTTATGACATATTTCGTTTTGAACTTTTTATGTGAATAATGTTTTACTTTTAGGATTTAATTTATATAAAATAATATTTTTAATAATTATATTATTATTATTATTATTATTATTATTATTATTATTATTATTATTATTATTATTATTTTAAAACTGGTTCACTACAAGTCAATTATGAATTAACTATTAAATTTTAAACTATTTTTTACTCTAAAACCGATCCATTCCATTTTAAAAATATTAGGACCGCCCGAAAGCATTTGCTGACAAATTACATAACACAAACAGATTATATAAACTTTTAATTTTAAAACTCTTTTATGGTTTATTAAATTTCAAACTAGTGTTTTAACTATAGTTGAGTGTCTAGTTCTATTTTAAAAACGTTGATCATCACCAGAAAAAAATCGCTCACAAATATAAAAGAATATAAATAATATAATAAAACACTTTTAACCACAAATTTAAAATATTTCGAATGTGATTATATTAATAGACCTGTTGTTGGAATATAAAAATTTTTTGATATGGATAATTTGTTTTGTTATGTTGAAAATTCTTATCATAATAAGGCATTAAGTCTAAATATAATTAATATTAATTCTAATATCGTAATCCATCCAAATAATATTAAGGATACTTAGATAAAACTATATTTAAATTCTAAAACAGACAATGTTTGAAATGGATTGATCTTAAACAATGTTATGTTAAGCAATTAGAAATTAACACAATGAATTTTTTTTTTTTTAAATGTCAATATTTGATCTGAATTATGTTTTGAAAACAAGGAATATGGGAAATTCCAACGTATATTTGATTTGAAAACTATTGATAATATCATAGCATATTAAACGGAAACATTCTCTTGATACTCTTATGAGAGCAATATAAAAATGTACAGAAAGAAATATTCCATTGCAAAAGATAGAATCTCCAAGAGGTGTGACTCTGCACATAGAATTTACACACAGAGGTTGATGTTATAATAAAACATGACATGGATCCACCTTCTGAGGAAAGAGTTAATAACAGCTTTCAAAGTAGCATCAATTTGCTTGAAACCCTAGTTTTGAGCTAGTTGTTTTCTGTACTTAGCACTTTCAGCTACTTGTATTGGAATTGTTACAGCATGTATGACAGTAACTTTATATCAAAATGCCTTTAACGCCTTAACCTTTTCCGTATAAGCCCATCACTATTAACATTAAAAATATATCTGTGCCAGAATAAAATTAATTAACTATTTAAAATGCATCCATTGCTGGTATCATTCATGTTCAGGCCTCCTACAAATTATTTAAATATATCACCCAATGCTAAATTTCTTTAATATCTCAAAGGGTGCTTTTGTGTGAATCTATTATATTCAATCCTTTCATGAAAAACTATCAAGGAAAAGAAATGTGTCATGCATATATTGCAAATTAATAAACAACCATTTTCACCGTACATAAACATGTTATCACCATCTTCTCCTTACAAACTTAATGTGAGACCCCTTACACCATTTTAAATTAATCTACAGATACACACAGATTTCTAGAAATTTTTGAATTCTATATTTTATACCTTGTTTTATTCTCTCATTATTTTTATCTTTCTTTTTCTGCGTTTCTTGGACATGCACATAGCTCGAGCTTTATAGCACGACGGTGCCCTTTTCTTTTCAACTGTCGACGGTGAAGGGAAGGAATCAAATTGAATTCAAGGAATCCAGGTATAAAAAACAGTTTATGTTGGTGGATATGTTGCCAAAAAAGTATTGTAATTAATATTCACCTCACAATGAGGTATGAAAGTTGAGTTTATAATAAAAATTACTTATTTCATTAACTTACTTTTAGTACACATCAATTCTGGAGAACGTCCTCTCAGGGAGCAACAACTACACACAAAAAATATATAAAAATATATATATATATATATATATATATATATATATATATATATATATATATATATATATATATATATATATATATATATATATATATATATAAGAATCAATGCTTAATGAGTTTGCACAACGTTACAATTCAATAAACTATTGGTTTAGAAGAAACTATACAAAAATTTAGACAACATTAAGCCATTTGATTATTATTTTTTTATAATGAACAAATGAAATATACATACACTATTAATTAATTTTAAGTGCATGATGATCATTTTAACCCAAAATAAAATTAAGGTTGTTCGGTAAAGGGAGAGTGAAATACTAATAGCAAGTGTTTCTCTAAAGTTTGAAAACAAAAAAAAATGGATTTAAAAATAAACTAATTAAATAAGCAAAAATTGTGTTGAGTATTTAAAAAAAAAAACGTAATATATAGACTTCTTGTTGAAATCTCCTTAAAGATGTAAATGGTGGGTTGAAATCTCTCCCAAAAAAGTATGTTAAAATTTTACATCAATTAGAAATATCATCGGGCTATATATATTTTAAAAAATATATCAAAGTTAATTATAACGATAACAAAAAATACAATGATTTTATAAAATTGGATTAGATGTTTTTTTAAAATAATTTTTTAATAGAGACTAATAAATAGTTTTATTATATTATAAAAGTGGTAAAGTTCCATTAAAATAGTTGTCTCTAAAGTGAACTTTGGTGTACTCCTAAGGGCTAAGTGAATATAGATATTATGCCTAAAAACATTCCCTTTACCATATAAATGTTATGGCTGTAACCTGTGTCAGTGTCACCATATTTGATTGAATTTGTTTAGTCAATAATTCAACTTCACTTTCAACTCTGGTTGGTTGCCTTTCATCTACAGTATTTCAAGGCAAATGATTTGCATTGCTCTTAAGAATACGTCTTTAGTCCTCAAATTATTTGACACTTTTTTAACGGATTCTCAAACCTATTAAGTGCAGTATATACTTTAAAAAAAAATTTAAAGAAGTGCCTAAATTGTTTGAAATTTTTTTAAATGAATAAAAATAGTTTATAAATTGTGAAAAGAACATTTACATTTGAGTTAGTTAAGGACTTGATTTATAACTAAAAGTATATTACATTAGACATCCCATTAAGAAGCTTAAGTAAAAGACTGTCTAAAGTTTTTTTCACACAGATAATAACAAAAATAATAATGAATAATCTTACTATATCTTAATGAATGCATTATTTCAACCAACTAAATACAAAAAATTATCATTGAAAAAAAAATAAAAATAAACATAAATAAATTTGTACTTTTTGAAACTAAAATTGCAGTGATATTTAAGATGAAGGAAATATGTTGGAGTTAGCTTGATGAATAAGAAATGGTCATGGGATCCCGGGTGCTACCTTTCCCCATTCGTATTAATTTTTGTTCATTTTGTTTTGATTTTTTTTTTTCTCACAAAAGGTTTTTGAATATATAGTCTGGCCTCAACTACCTTGGGAGGGCAAGTTGAGGCGAAAAAAACAAATTTTGAAAGCCAAATTTGTCGACCTGCACTGCATAATGCAGCCTAAGATGCATGAAACTCAACATCATATAGTCATACAGAGACTCAACGCACTTTCTCCCGTTTCATAATCTTTTTGCATGATTAAATGAAGAGAAGTTTGAGCTTTGAATCAGTGAATTTGGCAATCGCACTAGATACATAGTTAGGTATAGGTAGCTATAGGGGGAGCTTTTTCGATGCGTAATCGCATTGGAGCTTCGGATCTTAACTAGTTTGGCATAAAGCTACGACCAAATGAACAATGGAAAATCAACACCCTCGGCATCTCCATCCACAGAATATGCTAACTTGCTTAAACAAGAAACACCCTTACTTGTTGACCTACGCCAGCAGTCACAAATTCCCTTACTCATACTACAATCATTCAACACTCTTATTTCTTGGAATTTTCATATCTATTCACTTTAAACCTAACTTAATCCTAACAATAATTGTTTTTTTTAAGTATTATGTTGTACGTAAATATAAAAACTATATTTTTAGTGTGATGTTATATTATTATATATCTGTCGTATAATTAATATTATTGATAAGATTAGTAAAAAACTGATGTTAATAATAATCATCATTTTTCATTATGGTGTTATAAGAAAGGTAAGATAATTAATCTACAGAAATCCTATTAACATATTATATTTCTATTTCTACTAACTTGAGTGTCGGATGTCTTTGTAAATATTTCCACATGTATCAAAATCGAGAACCGGATACAGAAAAATAAGAAGAAGATTATATGACAACAACTAAGATATTCAACAACAGATTAAATAGGTTAATTCATGTTTGGTTTGTAAGAATATTAAATATTGAAAAATGTTTGACCTACAACGGAGTCATAAGGTGGCATGGGTATGCCACGAGAATCTCAATTTTTTTTTTTTCTTTTAGAATTTGATATATTATATTATTATGAGATTTTTTTCTTTAAAAAAAATGGTTACTGTAACCTTTATTTTTTTATTTTTATTTTTGTCTCCGTCTCTTCCACAACTTAACCTGTGGAGTTGTTAATTTCAAAATCACGATAATCAGAGATATAGAGAGGTGTAGAATAACCTATAACTACATATCTAAGCTCCATTAGAGGCAACTAACAAATATTGAGTGTTTTAGGAAAAGTTCGAGAATCCTATCCACAATTTTTTTTTCTAGAACAGGATCGTTATATTGTAAGTTTCACGTTGTTATAGGAGCTAACATCAAGAATAAGTTAAACAAAAAAAATTTAACTCACTAAAATATTTTTGAATAACAAAATCGTAATAAAAACAATTTTGAATTTTAAAATATACGGTATCTCAAACATAAAATTTGTAGGATTGAACGTTAAATAATGATCAAGAGGTGAAGATCAATTTATCTTGTTAGAATTTTTGTAAAAAGTTAACACGTATAAGTGAAGATTGTATCTGATGGGAATATTAAGATGAAATTTGTAGCATTATTGGGAAAAATAATTTGTTTACAGTTAAAGCTGTTGTGTGGAGAAGAGATTCCTGGCCCTTCCTAGGGACAAGAATACAGGGGTACGTAGGATGTATGATATTTGGGGATGTTTTGTTTTTTATAGGTTCCTCACAATTTATGGAAAATAGAGAGGGAAGTGTGCGGAAAAGGTTTGGGGTGTTATGGCTTAGGCGTGTGTGCCACTTCACCACATTTTGGAGTTTGTTTCATTTAGTTATGAGTACGTACGTGGTTCTAGCGTGGATTCTCAACCATGCATATTCATGTATATATCACTCACCAAAGAAGTGGGTAATTTTATTGTCCAATCACTTATCCATTCCACCATCTCTATATTCTAAATCAAACACAAGTTCAAAATACCAACTTCATATGGTTAGTTGCAAAACATGAGATATGCGTCTTTCACAAAGTGTCGAATAAGGAACATGTGGTATCTCACATTGTAGCTTTATAAAAGAAATCCATCAAAAATAGGTCTATAAATAGTTGTAAAAGATAATTGTTGTGGTGTGAAAAAAAAAAAAAAGAAAAAAAACTCAAATAGTGCTTCATTTACTTTATCATACAATTGATATTGACATTTATTATCTTCTTTCTAATTCCGTCTCCATTGCGTTTCAAGATAATATAGATTTAGGGTTTTTAAGTTTTATAATTATCATTATTTCTAATTCAATTGTGTTTTTCAATTTGCATTGCACTCCACTTATTTGATTTGAGATCTTGACACTTTTACTTTTTGCTGAAGTTTATAAATACAGGTTTTTAAGTTTTTGTAAAATTTCATAATTTCATAATTTACTATTTTAGTATCTTTTATATTTTAACGTTATTTAAGTAACCATGTTCTTAATATTGTTCTTATTTAAGTTTTATTCTCAAAAGTATTATATATATATATATATATATATATATATATATATATATATATATATATATATATATATATATATATCAATGTTTTTATTCACCGCTTGATTTCATGGAAAAAGTTATGAAAAAAATTAGTAAGTTGTAGGATAAAGTAGAAGGTAATTTTTTTTTAATGATTTCATATAAATTGCATCATTTGATATTTATATAAATGTAATTAAAAGATATCTATAAAATATAAAAATTAAGAGATATTAAATTTAATTTTATAAAACAAACATGTAAGATGAGATTTCTACCTCATTTATATATTATAATATCCAAAAACATGCTAAAAAATGACAAAATGTATCATGTTTACGTATTTGATTGCAGTGGCAGATCTTGAGAAGACCAAATAATATATTATCAATAAATAATAAATAAATATAAAAAGAAGAAAGAAGATGAAAAAGTGAAAGGATAAAATTGTAGATATATACTTAAATATATTAAATGATCATTAAGTTTAAGGGGACAAAATCATAAATTATATGCGAGTTACAAAATTGAGGAGGAGGATGAGAGGATAAAATTGTAAATATACAAGTAAATATATTAAATGTTCATTAAGTTTGAGAGACCAAAATCATAAATTATACGAGAGTTACTAAAATTTTGGAGACCACGGCCCCTCATCTCCCAAGAATATATGTTACTTGTCACTATTTGATTGTGAAAATATGATTTTTATTAATATAAATGGCAATATAATAAACTTAAGCAATACAAAAGTAAATTATTCTATATATGTAATCAAATTTTTAAGTATTAAATCATTTTCTAAATTGAAAACTTAAAGATTACTAGTCTATTAAAAAATTAACTTTAATTAAAGTTTAAATAAATTTATAAAATTGAAACACTTATGTATACTTGGGAAGTTTTACTTGTAAGAATCCGATTACACGTCGGGTCAAATCTGAAAAGGACGTTAGCCACACAACTAGAAAAGCATGCACACTAACTTCTATAATGTGCATATGCATGAAGTAAAATAAAATTAAAATACTGCTATCGACAAAGACGTTATAGAATGTTAGAAAAGGAAAAAACAAATTTATGTAAACTTATCAAACCGCGTTTATAATAGGGTAATAGAGTCGGTGTGGACAAAAATCATCAAGTCAACTAGTATTTTATATATTTAAATATGTAACAAATAATAAGAAAATTAAGATAAACGTTTTGGTTTGGGGAGTGGTGGATGCTACATTACAATTTATTAAATATCAATTAATTTAAATTTAGAGTTGAGAGAATAATATCAAATACAATCATTATTGTGAGATTAAAGAGTTGAAAGGGTAAAAGATTTTTTATTTTTAAATGAAACAATGATCCTATATTGAGGAGTAGGTTTCAACCTTCATGTACTACATGGCCATTTGGGCAAGTAGCCATGTTCAATTTGTTCCTAGGTATTTACACTGGCTTTGAAAGATTGTATTTTTCTGCATTTTTTTTAATCTTCTCATCTATAAAATGGTTGAAGAGGGATCAAATTAACGTCTAGTTCGCATTTCTCTGTCAATTGGGTCCTCGCTTCTCCATATACTTATACCTTCTAGAAGCTTTCTTCTCTTTTCCTATTTGTCCAACTCCTCTCTTCCTTTAAGAGATGTTTCAAAGTAATTAAAGATGTATAGGAGTATATTAAGCACTCATAATTCAATCATATTTATCTCTTATTAATTAACTCTTAATTATATATTTTGAATTACACTATAAATAATGTTATTTAAATTAATACTTAAGGAGATTAATCTTTATTGGTTAGAACAATACCTTAATCATCTTATTATAAATATAAGTATATATTTTTACCATCAGTTGATTAGATAAATGTGATTAATATGTTATTTGATTTTAAAGATATAAAGGACTTATAGAGTAAAACTATAAACTGAATGTATCAATTTGAAGTAAAATAGCATTGTCCCACCAAACCCTCTGTAAAGTTACCATGTTGTTTCAACAAATTCAAATGTGACAACCTCAAAGTTATGTTTGTAAAAAAGGGAATTCAAAAGTAGATAAAAAAACACAATCATAGACAACTTTGTAGATTGACCTAGCCTTAATCATTTGCGTAATACCCTCGTTTGCTTCATAAATCACCATTTTTTTACATTATTATTTTCTTTGTGTGTCCCTTTCTTTTGTTTCAACCTTGCATTTTCCTCCGCGTACCGTTTCCTTTTACCGAGTTTACCCCACTTCGATACAAAATGGTGCCACGTTTGGAACAAGCTCCTTCATTCATTCATTCTTTCTTTTTTATATCATGAAATCAATATCTTCATAAAAGCAAACACTGTTAACCGCACAAACATAAGTGATCACTCTTTTCCCTAATGAATTCATTTTCATACAGGGAAAGAGGAAAACAAATTTGAATTTTCCACCTATTTTTCAAATTTGAATCGGTACAAAAGAAAATATGAAAAACAATTTAAATTTTCAAGACAATATTAATATATTTTCTTGTTTATTTATTATTTAATAATTCCCTTATGAAGTATGATGAATTATCAAAAGGTTTAAACATTTTACATTTTTTATTTTCATTTTGGAATGACCACAATTCATACACCTTCTATGAGAGACTATCATGAAACCTTAATTTTAAATAAATATTTTTTTTAAATACTTAATAAAATATAAAGAAGAGAAATATAAAATATTTTTTTTATTTTTACAGTTTATTTTTGTTAAATTTAACTATTTAAAATAATAACTTATCTTAATTATTAAATTATAAAAAAGTTAAAGTGAAAAAAATTATTATTTAATAAAATAAAATAATAATATAAATGTTTTAAATAACTATATATTCTCAGTGGCTACTTTCTTTTTCATTCTTTTCATTTTGTTTAAACAAACATAATATAACGTAACTGCTTTAAGTAAAAAAAAATTCTCCATATTTTTTCTATCCTTCTCTTAATATAATTATTATAATTTTAAAGACGGTCTTTATAATTAAAAGCAATTTAAAAAAGAATGGTCTTTATATAACGTTATAATTAATATAATTTTGATTTAAATATCTATTAATTCTTTAACTGTCCTTATTTTACTGTTAACCCATAAACTTTTTACTATTATTTTCATTTTATAATATAATTTTTCTTATTTTAACTTTTTTATTATTATTAAGATATCACGGTCAAGTGATGACATAATATAAAAAATATCACGTTTTCAAGACATGCATGTATTATAAAGATGGTTTTGAATGTCATGTAATCACTTGAAAATAAGATTCTAACATAGAATATCAAAATAATAAAATTTTATATCATAAAATTAATATGATAAAATAAAGTTATTATAAAAAAACATTTACATATTTAATATGAAAATATTTTAATAAATAATATTTATTATTTTATTATGTTTTTAAAATATTATAACATTATATAAAAATTATTTTTTTTAAATAAATAGTTTATAATTTTTTTATCTTGTACCTAAATGTCACAACCTTTAGGAATTTTAATATCATATATGGAGAACTATATTAAGAAAAACATGTATTAGAAAATTAGGTTTATTAATATAATAATTACAAGAGGATTCTATAGATCATGATAAAAATAATTAAAAATTATTATTATATTATTAAATAAAGTTATGAAAAGGCTGTATTTTGAAAATGAAGTTGTCTAAATATTTTATTTTTCTTTTAGTATTAGGTAAATTAATTTAGTATTCTTGATTTCATAAAACAAAGAAGTGTAATTTTACCCTGAATCGTAATAATGAAAGTTATGCTTAAATTTGAACTTATAAAAATTTTAAAATAATATTGAGATGGTTGAAATTTATTTTTACATATTAAACATATACACTATTCTTTATTATTATAACATTTGGTAATTTAGGAATTATATTTTTCTATTTTGTGAACTCAATAATATTAAATGAACTTACCTAATATTGATATTCTTATTATAAAATTAAGTATAAATTTAAAATAATTGACAAATTATTATTTTGAAAATAATCTTGTATATAAATGACATAATATTCTAAAATTTCATAAAAATAATAAATATGAATTTATGAAAATATTTTTATATTAAATATGCAAATTATTTTCATAATATAATTTATTTCCTCTAATTTAAAATTTTATTATTTTGATTTATTTTATTCATGTAATATAAAATCTATTATTTTTTACTATAAAAATCTTGACATGACATTAAAAAAAATTATATGGTAATGACATGACATCTCACTTACTGAACACACTTTAACATCATAAATCAAAATAATAAATATATATTTAATAAGGACTAAGATAAAAATAAACTAAAGATCAAATCGGTAAAATGAATATATTAAAAAATCAATGTCATATTTAAGTTTATAATATTATATGTCTATTAGTAGTAGTATAATATAAAACAATTTATTCTTAACTATAAAAAGTTGGAGTCTACTTGTATTATCATAGTTATTGAATGTGATCTTAACTTTCAAATAAATTTAATAAATATAATATTTTTTATTATAGATTAGAAAATTTTAAAACTAAACTAAAATATTACCATAATCTCAAGTTTTTATTTAAAATATATAAATATTTTTTATAAATATTCATTTTCATAAGTTATCTTGAAATCTTGTTAAAATACAAATTACTTACCGTTTGTGTTTGTTCACTAGGCCTTTGCGTTTTGCACCCCATAAGTTGCTTCTCATACTCCCTCAATTTGAATTTGTCTATTGTACTTTTTTGCGTAGAAGACGGAAGGTGTATTCTGAAATAATAAATATTCTGAAAATAAAATATGTTATCATTCCTCGTTTCTAGGTGATAGCATAAAACTAATTTCTATTTTATAAATCATAGTATAAATGAAAAGGGTATAATGGACAAAATGAAATTAAAAGAAGGGGTGCAGGAAGCAAAGCTCCATACAACAGGCACAAACTTTCCAAAATGGACTCTTGGTGGAGCCCAGAATCTATACTTTTGAAAAGCATTTTAGAAAATTTATTTTTAAAAATTTCTGGAAGAGTAGATTCAAAATAATAATAACAATAATAATAACAACAACAACAACAACAATAATAATAATAATAATAATAATAATAATAATAATAATAATAATAATAATAATAATAATATTATTATTATTATTTTTGTTTTGTCACTTCTTTCAACGTCTATTTCTCCACCGTCGTCGACACCATCTTCGACATCTTCGGCACCGCCATTAACACTGTCACTGCTTTTCCACCTCCATCTCCATCCAGTTGATCAGTGCTACCAAGCCTGGTGGTAACCCACTCACTACCATCTTCTTTCATTTTTCTTCTTCATCGTCTTCAAATTCATATATAATATGTGTTTATACTTGTTCATAAAAACACACTGTTGTAATTGTTGTTTATCCAATTATTAGTAAAATTATTATATTTTTAAAATGGAGGAATTTGAATAGACGTTAAAGAGATAGTTAGATTTTTCAAATTGAGAAATGTTTATAAATAATATATAAACAATAAAATTAAAAAAGTTAAATTAAGTAAGATAATTATATTAAAAGTTAACAAATTTATCTACGTATTCATGCAATATTAATATAGTATTGCTGCCATACATATTCAATGATCAATTATTAGAATTATTAACATAAATCGTCATTGATCATATTATTAAGATAATTATAATTAAATTTAATTAACTGTTTAAATATAAAACTATTTTATATTTTGGGTGTACAGACTTTGTTTATCATACCATACATCAATAATATAATAATTTATCTGTCATTAGGCTAAAGCTTTTTTTATTAGTAACAAAACTTGTCTTAGTGTTATGTCATGGAAATGATTTGTTAACTTTTATTGACGGATCTCATACAATTAAAAATAAATAATTTTTTAAAATACTTAATCAAATACAAAGAAGAGAATTAGAAAATATTTTTTATTTTTACAGTTTATTTTTGTTAACTTTAACTGTTAAAAATAATAACTTAACTTAATTATTAAATTATAAAAAGTTAAAGTGAAAAAAATTATTATTTAATAAAATAAAATAATAATATAAATGTTTTAAATAATTGAATGGCTACTTTCTTTTTCATTCTTTCCATTTTCATTTTATTTAAAACATACATAATAATATATCGTAACTATTTAAGTAAATTTTTTTCTATCCTTCTCTTAATATAATTATTATAATTTTAAAGACGGTCTTTATAATTTAAAAGGGAATAGTTTATAATTAATATAAGTTTGATTTAAATATCTATTAATTATTTAACTATCTATCGCACATTGCGACTAGACTATAGATAAAATTAAGTTTTTAAATAAAAAAATAATAGAATTGTCACCAATATTTATTTTAATGAAAAATATTCAAAAAATATTCAAAAAAATTATTTAAAATATATTATATATGTTTAAACAAAATAAAAAAAATAGAAAAGAAAGTAGTCACTGAGAATAGTTATTTAAAATATTTATATTATTATTATTATTATTATTATTATTATTATTATTTTATTTTATTTTATTAAATAATAATTTTTTTCACTTTAACTTTTTTATAATTTAAAGAGTTATGTTCAAGAAAAACTCCAACTATAAGGATGTGATGGTTTATACTAATACAGATTGGGTATATGCTCTTGATGATAGAAGATCAACCTCTGGATACTTTATATTTGTAGGAGGTAATCTTGCCACATGGAAAAGCAAGAAGCAGAAAGTTGTAGTTAGATCCAGTGCAGAAGCTGAACTTAGAAGAATGGTTCTTGGATTTTGTGAATGTTTGTGGTTCAGACTACTTTCTCTAGGATTTAGGGTATTCATTTGTATTATGATAATAAAGTTGCGTGTGACATTGTTCATAACCCTGTCCAACATGATCAGATGAAACATGTAGAGGTTGAAAGATTTTTCATTAAGAAAAAACTTGATAAAAATATTCTGAAATTGTCAAATATTCGATCTAAAGATCAGTTGACAGATATTCTTAATAAAGCTGCAATAAGTCATATTTGTAAGAAGATTATTAGACAAGTTGAGAATGTATGATATCCATTTACCAACTTGAGTGGAGTGTTGAGATGAAGATATTTGATTAGCTAAATTATAGGTTTGTATAGAGGTACAAAATAGTGCATAATCGAACTTCCTTTATTTAGTCATAATTTATAGGAATAAAATACTATAAAAACATGGTATTTATATCCAAAAAATACATAAATAAAAAATTAAAAAATGAATTCTATGTTTTTCAATTATATAATCACTTGAAAACAAGATTCTAACATAGAATATCAAAACAATAAAATTTTATATTATAAAATTAATATAATGAAATAAAGTTATTATAAAAAAACATTTACATATTTAGTATACAAATATTTTAATAAATAATATTTATTGTTTTATTATATTTTTAAAATATCATAACATTATATAAATTTTTTTTAAATAATTAGTTTATAATTTTTTATCTTGTATCTAAATGTCACAACCTTTAAGAATTTTAATATCATATATGGAGAACAATATTAAGAAAAACATGTATTAGAAAATTAGGTTTATTAATATAGTAATCACAAGAGGATTTTATAGATCATAATAAAAATAATTAAAAATTATTATATTATTATTAAATAAAGTTATGAAAAGACTGTGTTTTGAAAATGAAGTTGTCTAAATATTTTATTTTTCCTTTTAGTATTAGATAAATTAATTTAGTATTCTTGATTTCATAAAACAAAGAAGTGTAATTTTAGCTTGGGAGTTATGCATAAATTTGAACTTACAAATATTTTTAAAATAATACTGAGATAGTTGAAATTTACTTTTACATATTAAACATATACATTATTCTTTATTATTATTATAACATTTGGCAATATAGGAACTATATTTTTCTATTTTGTGAAATGAAGAATATTAAATGAACTTACCTAATATTGATATTCTTATGAAATTAAGTATAAAATTATAATAATTGACAAATTATTATTTTGAAAATAATCTTGTATATAAATGACATAATATTCTAAAATTTCATAAAAATAATAAATACGAATTTATGAAAATATTTTTATATCAAATATGCAAATGATTTTCATAATATAATTTTTTCCTCTAATTTAAAATTTTACTATTTTTATTTATTTTGATTCATATAATATAAAATCTATTATTTTTTACTATAAGAATCTTGACATGACATTAAAAAAATTATCCTAATGACATGACATCTCACTTACTGAACACACTTTAACAACATAAATCAAAATAGTAAATATATATTTAATAAGGACTGAAATAGAAATAAATTAAAGAGTAATAAAATGAATATATCTCTTTCTCTCTTTGGAGAGCACTGAGTGATTAAGGGAAGAAAGAGAAGGTATTTATAGTGGGAAAAAAAGAAGTAAGAGGAGTGGATGCAATGCAAATCAAATCAAACCAAATTCAACTATTATTTACTTTAACCTAAAATCATATTCATAATACTATTTCTCTTACTACCTTATAATAACCTATATTCACCGCATGTGATTTTAAGTCTTAAAACTAATCAAAGATTATGGAGTAAGTGAAAGAATAACAAAATGGGATAGGTACGGCGGGTTGGCTCGTCATAATATGGTAGGATGAGTTGGAGTTTTCAGTTCACCAACCTGCTTTGGCCTGTCCCGCCAAACCCGCCAACCTGTGGGATGAGACAGACTAGCCCGTGACTCGCCTAATTAATAAAAAAATAATTTTTATTGTAATAAAATTAATTATAAAAATAATATATAAAGTTAAAAATTTTAAAAAGAGAATTAAAAAAGTTTCACTCTTACAGAAAATATTCTCCTTACTGAAATACAACCTTCTCTTTCATGTTTTCCTTGTTCATCTTAAACACTAATTATTTTTATTCTTATGACTTGAATTAAAGGTGTAAGAATTACTCAACCAAGAATAATGTGAAGTTTTATCAAATAAAAAATATATAGGTATTTGAATTTTTCAATATAAAAAATATAAATTCTATAAATTTTAACGTTATATATATATATATATATATATATATATATTTGTTATTATTTATTATTATGTAAACTTTATTATTGTTATGATTAATATAATTTTGATTTAAATATCTATTAATTCTTTAACTATCCTTATTTTACTGTTAACCCATAAACTTTTTTTTACTATTATTTTCATTTTATAATATAATTTTTCTTATTTTAACTTTTTTTTATTATTAAAATTTATCATAGTTATTGAATGTGATCTTAACTTTCAAATAAATTTAATAAATATAATATTTTTTATCACAGATTAGAAACTTTTAAAAGTAAGATAAAATATTACCATAATCTCAAAATTTTATTTAATATATATAAATATTTTTTATAAATATTCATTTTCATAAGTTATGTTGAAATCTTGTTAAAATACAATTACTTACCATTTGTGTTTGTTCACTAGGCCTTTGCGTTTTGCACCCCATAAGTTGCTTCTTATACTCCCTCAATTTGAATTTGTCTATTGTACTTTTTTTGCGTAGAAGACGGAAGGTGTATTCTGAAATAATAAATATTCTGAAAATAAAAAATATTATCATTCCTCGTTTCTAGGTGATAACATAAAACTAATTTCTATTTCTATTTTATAAATCACAGTATAAATGAAAAGGGTATAATGGACAAAATGAAATAAAAAGAAGGGGGTGCAGGAAGCAAAGCTCCGAACAGCAGGCACAAAGCTTTCCAAAATGGATTCTTGGTGGAGCCCAGAATCTATACTTTTGAAAAGAATTTTAGAAAATTTATTTTTAAAAATTTCTGGAAGAGTAATAATAATACACACAAGGTATATATAAATTTATTATATATTATTTTTGTTTTGTCACTTCTTTCAACGTCTTGAGTTTTTATCACATGTTTTTCTTCTCCTCCTTTAACGTCTATTTCGCCACGTATCTGTAACTATATGCTCAACCATTTTTACCAGGAACGGCGTGGATGGTGACGGTATTTCCTACAACGCAGAAAGAAGGGAAGAGGTGTAAGATCATAGAATTAATCGTCCAAGTTAAAAAAACATACATAATATATTTTTGTTATTTAACAAAGGTCATGGGATGCGCGAAGAAAATATGGAGGTGGAAGAAAAATGTACCCTATATATATGTTTTGGGCTTTGGCCCATTTTAATAATATAAAACAAACCAGCCCGTTTTCTTACTATGCAAATCACAATATTAAGGAATAACAACATTCTGATTTTATTTATTGCAACAATAATAAATCATCCAAAAAACAACGCAGAAGTAGTCACGCAAAATATTCAATAATTAAGGGGGAGTGACGCCTCGAGCAAAAGGTTAGGATATTGAAAAAAGTAAAAAATAAAATAAAATTAAATATGTTTTCTAATTTTTGAATTTCTCCTCAAACTTGATTTTAATAATTGTATTTAAAAATGAATTTATTAGCCCTTAAAATTTAAAAAATAAATTTATTCATTTTATCAATTATAAAGATAAAACTCAAATGCAAAAAAATAAAAAAAAATTACAGGGATAAAAAATATACTCAAAAATAAAACCTATGAAATATCTATTCTTGAACTAAAATACAATTAAAAATAAAATAAAATAGAGACGATATTTTTGTGAAAGGATGATTTATTTTCAAATGGAAGATGGAAAACCTTTTCCCAACCCAAGTTTATGAAGTAAAAAGCATTATTTATGACATGAAGATGAAAAATAATAATTTTGCTTGACATAATATTTGTTAGTCTATTAGTTTTTAAATTACCCTCTTCTTGGTCTAAAATTGCAAGAAGCCTTAAGCATAAACTTTAATATTTTACTTTGTGAATTCAAAATACAAGCACTGTCTTTTACAAAAATTTCTCAAAAATCTCAATTCCAGACTAGATCTCATTTAGAAGATAATTCTATTAAGCCGAAGTCAAAGTTTTTTTTTTTAGAAAAAAAAAATGATTTTCTAGAAATCAGTTTGGTCACAACTCCATTTCTTAAAAAAAAAAAAAAATCCTTTTATAGCAACAATAAATCAAAGAGTGAAAATTTAATTATAGGAGTCCTTTTGCGTTCCAAACAACCCTATTTCTAAAGAATTTTTTCACAATCTTAGTTTAGTCTAGTGAAATACATTAGTTCCTAAATCATTTTCACATCCTCAAACTAATGTTATTACTACTAATATTAGCTCATATTCCCCATCAAACATGCATGGAGTTAAATTTTATTTATAAGACAAATAATTGGTGGATTAACTTCGGAGCTAAAGCTCATGTGTGTACTGTTGACAAATTTTGGGTCATGTATATATATGATACATATTTAAATGTGTTAGGGTCATTATTTATTAAGCCAAATAATAAAGTGATCTGACTAAATTAAAGTTTTGGCTAAAGGCATATGTCATGAAAATAAAATTGTGTAGAGACCATAGAGCAATTTCTAATTTGATGAGAGACCAAATTGGAAATACTAAAACTTAAGTAATTAACCTAATTCTGGTTATCTAAAGGGTCATGGTCCCCTTCTGGGAGCACACACACATAATCAATCTCGTTCCTTTCTTTCTATCCCCATCAAGAGAGAAAATCAAGAGAGAAATACAGGTGCTCTTCAGGTGGAAGACCATAAGATCAATATAGTGTTCTATAAAGACATCATCGTTATGGCTAATTCAGGTACGCTTTCGCATTCAGGTACGCTTTCGCATTCAGTTTACAACATGTTTATCAGTATGGGATTATGTTTATGTTTGATCGTTAGAATCAAAATCAGGATTATTATTATTATTATTATTATTATTATTATTATTATTATTATTGTTTTTCTAACAATTGGTATCGAGCCGCCCATATTTGATTCATGTCTCGTTTAATGTATAGAACCCTAATTATGAAAATTAGGATTAATTTTGTTTTAAACAATTCAAATTACCCAATTTTATGAACCCTAAGTGGAGAATAATATCTAATTTTCGTAAACCCTAAAATTTCAATTTGGGGGTAATATCCCCAATCTGATTCTACTTGCTGATGGAATCGTGAAGGAAGCTATGGATTCTTCTTCTTCTTCGGTTTTCCCTTTTATTTCGGTTTAAGTTTCAAGTTTTACTGAGAAAGAAACAATGTTTCAAATTTCAATCTTTCTTGTATTGGGTTCTTTGTTCTTTTTTTAAATCTTTTGTTTTTATTTAATTTTATGGGTTTGGAATTGGGGGTGGTGTTTGTGGAGTTTCCAACACAGAGAATATTAGGTAAATGGTGAATGTTTCTACAGGTGTGACTGTTCTTATTTTTAGGAAAATTTGATGTTAAATTAGGGTTTGAGTGATTACTGTTTAATCCCCTTTTAGGGTTTAGAGCAGTATGCTAAAGAGACTCAGAACTATCTTTGTTTCATCCCTAGTGTGATTTTAGGGAGATGTTCATCCTTTATGTATTGGTGGAAAATGAGGTCTTTTTTCATCCTTTGATTTATTCAAATGAGGTGTTCATCCCTAATGAGATTTTAGGGAGGTGTTCATCCTTAGTAGAATTCTAATGAGATTATTCTCTTTTGAATTAGTTTGCAAATATTAAATATTTGGTTTTGTTATATAAATAAAATATTCAATTTTTGGTAGTTTAATATTTTTTGTGAGCAAATTGAGTCAAGAAGTCACCAAAGTAACTTCTCTTGAATTGGGCAGTTCATAAAAAATATTGAATGTTAGTGTTTGTGTATATTCATGCGAGTATTAGTCGGCCCAAAGGAAGATTAATATTTGGCCGAATTGCATATACACTTGTAATGATAAACATGTGATAATTATAAGGATTTGCTTTGTCGATGATAAATCAATCCAAAGACTGGTTTGTTGTTGGACGTGCTTTATTGTCAATGTTTGATTATTACAACAAGATACCTCTAGCGAGTTAATATTACTTGTCCAAAGACTTGATATTAATGGTGCATTGGGTGTCTTGAGATGGGTTAAACCACTATTTGAATATATATTATTTATTTTTTATATAATGTGAGCATAATTAGTTTATTTCTCGTGTTCTAAATTCAGCTACAATTGTTTCTGTATCTGCCAATTTAAATTCTATTCCAGTCCTCAATGAAACAAATTTTAAGGACTGGAAAGAGAACATTGATATTGTTCTTGGTTGCATGGATATGGATCTTGCGTTAAGGACTGAGCAACCCCCTACTCCTACGGATTCAAGTACCTCTGAACAGAAAAGAGATTATGAGAAGTGGGATCGCTCAAATCGCATGAGTCTAATGATCATTAAGCGTGGCATCCGGAGGTGTTTAGGGGCACCTGTTTCGAAAACATCACAAGTGCCAAAGAATTCCTTGCTGAAATTGAGCAGCGCTTTGCAAAAAAGCGATAAGGTGGAGGCAAGCACTCTTCTTCAGAACTTGATCTCCATGAAATATCAAGGCAAAGAAAATATCAGGGAGTACATTATGAGCATGTCTAATATTGTTTTTAAACTCAAGGCACTAAAGCTTGAACTCTCAGAAGACTTGCTCATTCATTTGGTGTTGATTTCTCTTCCTGCAACGTTTAATCAATTTAAGGTATCTTACAACTTTCAGAAGGTGCTAAGGGTCCAGAACAAAAGAAACAAACTCAAGAAAACAAATGTTTCTTTTGCAATAAGACTGGACACGTAAAGAAGAAATGTGCTAAATATCATGTTTGGCGTGAAAAGAAAGGGTTGCCTAAACTACCGGAAGTCAATTAATTCTGAAAGATGGATTTATGTTGGAGATGGCAAATCGGTAGAGGTGGAAGCTATAGGGCATTTTAAATTGTTATTAAGTACTAATTTTTTATTTGGATTTGAAAGACACTTTTGTTATGCCGTCATTTAGACGGAATTTGGTTTCAGTTTCTTATTTGGACAAATTAGGTTATTTGTGTTCATTTAGAAACAATAAGTTCAGTTTGTCTTTTAATTAAGATATTGTTGGAACTGGTTCACTTTTGATTTATGATAATCAGTATTTATTTGATATTGTGGCCACCTATAATGAAACCCTTAATACAGAATCATGTGGTACTAAACGTAAAATTGAAAATACTCACTCAAGTGTATTATGACACAAGTGTTCAGGTAACATCAAATTGTGACGTTTGGGCTTGTGTTACACTCTTAAAGATATGGTAGAGAGTATGATTTGTCATTCCACCTTACTAGAATCACTTTGGGGAGAGACACTAAATATGACAACTTATATTCTAAACAGAGTACCAACTAAAGCAGCTACCATAACATCTTATGAGCTTTGGACTGGGTGACAGCCTAGTCTGAAGCATTTCCATGTGTGGGATTGTCCAGCTGAGGCAAGGCCTTATAAGCCAAATGAAAAGAAATTGGACTCCTGAACAGTAAGTAGTTATTTTATTGGTTATGCTGAAAGATCCAGGGGATATAAATTTTATGATCCCACATTAAAGACAATTTTTGAGACGGAAACTGCTACGTTCTTTGAGGATATTGAGTTTGGGGGGAAGAATAAAATCAGGAACTTTGTCTTGGAGGAAGAATCGGTAACAATTCCAGAACCGATTCAAATAGTTATTTTTGATAAAGTAAGTTCGGAACCTCCACAAGACATTGTTGATGAACCCCTCACTCAAGATGATTTGGTTGTTCATGAAGAACAAACTCAAGATCCTCAAGAACCTGTGCATCATGAGCTAATAACTTTGCAGAGATCCACTAGAGAAAGAAGAAGTGCTATTTCGGATGATTACATGGTATTTCTTCAGGAACATGAGGAAAATAATGATATAATGGAAGATGACCCAGTTAACTTCCGTCAAGCTATACAAGGTTCTAACTCTCAAAAGTGGATTGAAGCAATGAATGAGAAGTATAAGTCCATGCAAGACAATAAGGTTATTGGGAACTTGTCCCATTACCAGAAGGTATGAAACTCATTTGACTTCAAGATGAATATTGTTGATGATTGTGTGTATCACAAGTTTAAAGGGAGACAAGTTTAGTCTCAATCAGTGCCCAAAGGGGAATTTGGAAATTGAGGAAATGCAAAAGATTCCCTATGCATCAGCTGTAGGGAGTTTGATGTATGCCAAAGTATGTACGCGTCTAGACATAGCATACATAGTTGGGGTTCTAGGCAGATATTTAAGCAATCCAGGAATAGACCATTGAAAAATAGCAAAAAGGGTCATAAGCTATTTAAAGAGAACAAAAAATTATATGCTCACATATAGGAGGTCAGACCAGTTGGAGATCGCTGGATTTTCTGACTCATATTTTGCAGGATGTCAAGAATTTGTAGCATGCTATGAGACATCAAATCATGGAATATGGCTGAGAAATTTTGTCACAGGGCTGCAAATTGTGAAAGGCATTGAAAGACCACTTAAGTTATATTGTGACAATAAATCAGCTGTATTGTTAAGGAAAGAGTACAAAGTGGACAGATTTCCATAGAACACTTAAGGACAAACTCCATGATAGCATATCCTCTAACTAAAGGATTTCCGCCCAAGGTCTTTCATGAGCATGTTGCTCACATGGGTGTTTTACAGTTTGAGGAATTTGTGGTTTAGTGGGAGTTAGTCATTTTCATATATTTTATGTTCTATGTTTAATTTTATATATGTATACATTGTTTTTTGGACATATTTGGTTATCTATAGATATGCGGTTTTCTTGTTCATTCATTACACTTTGTACATTAAGGTTATTGTATCGATCTCGATAAGTTAAAGTTTGGACCAGTTGAAAATAGACGTGTACAGATCACCTTCACGTAATTTTTCATGCTACACATTTCATGATGAATCCATGTCATTTGGTTATGTCAGGATGAGTAATCTTTTTGGTTTTAGTTGCGATGATGCAATGAAAAGCTGGTTTGGTTCTATATCCTGATATGATTAATGGACAGGACTTTTGGAATATGCTAAAGGAATATAATGACAATTTTGAGCTCATAAAGTCTAACACATTTGTAAGGTTGTAAAGACATATATATTTGTGACGAGTGGGAGATTGTTGGCAAATTTTGGGTCATGTATATATATGATACATATTTAAATGTGTTAGGGTCATTAT
Organism: Sphenostylis stenocarpa; assembly: GCA_963425845.1. Classification (NCBI taxonomy): domain Eukaryota; kingdom Viridiplantae; phylum Streptophyta; class Magnoliopsida; order Fabales; family Fabaceae; genus Sphenostylis; species Sphenostylis stenocarpa. The sequence goes on from OY731406.1 coordinate 47,282,850, forward strand.
TTATTAAGCCAAATAATAAAGTGATCTGACTAAATTAAAGTTTTGGCTAAAGGTATATGTCATGAAAATAAAATTGTGTAGAGACCATAGAGCAATTTCTAATTTGATGAGGGGCCAAATTGAAAATACTAAAACTTAAGTAATTAACCTAATTCTGGTTATCTAAAGGGTCATGGTCCCCTTCTGGGAGCACACACACAGAATAAGTCCCGTTCCTTTCTTTCTATCCCCATCAAGAGAGAAAATCAAGAGGGAAATACAGGTGCTCTTCAGGTGGAAGACCATAAGATCAATATAGTGTTCTATAAAGACATCATCGTTATGGCTAATTCAGGTACGCTTTCGCATTCAGTTTACAACATGTTTATCAGTATGGGATTATGTTTATGTTTGATCGTTAGAATCAAAATCAGGATTATTATTATTATTATTATTATTATTGTTTTTCTAACATGTACTTATTAATTTTTTATTTATTTATATCACCAATGTTGTGCACATATTGTGAGCATGGAAGTGGCGATCTAAGTGGAATCAAATCTATCTTTTAAAAATTGTCCTATTGTACATGAAATTTTATGTGTTTGATATTAGGAAACATTTTTTTAGTGTTTCTTTGTTAATTAAACAAGATTTTAAACTTATTTAATACAGTTTGTAAAATTAAGTAACAATTTTCTAATAGTATAGTTTTACTATATTCATAAATTTTAAACTTATCTCGCTTTTTTTAACCAAAAGTGGTATAATTGATGGGTTCTTTGTTTTATGTTTTTTTTTTCCTTGTTGTATTTCAATTTAATTATAAAATAAATTATATGTAATATTTATGTATTTATCATATTTTAATATCTAAAATTTATAAGTAAGAAAATTAAAAATATAAGAAGAGTTAAAAAAATGAAATACATTAATATTAAAAGTAAAATATTATAATATCATTGTTTATGAAGATAATTATTATGATTATGACTCTTAATATAATAAAATGAACTTCTTTTTGACCTATTTGGATTTGAATGCTCCAATTCATTATAGATACATGTAGTGATAGACCTTCCTGATTGTTCATATTGCATATTTGGGCGAATGAAATTTAAACCAGTATACGGAGACGAATGATCTTTATTTTGTACGGGATGAAATTGATACTTATAAGTTTTGAAAATTCGGTCTAACCTTTATATTGGATAAACATATATACTAATTTGCAAATGACACGAGGAAAATAACACAACAATATCATGTGAGCAAGGGAGTTAGAGAAACCTTTGTGCAGGTCCACCATGTTCTCGGTTTGATAATTTTTAGACTTCAAACTTATCATTTCCCCCACTATATCTTTAGACATGACACATATTAGCTTGTTGTTAATATTCTCTGAGCAAGGTAACAATATCTTTGGGGTACTCATGTCCTGCTTATAATATGACCTCAATTTTCATGTCACATTTGACAAATTGCGATTTTAAGGTTTTGACTAGACTATATATTAGTAAGATTCATGTTCCTTTAAAATAAAGTTCATGCACTCTACTAGATTGATAGTCATATGTTCATATCTTTTTCTTTATTATATGTTTGTATCTATTTTCTAATGAAATTTAATCCAACTAAAAAGCAGTTTGTTGAAACTCTAACTCTAACCTCATAATAGATAATTTAGTTAGAAGTCTTGATTGCTTCATCTTATATCCTGAAAAAAAAAACCAAAATAACTAAAAATTTAATAAATATGAAAAATAATTAAAAAAAATAAAAAAGTTTCAATTAGAATATATTATCCATGTTAATTATTTGTCTTTTCTTCTCGCATTGTTATATTTCTAGTTGAAGTTTGAAGTTGTATGTCGAATACAATATAGTGACGGATTTATGTCTCTGTTAAGTGGTAAAAAGTTGATATAATTATGCCTTGAATTGTTATGAAACCACTTAACTTATGTTAATTCTAATATATTTTTCTCCCAATATAGGATGAATTTGAGAATACCTTGATACAAGAGTAAGGAGCATAATTGTCAGCATAATTGGAGTAAAATTGAAAGAAAGAAGAGCGCTTAAGCGAATGAATGATGCGAGGCCCGACCCAAATTTTCTTATAAAAAGATAAGTTGTGTTTTGAGAAAAGCAAGCAATCTTGGAAGAGAGGAGGCACGACTACTGTTAGGGTTTTGTCTAATCTTCATCAATTATTCACTTCTTCATCAATTGAAGCATTGTAATGGCCAACATGAGTGACTAACTTCATTATCTTAGGATTCAGTGCACTTCCTTTGAACTCTTTTGTATCATGGTAATATTTTGAGATATTAATCTATGCTTTGATGTTGTTATTCTTATCCTTTATGCTTTGGAATGATTTATTCTTGATTGTTTGAGGTATGATTGGAAAATATATCTTGAACCCTAGATCACGACAAGAATATTTGTTACGTTAATTGCCAGGAATGGAATGAATGTATCAATTGCTTAAACACCCTAACCCTAATGCTGGAAAATCTGTTAATTGTGTGAGGAATCAACATTATTAGGTTTTCTTATGAATTTCATGTGTGAGGAATCAACATGGATGATTTGAGTAGGTCACATCAACATTGTTAGGTTAATTGACGTTCTTAATTGACATAGTCATTACAAAAGAGGGATAAGGAAGGAAGCCAATCCTAAGTATCTTTAATTGATATTTTCTCAACAATTTACAATTCTTTGTTATTTAATTTCAATTCAACTCTTATTTGCAAAACTCAATCTGTTTAATATACTTAGTAAGCATAATTAAGAATTTTCATTGAAACTGTTCCTCGTGGGATCGACTTTTATTTTATCGAAATACTATACTGCGATTGATAATTTTGGTACGCTTGCCAATAATTCAACAAGTATTTCTGGCGCCGTTACCGGGGAACGGTGTTCTTTGAGAATTCTTTGTTTAGCTTATTGAGTATTTTATTTTTATTTCTGTTTTTATTATTATTATTATTATCATTATCATTATTATTATTATTATTATTATTATTATTATTATCATTATCATCATTATCATTATTATTATCATTATTATCATTATTATTATTATTATTATTATCATTATCATTATTATTATTATCATTATTATTATTATTATTATTATCATTATTATTATTATTATTATTATCATTATTATCATTATTATTACTATCATTATTATTATTGTTATCATTATTATCATTATTATCATTATCATTATTATTATTATTATCATTATTATCATTATTATTATTATTATTATTATTATTATTATTTAGTTTTTAGTTTGTGCTAATATTTGCTTGAGTTACTCTTTTGATTTATGCGTTTAAGAGGACAAGTATCTTCGGAGCGGTTAGAATTTAATCCAGAGATTGAAAAACAGCTTGAGGAACCTGGGTAGAAGAAGAAGGGAAACTCAAGAACAAGTTACAAGAGAATATGCTAATTCTTCTTTCACACTTGATTTACCAGACCCAATTATAGAAGATATGGCGGAAGAAGGAGAAAATATGAATCCAAATCCAAATCCAAATGCAAATCCACCTAGAAGAACTCTTAGAAATTGTGCTATGCAGCAAGGTTCAAGACATTTTTCCAGCATTGTCATTCCGGATGATCATACATTGCAGATGAATCCATCCTTCTTAAGCTTGATTAGTGCTTATCAATTTACTGGATTGGATCATGAAGACCCTTATATTCATTTTTATACTTTTTATGAGTTGATTGGTACCATGGGATTTAGAGCAGCAAATCTTGAATCTGCATATTTGATATTATTTCCTTTTTCTTTGGCAGGTAGGGCAAAGGAATGGCTGAAAGAACATCCTAATCAGAGTCTGACTAATTGGAGTAGTGTAGAAAAGAAGTTTCTGAATAGATTTTTCCCACCATCCCGTTACATCAAAGCAAAATCTGACATCACTTCTTTCAGACAAGGAGCAGATGAACAATTTTGTGAAGCATGGGAAAAATTTAAATCACTGTTGAGAAGATGCCCAAATTATGGATTTGATGACGTTTCTCAGTTGAATATCTTCTATACTGGCTTGCGACATGATGCAAAGATGTTATTAGAGGCTGCAGCAGGAGGATCTATGTTGGATGTAGAAATTGATCATGCCACCAGAATTATTGATGCACTAGCCTTTACAGACCAACATGCCCAACATGATAGACATCCAATTCAAAGGAAGGGAGTACTTGAACTTAACAACTTAGATGCTATCTTAGCCCAAAATAAACTTATAACGCAACAAATTGAAGCATTGAACCAGAAGATAGAGAAATTACCTCAACAAATGCACATAGTACAATCTATTCTTAATCAACAAATGAGTTGTGATGTGTGTGGAGGTGATCATGCAAATAAACAATGTTCTTATCAAGGCAACATTCAGCAAGAAGAAGCTAATTATATGGGGGTCCAAGGTAGTAGTCAAGGCAAACAAGGCAATTTTCCTAATCCCAATAAAAATTCATGCAAGACACTATGGCTAATCAGAAAATTAATGAGGCTTCATTCATAAATATAGAGATCCAGATAGGCCAACTGGCTAAGCAACTATCTGAGCAGCAGCAAGGAGGACAATTTTCACCTAATACACAAATCAACCCTAGGGAGAAATGCAATTCAATAACTACAAGGAGTGGTAAGGTTATAGGAGAAGGTATTGGTGACAATCTGGCTGTAGAGAAGGAAATCCTACAAGAAAAAGAAGATGAGTGTGAAGGAGAAAAATAGGAAAATAAAAGAGAGAATATAGAAAAAGAAAAAAATAATGAAAAAGAAAAGAAAAATAAAAAGAGTGAGCAAAAGAGGGAGAAAGATGAGAGTCAAATACCGCAATTGAAGGATTTACCATATCCTCGTCATCCTTCCCAAATAGATAAAGAAAGAAAATTCACAAGATTCATGGATATTTTCAAGCATTTACAGATTAATATTCCATTTATGGAAGCTATGGAGCAGATGCCGACTTATGCAAAATTCATGAAAGAGTTGTTAACTAAGAAAATGAGATTTACTGCAGAAACAGTGGAGCTAGAAGCAGGATGCAGCGCTATAATTCAGAAATCATTACCTCAAAAGTCCAAGGATCCTGGCAGTTTCACTATACCAGTCGCAATTGGGACATTACAAGTAGGTAAGACATTACTCGATTTGGGTGCTAGTATAAATCTAATGCCTTTGTCTATGCTTAAAAGAATAGGAGACTTGGAAGTAAAGTCTACAAGAATGACATTATAACTAGCTGACAGATCTGTAAAGATTCCTTATGGAGTAGCAGAAGATGTTTTAGTTAGAGTGGATAACTTCATATTTCTTGTTGATTTTGTGATTATGGACATGGAGGAAATGAGGAAGTCTCATTGATCCTGGGAAGGCCATTTATGAAGACTGCCAAAGTAATTATAGATGTTGACATGGACAAGTTGAAAATTAGAAGTGGAGATGATGAAGTTAATTTTAATCTGTTTGAAGCTGTACAACAACCGGAAGACAAGAAAGATTGTCTCAGAATAGACACTTTGAAGGAATTAACCATCTCAACTAAAAAACAAGATTACAAGCCTGTTGCACAACCCCAAAGACATCTTAGTCTGACTATGAAGGAAGTTGTTCAAAGAAAGGTATTGAAACCTCCTGAAGCAGGTATGATTTATCCAATCTCTGATAGTTGTAAGGTTATTCGCAATGAAAAGAATAAATTCGTTCCCACAAGGACAGTTAAGAGATGGAGAATGCGTATATATCACTTTGATCACTCACCTGCATGAGTCTTAAAGCAAATAGGCGTCAAGCTAAAGACGTTAAACAAGCGCTGCTGGGAGGCAACCCAATGTTTTGAATTTTTTTTTTCTTTTTACAGTTTAAGTTTTTTTGTTCATTTTTCTTCCTTAGGTTCTTTCTTTGCAAGATTGCTCCAGGTACACATTGCACTTCTCCTCAAGACTTTGAAGCCTTACTTCAATGGCCTGGGGACATTCCAACTTTTCTAGAGGGGGTGAGAAAGTCTGCAGCTGAGGCTGAGGCACAAGATAAGGAGTACATGACAAGTGAAGAAAATGAGGGAGAAAACTTACTTTACTTTTAATGTTTTTAATTCCTTTGTTTTTAATTTAATGTTTTTAATTGCTTTATTTTAAATTTTGAATTCCCTTGTTGTCCCATAATTTGTTTTAGAGCCATATATGAGATTATTGCTTATTGTCTAATTCAAATCTAGAACGTGAAAAATAATTTTGATTGTTTCCAATAACAAGTGATTTTGGGATATTGAGTATGATAGTGAAAAGGAATTGATGAGGAAAATTAGGAATTAACTGAATTGGAGAAGCTAGCCAAAACCCAGGTGAGCAGAGTACCACAAACAGATAAATTGAGTGTCAACACTTTGTGATGATAACTGATATTGATTGATTTTTTGATGTGATTGCATGTTGGCAAGACTTGAAAATGATAAAGGCATTTTTTTTCTTTGTAGTAGATATAACCCAGAGCCAAATAGCCAACCATGCATTAATTATAGGACATCCATTTGAACCCCTTCTGAGCCAAAAATAATATTGTTTCTTAAACAGATTCCTTAAGCCTAAACACTATTTATCTACCTTCCTATATTTGAGAAAGGAAATGAGTATGAATGTCACTATTTTTCTTATTGTTGGGAATTGCTATTGTTGTCCTACAGGTATTGTTGGGGTGTTATTGTTAAAAAAAAAAGTGTAAAGAAAAAGGAAAAACAAAGCTTAAAAATTTGCAAAACAAAAAAAAGGATACATGCAAAAGTAAAAAAAAAAAAAAGAGAAGTCAAAAGGGGGGTAATAACTTGTGAGATTATTAACTCATTGTCATTGTGTTAGGGACAAAAGCATGAAGTTTGAAACCTGACTTGAGGAATTGTTAATCAAGAATCATTCATATGAGTTGAATTTCTCAAATATTTTTGTATATCCCAGAAAAACCAACAATTCTTTCTTAGCCCAGCCCCATTACAAGCCTCAAAAGACCTTTTGATTTAAGTCTTGTTTAACAATTGTTGATTGCTTGAAGATGATTATCAATATTGGATTGTCTAAATGAAGTGATTGAATGAGATAAACACTTACCTGTGAGAATTAGAGATGAGTATATATAACTCTGTTTGAGAGATCATGCTTCTCTGAGGATAGTTGAGGACTAATTATTCTTTGTTGGTTTTTATAACTTGAATGCTTATGTGTTCTATTTTCATTTGGAGTTGTGAGCATCACCCCTGAAAATTTTTATGTTGTGGTTCTAGAAGAGAAAGGGATAATAGGTGATGATTTTGTTTTGGAAAAAATACTTTGCTTGGGACAAGCAAGATCTAGGTTCGGGGGAGTTGTTAAGTGGTAAAAAGTTGATATAATTATGCATTGAATTGTTATGAAACCACTTAACTTATGCTAATTTTAATATATTTTTTCTCCCAATATAGGATGAATTCGAGAATACCTTGATACAAGAGTAAGGAGCATAATTGTCAGCATAATTGGAGTAAAATTGAAAGAAAGAAGAGCGCTTAAGCGAATGAATGATGCGAGGCCCGACCCAAATTTTCTTATAAAAAGAGAAGTTGTGTTTTGAGAAAAACAAGAAGTCTTGGAGGAGAGGAGGCACGACTATTGTTAGGGTTTTGTGTAATCTTCATCAATTCTTCACTTCTTCATCAATTGGAGCATTGTAATGGCCAACATGAGTGGCTAACTTCATTATCTTAGGATTCAGTGCACTTCCTTTGAACTCTTTTGTATCATGGTGATATTTTGAGATATTAATCTATGCTTTGATGTTGTTATTCTTATCCTTTATGTTTTGGAATGATTTATTCTTGATTGTTTGAGGTATGATTGGAAAATATATCTTGAACCCTAGATCACGGCAAGAATATTTGTTACGTTAATTGCTAGGAATGGAATGAATGTATCAATTGCTTAAACACCCTAACCCTAATGCTGGAAAATCTGTTAATTGTGTGAGGAATCAACATTTATTAGGTTTTCTTATGAATTTCATGTGTGAGGAATCAACATGGATGATTTGAGTAGGTGGCATCAACATTGTTAGGTTAATTGACGTTCTTAATTGACATAGTCATTACAAAAGAGGATAAGGAAGGAAGTCAATTCTAAGTACCTTTAATTGATATTTTCTCAACAATTTATAGTTCTTTGTCATTTAATTTCAATTCAACTCTTATTTGCAAAACTCAATCTGTTTAATATACTTAGTAAACATAGTTGGGAATTTTCATTGAAACTGTTCCTCATGAGATCGACTTTTATTTTATTGAAATACTATACTGCGATTGATAATTTTGGTACGCTTGCCAATAATTCAATAGTCTGACCTAACTTCTGTGCAAACTGTAATACTACTAATATGATTATTCCTCTATTTTTTATGATACAAAAGTTTTATTGAGGCACTAGTGCAAAAATGGGCTTTTACGTAAGGTATTTAGGGCTTTTTACGTCGTATTTAAGTCCGACGTAAAAGCGGGAGACGTAAATTTACGTCGGACCCTTTTACCCGACGTAGATTTACGTCAGTTATGAAGATACGACGTAATTTTGCGTGGCATATACAATAAACAGACGTAAAAACCTTTTCAATTTAAAAAAAAAAACAGAAAATTTACGTCGCATATAGTATATACGACGTAAATTTACGTCACATATAGTATATACGTCGTAAATTTACGTCGCATATACCAATATGCGACGTAAATTTACGTCGCATATTGGTATATGCGACGTAAATTTACGTCGTATATACCAATATGCGACGTAAATTTACTTGTTTTTTTAAATTGGGTTTATTTACTCTGTTTTACAACTAAAACCTGCAAAAATTACAACCAGGACAAGTCCGAGCAGTTTTCTTTAGCTAGTAAATTAAAAATATAATATTATATAATTCAAACTACATAATAAAACAATATAATACAAACATACAAACTAAAAAATCTATTACAAACTAAGCTACCTATACAAACTAAGCTACCTATACAAACTAAGCTACCTATACAAACTAAGCTACCTATACAAACTAAACTAAACTACATAATACACACAATATAATATGAACAAGAACTTAAAAAATAATGTACTAGAATTGTTGAACAAAAAATTTTGCCCATTGTTCTCTAATTTCGTAATCTCGGATTCCGGTAATGGAGATGGATCTTGAAATACCCGAAACATGAATTTGACTCTTGTAAGCATGCAACATGAATAAAGTTAAATAAACTTAACTAATGTTAAAAGTAATTACCTCCGTCCAAGAATCAATTAAACCCGCACAAACTATGGCTCTCATCCAATACATTACATAGTAACCACATTCAAACGAGTCAGTTTGTTTATTACACTGAAATGATGAAAAAAACATAATATTATTTTCAAAATTGAAATATAAACAATAATTATGGTATTCACTTATATAAATAAGTTTCTAACCTTAGGATAAATGAACTGCAATGTCTTTGTTCTAGGTTTTCCACTTAGAACATTAGTTCCGCATACACGATTCTAAGTGAAAAAAAGTCATATATTATTCAATATGTATTCACAATTTAAAAACATAATTAATGAATAAAAGATAAAGTTACCCTTGTAATAAGCTTTTCATTTCTTGACTCGGTTTCCGATGTAATGAACAAAACCACACCGCAGATGTAATCCCGAGGTATGATTACAATTAACTGCCAATGAGACCTACATTGTATGACATAAAAATTAGTTACAAAAATATAAATTAAAATACAAATTAAAATACTAACCCTTCAATGTATGGAGCCAAATATATATGTCTTCTTGAGTCACTCATCCATGTTTGCATATATTGTTGGATTCCAACCTTTGTATTTCCAGATTTTTGGATGGATTGAGGCTCAATAAATCCGTATACTTCGGATTTTTCTTGTTCCACACTCAAATTGTCAAGGTACCTAAAACAATTAATTATAAGTTGAATATAATTATTATAATCTTAGAAACATAAATGAAAATGACTTACATTGCCCACAATTGTATGATGGAAATGTTTAACATGCAATTTCCCCGACAATTTCTAAAGCATCGGGCAAGGAAATGTACAATGGAACACTCGGAATTGTCAATTCCAAACACTCTAACATCCCATTGTATCTGACACGGTCTCTTCCTCAACCGTGGTAATACGGCTAACAACATAGAGATGGGATCATCATCACATTCCGTCAGATCCTCATCAATAATAGGTTGCTTTTTATGCTTAGCACGACGCAAGTCCTCCTAAACAAATGATAACAATTAATTAAATATTTATATAATTATAATACTAGAAAAGAAGTAAATAGACAATATGTATATATATATATATATATATATATATATATATATATTACCTTGGTGCTATGTCGATAGTGGCATAACCAAACGTCTTGGCCAAGCCAAGAATGTCCCGCTTGCCTGCCCCACTAATTGAATCTCTTCATTAGGAAAAGGCACTTGGAGCATTAGCATCATTAACTTCATCAACTACTACTCGTGTCCAGTCCGGCTGTAGAGGGACACCATGGATGGTTAAGCCACCCTCAAAAACTCGACCAACGACCACTAGACGCGGGGTCATCTTCAACATATAACTCACACTTGGTGTGATGCATCGATCCGAGTATATTCTCCTGAAGGATCAATAGTAGTAGCAGCACAACTCCCTTTAGTGCTAACTCGAACAATATCATGTTCAATTGTTTGAGGTGTTCCTTGAGTCTGTTGCTGCGAGCGGGCGAGAGATTCAATTTTCTCATCAAACTCTTGCTGCAAGGATTGCCTTATTTGATTTAACTTTTCTTCAAACTGCATCTCCATTTTATGCAAGGCCTCCTGGCTGCAAGAGTCAGCAGTGGTCCTTCGTGATGTTGGACCAAAGTAATCACGAAGGCCCCAGGTTCCACCAGCACCACGCACACGTCCTGAGTAATCTGGTTTTCCTATGGCTGCTGCCAATATATCTTGTCGACCATGAGGAATAAATGATCCTTGGTCGGTCTCGCTCAACTAAATCATCCTACAACACATTAACAATAATTAAGTCATACACTAACTTTCAAATTAGAATCAATTCAAATTGACATTATAACTTACGATTTTCCGAGCAATGATTCGTGCGGACTCGGAAGTCATTTGTCCATCGGATTTTGTCCGGCTGCCTTCCACATCTGATAGCGAGGGGTGGAGATGCAAGGTCGGTAGAATCAACTCCTGCCGACTCTTCTCTGGATTTCATGAGACGTTGCTCCAATAATGCATACCCTCCTCGTGACAATACATGGGGTGCATCATTCAACCTCCGACGTTGTTGGGCGGCTTGTCTTTTATCCCGCCAAGAGGGGTCCATTCGGCTGGCACAAAACCGTAACCAATCCTCCTCACTAATTTGATACTTTAGACAGGGAGATTCATCTCGAAACTTTCCAAATACATACTCCCGTGTCAAGAAAGTCTTAAAGTCCCTCCATCTAATGGCAATGGAGGATAAAATCTTCTTCCTCATCACCTCGGTGTTAGGAACATCAAAATTTTGTCTGTGAAATGACCAATAAATGTTAAATTCAATTAATAATGATATATAAAGTATTCAACAAATATAGAAATACCTGAACATCCCGCCACATGAGGTTCTTCTCGGTTTCCTCAACATCATCCCAAGATGGAGTAGTAATCGGAACATGGTGTCGAGCTAGTAGTCCCAAATAGCTCTTAAACTTAGCAGCATTTGGGCCGGATGCCTTACCGGAACGTGGATCAACTTCAACTTGAGTTTTCTCTCTAGCTACCCTCCTTGCTGTCAACCCCTTTAACCGAGTGACAGATCTACCTTTATCACCACTTCCGCTCCCGCCACTCGCCACTACCACTACCGAGTACCAGCTGTGGAATCCGACATATCCTGAAAAACAAAACAATATGAAGTCAACATACTTTATAAGTTTGAATAAAAAGAACTAGAAAATGTGAAGATAAACACCTATTATGTTGGTATGTTTTCCCATATCCCTTCATCATGATCACTTCGAATTGCATGTATGTCATCAACTTCATTGTCAACTATGTCATCAAATGGTCTGCTTGAAAATGAAGGTGTTTCATGTATATCTAGAGACTCATCTTCATGAATTCCATGCATGCTTCTTCCTTCTAGGACAATTGACCATCTCTCATTACATGGATCCTTGACATAAAATATTTGTCTCGCTTGATATGCCAAAATAAAAGGTTCATCCTTATACCCAACTTTACTCAAATCAACCAAAGTAAATCCTAGGTCATCTGTTCGCACACCCGTATTCCCTTCAACCCATTTACACTTGAAGACAGGCACCCTAAAAGTAACATAATCAATTTCCCATATCTCTTGTATGACCCCAAAATAACTCATAGAAGCTGTGATAGGATTTTTGTCTTTAGAACTAGAAAAATGCATAGATTCAGCTTGAATTGTGACCCCACTATTTTGTACTCTACCTTTATCATCTTCTATTTTTGAGTAGAAACAATAGTTATTAATGTCATACCCACCAAATGTAATGACATCACTATTAGGCCCACGAGCAAGTCTCAAAAGTGTTTTCGAAGCATTAATCTCAACATATACCCTTTTTTTAAACCAAGAAAGGAAACATTTGTTATGTTCATTCAATACCCATTTTTCATTCATTCGTGGATGTGTTGCCTTTATTTCAGTTATGTGTTGTGATATGTAAGGGATTACTTCATCAGTGTTGTTCAATATGTATAAATGTGCTTGGTCAACTTCTTTCCAACTAACATTTTTAATCTTCAAATTTCGAGTACCCTTACCTTCACATCTTCCATCATGTCTCATCTTAGGAATACCTATTGGTTCTGATTTTGACATGTATCCTTGACAAAACTCAATGGCTTCTTCTGCAATGTACCTTTCCACAATAGAAGCTTCTGGCCTGTACTGATTCTTCACATATCCTTTTAAGATCTTCATGTATCTCTCAACAGGATACATCCATCTAAGAAAAATTGGACCACATAATCGAATTTCCCTTACCAAATGGACTATCAAATGCACCATGACCTTTCACACTATAACCGCTCAAATTACCATATGCTGGAAAATCATTTATAGTACAAAATAACATTGCACGCAACATGAAATTCACTTCGTGATATGAATCAAATACATCCACTCCTGTTTCCCACAACATCTTCAAATCATCAATTAAAGGACTAAGATATACATCTATGTCATTTCCTGGTTGTCGAGGTCCTGAAATCATCATAGATAACATCATATATTTTCTCTTCATGCATAACCAAGGAGGCAAATTGTAAATGATCAACATAACTGGCCATGAACTATGTTTACTACTTAAATTTCCATAAGGATTCATCCCATCTGTAGCTAATCCAATTCTCAAGTTTCTTGGCTCTGCACCAAATTCTGGAAAGGTTTCATCAATCCTTTTCCATTGTGGAGAATCAGTTGGATGTCGAAGAAGATTGTCACATTTTCTACCATTTGCATGCCATGTCAAGTTTCTTGCATCTTCTTTTATGGCAAATAATCTTTTAAACCTAGGTATAATTGGCAAATACCATAACACCTTAGCAGGGGGACCATCTAGTTCTTCCTCACCACTACTTTCCTCAACTTTGGTTTTGAACCTCGACAAACCACATGTCGGACACATCTTTAATTTAGCAAAATCATTTCTGTACAATATACAATCATTAGGACATGCATGTATTTTCTTGTACTCTAAACCCATTGGACATAATATCTTCTTTGCCTCATAGTTACGAATAGGTAATGTATTATCTTCGGAAGCATCTCCTTCAACAACTCCAATAATTCGGTGAAACTTTTATCAGTCCATCCATTTCTTGCTTTTAAAGTAAACAATTTTAAAGTTGCTGATAATCTTGTAAAACTACATCCTATGTACAATTGTTGCGCAAAATCAGATTTCAAAGAATCATATAGATGTGCTTTCATAAAATGTTCTTCACCAATATCACGTATCATATCCTCTAGATTATCATCCATCCCTTCATCAAAATTGTCTCGTAGTTGACACAGTTGGGATGTCTAATATTTCTCCATGCCATGTTCATATTGTATAACTCTTAATAATACCATAAACAAACAAGTGATCACGTATATCCTCAAGTTTATGACGAATTTGATTCAAACAACGAACACATGGACAATAATATGTCCCTTTCATAGCTTTTCCATTTTCACTAGCAAATTTTAGAAATTCCTCAACTCCCTTTTCGTACTCTTCACTAATACGACGTGCATTCATCCAACTTCGATTCATATTATGTTATAAAGTTTCGTCACTCCTAAAGATTTAAAAATTATATGTAAAAAAAATTAATATACAAACAACAAAGCACGTTCCAACAACAATGGAGTGTGTAAACCGAATGCACTCAAACAAATAAACAAATAACTACATTCCAATAACAATCCAAGTGGAGACATTCATACTATAACGTGATTGAGATCCCCAAAAACAATCACGGATTCAATGTAAACATATAGCAATGACAATGAACACTAACCTCGAGTGTAGACGAAAACCGATTTCAAACTCGAATCCAATCGGGGAGAAAGATGAAGTTCGTCAAATGACACGACAATGTAGATGCTTTTCACCGTAAAGCTCGCTCGCAAATGGTGTGCGAGAGGTAGCTGTTGTCGTCGTTCTCGTCGTCGTTCTCAAAAACCCCGGTTGCGCGAGACGAGGAAGTGGGCCGGGAGGGAAATAAAATAGACTTTTTACGTCGCGCAGTGCAGCAAGCGACGTAAAAAGTCATCTTTTACGTCGCGCCACCTAGGTGCGACGTAAAGATGACTTTTACGTCGCATATTGGGGTGTGCGACGTAAATTTTTGTCCCATATTTACAAAATTGCCACCGCGTTTTATTTACGTCGAATATACGTGCATGCGACGATAATTGGGTGACGTAAAAGCCCTATTCTGCACTAGTGAGGTGCAACATACTTTCTTAATAATTGAAAGAACAAATCAAAACAATATTTGTCTCTCCTTCAACTATTACAAATATTATTGGAAATAAATATTATTTTTGATTATGTATAATAGTTGTCAATAAAGTTTCATGATATTTTCTTGTTAGGAATGTCTAGTCAACTTGAATGACAAGCTTGCAATAGTTAAATCCTAGTTTGAAGGACCAAAAAACACATTGAAGAATGTAACGTGATGGATATTGCATTCCATATATTGGATAATTGTGTTGGGATAGTTTCTTTAAAATGTTAGAACCATATGAGAAGATGGTTGCATGACTATTTCTAGTCTCCAAAAGTCATAACAAGTATTTTTTGTTTTCCTATTTAGACTTTTATATGGATAATTGAATAATTATAGCAACTTTTAACTTCTACAATAAAAGTTTGTATAAGAACAAAAACATTTCCTTTGACCAATTCATAAATAATATGAGAAATTCTATTTGAGTCTAAATTTTGATGATCAATAGATAACCCAATTGACAAATATATGTGATTTATTTTAATTTTTATATCTCTCATTGTTATCGAATTTTATTAGGGAAATTCCAAGTCTTCATTGTCACCTATTTTTATAATTGATATATCAAATAACATATTTGTTAAACTTTATCTCAATTATATAATATCTATAACGTCACTTAGTATGAAAGAGTTTAATTACACTTAGTATTGTTTTCTTTGATTAGAAACACACTCATTTCAAAATAGTTAAACTTAAACATGAAGATTATGCATGTTGTCCAAAACTTATAATGAGAGGAAAGAATCCATAGGATCAATTTCTTTGTCATGAGGTACATGATATTCTTTTTCATCAAAATTATAATAGTATTTCGTATATTAGAAGAAATATTGACAAAATATTTTTCCAAACATTTAAATTGAATAAGGTATTAGTTAACTTATTACCCATCACATTGTCCAACATTTCTAATTTAGTAAGTTTACCTTGTTAGCTTATATTTTTTACAACATGTGTGCCGACCCATGCCTTGTACCAAATCTGTTTGCTTTACCATATTCGTGCCTTATAGTAGCGTTAGGGAGCAGCTGAAAATGCATTATAGGATGATTTTGTACTAAAATCGTGTCATATAGGACAATTTAACTGTCTGGTGAAAGGCAAAAGCGCATTAAGCGCGAACATTGGAAAATAAATAGGGTGATTGGGAAGCTGTGGATACCTACATAAAGAGCCTATCGTATGTAACTTATATAACACAATATCTCCATTCCATTCCTGTCAAATTGTCATTACTATTTCTTATTTTCAATCACTTCTTACGGATGATATTTTACATATATTATCGATATTTTTTACATATTATTGCTTTGTATTTATTTAATTATATATATATATATATATATATATATATTTACTATACATAATTATTTAGTATATTATAATCATATTGTTTATTATATAATAAATTGGTATATGATTATATTTAGTATTATTTAATGTATAATTATTATATAATTATTATTTTTATATAAATTACTTATTGTATAATTATTTATCATTATTCACTCTAATATTATTTAGTATTACTATCATATTTTTTATTATATAATAATTTGATATATAATTTAGCATTATTTACTGTATTATTATTTATTATATTTACTTAGTATAATATTATTTACTTTGTATACGATTTCTTTTATATAATTATTCGTATATAAATATTATTTTTATATACATTTTTTATTATATTACTCTATTATTATATATTAATTATTCTATATAATACTTTAGTAAATATATTTATATTAATAGTGGAGGTTGTATGTTACTTCACTTAATTACATATATTTGATCATTTGTTAAACCTTTAGTTGATGTAGGATTTGATTTTCCCTAACAAAAAGGTATAACCTTATATTTACCTAATTTTTACCATACAATATATATGAAATTATAATTTTTTTTTATCTTAGATGGTCTTGAATTGGATAAAGGTCAAATAAACTTGCATACATCATACACGTAATACAATTCATCGTGGATTGATTGTAATAAAATGAGATATTCTAACAATAAATTTATTATTCCTATATACATAATTTATTTTTAGATAATATATTTTTACTTTATTATTTAGTTTATATGAACTTTGTAGCATATAAGTGGCGGATCTTCATAGTAGTTAAGGAAGGCTATGACCCCCAAAGTTTTGTAACTTACTTATATATTTATGATTTTGACCTCCCCAATATTAAATATATCATAAAGAAAAAAAAACTTAAGGAATAAATTAAATAAGAAAGATTAAAAATAATTTTATTATCCGACATTTCCATCTTCTCTCACTTTTTCATACTCTCTAGTAATATTTTATTAGTATTTAATTACTTATCTAATTTCTAAGAAATATATTAAATAAGAAAGATTAAAAGTAGTTCTTCATATTTTCTCACTTTTTTATATTCTCTCACTAACGATAATATTGATTGATTAGTATTAAATTGTTTCTATAGTTTGTACTTTCAAATTTATTGTTTGTCTCTCTTCCTCCCTCCTCATATTACATCCTTGAATATTGATTGACAAATATATTTTTTCTTCATCTTTTCACACTTGCTTATTCTATTATTGTTTGTTACTTTGATTTTTGTTGAGGAACATTTGTTGTTTGAGAAAAATATTTTTATTTTTTATAAATTTTTATAATTCTATAATTAGAAAAAATAATAATAAATTAATTTTTTTCTAGATATGAAGCATAGAAGAATAAATTTATTTTTTAAAAGTGATAAAAGAGATACTTGTAGAGATGAAAACTAAACAATATTCGTGGGCAATGATATGATGATGCTAGTAATATGAGAGGAGAATGGAATGGATTGCAAACATTATTTCTTCATGATAATCCTTATGCTTATTATATACATTGTTTTGCTCATAGATTACAACTTGCTTTGGTTGTTGCTTCAAGAGAAGTTATTCCAGTTCATCAATTTTTTTTTTAAATTTGGCTTTTATTATAAATGTTGTTTGTTCATCTAGTAAACGTCATGATGAGTTACAAAGTGCAGAATTAAATGAAATAGCCAAATTATTAGAACTTGGTGAACTTAAAACCGGTAAAAAAAATATCAAATTGACACTTTAAATAAGTTGGTGATACTCGTTGGAGTTCACATTTTCATTCCATTTGTAGTATGATGAGATTATATAGTGCATCTTGTTTAGTTCTCCAAAGAATTGTAATTGATGGTTCAACTTATTCTTATAGGGGTGCTGCTAATGCTGCTTGTAATATTTTGTCTGAGTTTTAGTTCATATTGATTTTACACATGATGAAATAAATTATGGGAATTACTGATTGCCTTTATCAAGATTTACAGAAACAATCTCAAGATATACATAATGCTATACAATTAGTCAATTCGACTAAAATTTTGATTCAAAAATTAAGAGAGGGGGGTTGACAAGATTTGTTGAAAGATATGATATTATTTTGTGAGCAACATGACATTGATATTCCTAATTTTAAATTTACCTATGTAATACGTCATGATCGTTCTCGACATCAAAAAGATTGTATTACAGTAGAACATCATTTCAGGGTGAACATATTTTTTATTAAGGTGGATAAAAAATTATAAAAATTAAATGATAGGTTTAGTGAGAAAACAATGAAACTTTTAACTTTAAGCAATCTTTTAATTCCAAATGATGTATATAAAAATTTTAGCAAGGTTATTTAATGTGAAATTAGGAAACTCAGCCGATATTGCTGTTCATTATAAGATTACCGTTGGTTGAAATTGCTGGTTACCATTTTTCCACCTTGTGATTGGCTATGCTTTTATTTTTGAAACATACTTGGTTTGATTTTAAGAATTGTTAAAAGTTATTTTTGTAAATTTGAAAACAAACAATTCCAATCGGGTCATGGTTAATTAGCAACTAAAACTTCCGTCTGAGATGTCTTGTCATTTTTGTTTGAGTGAACTTTCCTTAGCCTAATATATTGATTTTGGCTATAAATAAATAAGTTCAACTCTGTCAGTTAAAACAATGATACTTTTCTAATTTGACTAAATTTTACTTTTTAGATAACTGTTGATGCCAATATTGACTATAATGTACGGGAAGGAAGGAGCACAACAGAGGTGAGGCCTTTGGATCCTATATGCATTTTTGTTATCGAATTTTTGGGTGGATTTTTATTTTTTTTCATTCAGTTGATAATTTTCACTAATAATTATAAAAATGTCACTTTGTTGTCAAGATGTTTCCTATTTTCAAGAATTTGCAAAGGGAAAACAACGAATCCTTGTAGGAAGAAAGTTCTATATTTATAATTATAATATTAATGTCTTGAAGGAAAAACATGTTAGGTACCAGAGTACTTGCAAAATAACTCAACTAAAATAGAGAAGAGAAAAATTGAATAGTAATAATAGAAATTTTATAATAGGAAGAAAAATTACATACCCCTTCTCTAGTCCTAAGAATGACAACCCTTTCTAATACTAGAGAAAGAAAGAAGAAATTTTGGATGTTTTGAATGGGAGTATGTGGTTTCTTATATAACCACTCACCCATGCTCCCTTTGAAGTACCCACCGATGTGGGACTTTGTTCTCACAATCTCCCACTTGAAGATTTTGATGAAATTAAGCAAATCTTCACACCATGATTATCTTTTCCATCTATGATGCTTATGCTTCCAATAGGCTATAATAGGATCGACTTTATATAAACTTGTCAGCATTTACTGGTTTTGTCATAGCATCTGCTAGGTTATCTTTGGTATGAATCTTCTACATATCCACACTCTCTTCCTCTACTACTTCTTTGAAAAAAATGATATTGTACTCCTATGTGCTTTGTTCTGGAATGAAAAGCTGGATTCCTTGCAATGTGCAAGACACTCTGACTGTCACAATACACATTGATCTTCTGTTGCTTGTGTCCGAGTTCTCCCAATAACCTTTGAATCCAAATTGCTTCCTTGCATGCCTGGGTAGCTGCCATGTACTCCGCCTCTGTAGTAGATAAAGCTACAATAGTCTGCAGTTTAGATAGCCAACTTATCGCTCCACTTGCAAGTGTAAACACATATCTTGTAGTAAATTTTCTTTTATCAAGATCACCTGCAAAATCTGAATCAACATATCCTCTGACAATAAACTCTGATGCATCAAAACATAATGCATCATCTGAGGTTCCTTTAATGTATCTTAGGATCCTTTTCACAACATTCCAGTGCTCTCTACTAGGATTTGCCATAAATCGACTAACCGTCCCAACGACTTGTGCAATATTTGGTCTCGTACAAATCATAGCATACATAAGACTTCCTACTGTTGATGCATACGACACTCGAGACATTTCCATCCTCTCTGCTTCACTACTAGGACACTTATCTGAGGATAATTTATAATTGATAGGTAGTGGGGTAGAGATTGACTTACAATCTTGCATGTTGAAACGCCACAAGACTTTCTTGAGATAATTCTTTTGAGAGAGCCAAATCTTCCTATCCTTTTTGTCTCGGTGAATTTGCATCCCTAAAATCTTGTTTGCGAGTCCCAAGTCCTTCATATCAAATTTTCTAGCCAACTGTGCCTTCAATTCTTGGATTCGATCTTTGTTGGGGCCTACCACCAACATGTCATCCACATACAACAACAAAATGATGAAATCATTATCATCAAACCTCTTGTAATATGTACAATGGTCTGAACTCAGTCTGTTGTATCTGAGGCTAATAATGAAGGAATCAAATCTCTTGTACCAACACCTTGGCGCCTGTTTTAAACCGTACAAAGATTTGGTCAACCTACAAACCAAGTTTTCTTTTCCTTGTTTTTCAAAGCCTTCTGGTTGGAGCATATAAATTTCTTCTTCAAGTTCTCCATGAAGAAAAGCAGTCTTTACATCCAATTATTCAAGATGTAAGTCAAATGCAACACACATAGCCAACACTACTATGATAGTGGTAAGTCTAACCACTAGAGAGAATATCTCGTTGAAATCAATGTCTTCCTTTTGAGCATACCCTTTTACTATCAGTCTTGCATGATATCGTTCCACTTGATCATTACCATCACGTTTGATCTTATTAACCCATTTGTTGTCAATGACTTTTCGACCTTGTGGAAGTGCAACAAGCTACCATGTATTGTTTTTGTGTAAGGCTTATATTTCTTCTTGCATTGCTGTCATCCACAGAGAAACATCTGAACTACTCACAACCTCCTGAAAGGTTGACGGTTCTCCCTCTTCTGTTAGAAGACAGTATGCATCATGACTTGCCATTACATAGTCTGAGTGCCAGGATGATCTTCTTCTCTGACGTGTTATTTGTTGAACTTTTGTATCATTGACCTCTTCTATTTCTTGTTCCTCATGCTCTGGTTTTGCTTCTAAAGAATCTTCTTCTCCAGACTTTCCATCTATTTGTACAGTAGCAACATCTGTAACAACATCTTTAGGAGTGCTGTCATTTTTTCTGTTCACTTTGTAGTCCATTCTCTACAAAGATTACGTCTCTGTTGACAATAACCTTGCGGGCAGTGGGATCCCACAGGCGATACCCCTTAACTCCGTCAGCATAGCCCAAGAATATGCATTTTCTGGATTTTGGATCCAACTTTGTTCTTTCTTGAGAGTTGTACATCACGTACACAGGACATCCAAACACATGTAGAGAAGAGTACTCTGCTGACTTTCCTTTCCACATCTCCATAGGTGTCTTTAAACCAATCACAGTTGATGGGGATCGATTTATCACGTAACAAGCTGTCTTCACTGCTTCTGCCCAGAAATACTTGGCTAATCTTGCCGTTCGCAACATAGCTCTAGTCCTCTCTAGGAGAGTTCTATTCATCCGTTCTGCTACACCATTCTGCTGAGGTGTATGGGCAACCGTGAACTGCCTCCTTATACCCTCCTACTTGCAGAATGCCAGAAACTCACCATCTGTATATTCTCCTCCATTGTCTGTCCTTAAGCACTTGATCTTCTTCCCAGTTTCAAGCTCCACTTGTGGTTTGAATTCCTTGAAAATTGGAAACACATCTGACTCTTGATTGGGTACACCCACAATCTCCTAGAGTAATCATCAATAAATGATACAAACTATTTATCTCCTCCTAGGGACATTTCTGGTGACTCCCACACATCAGAATGTATCAAGTCAAGTATGTGTTTGCTTCTAGTAGTTGACTTTTCAAATTTCAATCTATGTTGTTTTCTTGTCACACAATACTCACAGAAAGGTAAGCTTATCGATGTGAGCCCGGGTAAGAGTTTACATTCCGCAAGGACCTTCAAGTCTCGTTCTGACATATGACCTAGTCTATGATGCCACATTGTTGTTGATTCCTCTTGACTAGCTGATGCAACTGATACATCTGCCTCTTGCAACGTATCTCCCAAAAGCATGTATAAGTTTGCAACAAACTTCTCTGCTTTCATCACTACTAGAGCACCTTTTACTACTTTCAAGATCCCACCTTCAATATGGGTCTTGTAACTGAGGTCATCCAATTGTCCAATAGACAATAAATTCTTTTTCAAGCCCTTCACATGTCGTACCCCTTGAATTGTGCAAATAGTACCATTGTACATCTTTAATTTGATAGTACCGATTCCAACAATTTCCAAGGCGTGATCATTACCCATGAACACAGATCCCTCTGAGATAGGTTTATAAGTGCAAAACCAATCTCTTCGTGAAATCATATGCCATGTTGCTTCCGAATCTATTATCCAAACATCAGTGAGCTGTTTTTCACCTTTGGAACCAATAGCTGCTTCGCTATACAAGATTTCTCCATCATCAGAGGTACTGGCAACACATCCTTGAGATGTAGTTGCCTCAGAAGACTTCTCAACATTTTTCTTCTTCCAACAATCTTTCTTCAAGTGTCCTCTCATGCCACAGTAGTAACATTTGAAATTCTTCCTTCCTCAAGGTTTTGATCTACCATCATTTTGACTCTCACTGGAGCCACACTCTGTTGATCTTTCTCTCACCATCGTCAAAGCCTCTGCTTGCTTGGAATTTTCCAATCTATCTACCTTGTTCTTGCGTCTGGATTCTTCTTCTAGAATAGCTCCGGCAACATCCTCAAAGCGTAGATGTCCTTCAATATTAGAATTTGTTATGTTGATGATGAGTTGATCGTACGAGTCTAGTAGGCTCTGAAGTAGAAGTTCCGCACGCTCATTTTCAACTATGTTGAAATCTGTTACTGATAGTTGGACAATTAAGGTGTTCAAGTGATTGATGTGGTCCGTCATCGATGTGGACTCACTCATCCGAAGAGTGTAGAGTTTCCACTTCAAGAATATCCTTGTGTGAAGAAACTTCACCTCATATAATTTGATGAGGGCATCCCAAATCTCCTTTGTTGTATTCTTCTCCGCAAAACTGGATAGTATGAAATCTGCCATTGCTAGATGCAAATTTGCGATAGCGTTACCTTCAATTTTCTTCCACTTCTGATCCGTCATTTCTGCGGGTCTTTCTTCAATTGCATCAAGGCAATTGTCCTTTCTAAAAATTGCTTTTATCTTCAATTTCCATAACGAGAAATTGTTCCCGTTTAACTTCTCTATCTCGTACTTTGCTGCCATGGTTGTATTTTCACTTATGCAACTCTCACTTATGAATAGTATTGTCTACTGGAACAATAATAGATGCAACTCTCACTTATGAATAGTATTGTCTACTGGAGCAATAGTAGTAGACCGTGAACCAGTACACCAGGTAAGTTCCCAGGAAAGAGAGGTGAGTCACTAATAGATACGCTTAAGTACCAAGTCTTTCCTAGCCAGAACTTCCCCAAACAGATGTGAAAGATCAGATTAAACCGCAACCACAGAGCATACTCAGAATTTTACCAACACTAACGTGGCTCTGATACCACTGTTAGGTATTAGACACTACAAGAAAAACATCAAATAGTGACCGAAAATTCGGTCACTAAATCTACAAAATCGGTTACTAATTAAAATAGTGACCGAAATAGTGACCAACTGGAATCGGTCACTATTTCCTTGGTCACTGATTTTAGTGACCGATTCAGTGACCGATTTAGTGACCGATTTAGTGACCGAATCAGTGACCGAATCAGTGACCGAATCAGTGACCGATTCAGTGACCGAATCAGTGACCGATTCAGTGACCGAATGGAATCGGTCACTATTTCCTTGGTCACTGATTTTAGTGACCGATTCAGTGACCGAATCAGTGACCGATTCAGTGACCGAATCAGTGACCGATTCGGTGACCGATTATATATAACCAAATCGGTCACTGAATCGGTCACTAAATCAATGAAAAAGTTAATCAATAACAAATTTAATTCTTTTTATTTATTTACACTTTTATTATATCTATTATTTATTTTCCCTATTTCTTAATTATATTATATTTTGCTTATTTAAGTTTTTATTTATATTTATTTCCCCTATCTTTATTATATTTTTTAGAAGTTTAACTTATTATTAGGTGGTTTATTGTCATTGTCGGGATTCAAACCCGGTACCTTAGAGTTGGAGGTCGAAACTCCAACCACCGAGCTACTAGGATCTTTTAATAATAACTTACAAATAAATTATATTTATATACAAATAAATGTATATCCGTATAAATATATAAATATAAAATCTATAAATAAAAATATATTTATATATTTTAATATATAAAATCTACAAATAATGGTATATTAGTATAGTATCGTATATTTGTATTCTAATTTTTAATTAAATTAAAATTATGCTAATAATGTATATTAATATATGAGGGGATAATATTGATATATTTGTATATATATATATATATCTATATATATATATATATATATATATATTTATATATATTTATATATTTATATATTTATATATTTATATATTGATATATTTATATATTAATATATTTATATATTTATATTTTTATATTTTGATATATTTATATATTGATATATTTATATATTTATTTATATCCTTATACATTTATATCTTTATATATTTATATATTTGAAAAAAAATATTAAATTTTAAAAATAATATTATATTTTTAAAAATAAATATTAGAAAAAGATTTAAAAATATATATAAATTATATTTACATTTACAAAATATTAAAGATATATGTTTATATCTTTACATATTTATATATATTTATATGTTTATATTTTTACATATATTTATATCTTTCCATATTTATATATTTATATATAAAGATATTAGTTTTGTATACAAATAATATTATAATATAGTATATTATACTATTAGTATAGTATACAAATAATATGTTAGTATAGTATAGTATACAAATTATTAATTTTGTAATTTATATACAATGAAAATAATATAATGGTATATTGGTATAGTATATTTGTATTCTAATTTTTAAATAAACTAAAATTACGCTAAATGTATAATAATATATGAGAGGATAATAAATTTAATCCAATTACTTTTATAAATATATAAATATAAAATCTATAAAATATTAAAAATGATATTATATTTTTAAAAACAAATATTAGAAAAAGGTTTAAAAACTAGTATTATCTTAAATTTATTAAAAGTATAATTAAATCTCTATTTTCTTAATTTTTTTTTTAAACTTCTCAATTCTACATTTTTGTAAGTTCTATCATTATATTATATCATCCTCATCTCCTCCCATGTTTCTACTTTATCTTTACAATAGTCAATATTCTTAACTAATTTATAGTTTTAATTATAATTTCTTAGTATATATTTCGAAATTAATCAATTCTAATCTATTATTTGAAAAACTAATCAATTCTAATCAATAATTTAGAAAACTAATCGATTATAATTAATTATTTGAAAAAATTACCAAATATGATCGATCATTTCAAAAATATAATCGATCAGAATCAATTATCGCTCGAGCGAGACTAGACTCGCTCAAGCGAAATACACCGAGAGTACCAATTTTGTGCAAGGGCAGTTTCGCTCGAGCGAGAAACTTATCGCTCAAGCGAAATACGGTTTAGATAAGCGGTTACACAGGAACCGCTCTTAAAAGCTCACTTAGATAGCGGTTAACCGTTGAACCGCTATTATATGGTTACCATTATGATCGGTCGAATGCAATTATGACCGATCATAACTATTTTAATCGATTAAAATCTAGTTTCAATCGATTAAAACAATTCACGCATAGCGTTTTAATCGATTAAAACTTATTTTTATCAGTTAAAATAACTTGAAAACTTATATTAACTATTTTTTTATATTATGTTTTTAAATTTTCTATTAGAGAAAACCTTTCGAATTCAAAATGTTAAATACTTTTAAATATTAAAATTAACTTTGTCAAAAATTAGGAAAAAAAATTAATCCAAAAGAGTTCAAAAATGTATTATAATATTGTCAATTTTGAGTTTAATTATATGGTTCATTCTCAAAGTAGAAAAATATAATTTAAAATTTTAATACTAAAATTAAAAGATTAAATAATAATAAATTTAATTCTTTAAATTCAGATAGCTAGAAACTAAAATTATAGTTTCTCCGTTTGAAATAATTAAAATAAATATTTAAAAATAAAAATCAAAACTAGTATTATCTTAAATTTATTAAAAGTGTAATTAAATCTCTATTTTCTTAATTTTATTTGTTTCAAACTTCTCAATTCTACATTTTTGTAAGTTCTATCATTATATTATCATCCTCATCTCCTCCCATGTTCTACTTTATCTTTATAATAGTCAATATTCTTAACTAATTTATAGTTTTAATTATAATTTTTTAGTATATATTTCAGAAATTAATCAATTCTAATATATTATTTGAAAAACTAATCAATTCTAATCAATAATTTAGAAAACTAATCGATTATAATTAATTATTTGAAAAAATTATCAAATATGATCGGTCATTTTGAAAATATAATCGATCAGAATCGGACTTCGCTTGAGCGAGAAATACACCTCAGATATCTAATATGCACTTTAGATAGCGGTTCGAGGGAACCGCTATTATATCCTCTCAATTATAATCGGTCATTTCAAGTTATGATCGATCAGGATCGTATTTCGCTCGGCGAGAAAAGTGTCGCTCAAGCGAAATACACCCGAGAATGCGAATTCATGTGCACTTGGAGTTTCGCTCGAGCGATAATATTGTCGCTCAAGCGCAATACATTTTAGATAGCGGTTCCACGAGAACCGCTCTTAAAAGTGAACTTCTAATAGCACTTAACCATTAACCGCTATCTTAATTATACTTTAGATA
Source organism: Sphenostylis stenocarpa (assembly GCA_963425845.1). NCBI lineage: Eukaryota > Viridiplantae > Streptophyta > Magnoliopsida > Fabales > Fabaceae > Sphenostylis > Sphenostylis stenocarpa. Next base: position 47,310,203 of record OY731406.1, read on the forward strand.
GCGGTTAAGGTGGAACCGCTATCATATCATCTCAATTATGTTTTGCAAAATACCTCTACAAATGTTTTTAACAATTAAAAACAAAGTATTTTGACAAAAGCTTTCTCAAATGCCTCTACAAAGTATTTTTAACAATTATATTGAGTTTAATTCTACAAATTAAAAGATTAAATAATAAATTTAATTCTTTAAATTCGAGTAGCTAGAAACTAAAATTATAGTTTCTCTGTTTTAAATATTTAAAATAAATATTTAAAAATAAAAATTAAAACTAGTATTATCTTAAATTTATTAAAAGTGTAATTAAATATCTATTTTCTTATTTTTATTTGTTTCAAACTTCTCAATTCTACATTTTTGTAAGTTCTATTATTATATTATCATCCTCATCTCCTCCCATGTTTCTACTTTATCTTTACAATAGTCAATATTCTTAACTAATTTATAGTTTTAATTATATTTTTTAGTATATATTTGTAAATTAATCAATTCTAATCTATTATTTGAAAAACTAATCAATTCTAATCAATAATTTAGAAAACTAATCGATTATAATTAATTATTTGAAAAAATTACCAAATATGATCGATCATTTCAAAAATATAATCGATCAGAATCAATTATCGCTCGAGCGAGATAGGCTCGCTCAAGCTAAATACAACCCGAGAGTACTAATTTTGTGCAGGGGGCGTTTCGCTCGAGCGAGAATATTGTCGCTCAAGCGAGATGAGGTTTACATAGCGGTTACACGAGAACCGCTCTTAAAATATGACTTAGATAGCGGTTAACCCTTGAACCGCTATTATATGGTTTCAATTATGATCGGTCGGAATTCATTTATGACCGATCATAACTATTTTAATCGATTAAATCTCGTTTCAATCAATTAAAACAGCTTCGCACAACGTTTTAATCGATTAAAACTTATTTTTATCAGCTTAAAATAACTTGAAAAGTTTTAGGAGAAAGTTTTGCAAGTATTTCAATCGATTGAATCGCGAACAATCGATTAAATCAACTTAGAAGATTTTTGTAAAGTGTTTTAATTGATATAAACGTTGTCGTATTAGTTAAAACAAATCATGTTAAAGAATCAAGAACGTATTAATGGATTAAAAGAAGTTTTAACAGATTAAAACTGCACTTTTAACATATTAAAAGAATCTTTTAACAGATTAATTAAACCAGCTAGTTTTGAAAATCTTCTATAAAAACAGATTTGGCTTGAACTTTTTAACATACATTGAATATATCATCTTTAAAAAATAAATAAATATATATATATATATATATATTTTCATTTTAATTTTCAAATATTAATTTTTTTATGAAATTAATTTTAATTAAAAAAATTAAAGTGTATATATATATATATATATATATATATATATATATATATATATTCCAACTATTAAATTATTCAAGATATTAATATAAATTTAAAATATCAATTCAGTAATTAAAATAATTTTAATTTTTTATAAATACATTGAAATACATTTTTATTAACATACAAGTAATATATATATATATATATATATATATATATATATATATATATATAAGAGACTAAATTAATAATTAATTTAATTATTGATTTAGTGACCGATTCGATGATCGAATCGATGGACCGAATCGAGTGACCGAATCAGATGACCGAATCGATGACCGAGATCGATGATCGAATCGGTGACCGAATCGATGTGATCGATTCGATGACCGAATCGATGTGATCGATCGGTGACCGAATCGATGATCGATTCGGTGACCGAATCGATGGACCGATTCGATGACCGAATCGATGACCGATTCGGTGACTAATTTAATAATCAATTTTAATTTTTTTATTCACATGCTAAATTAAAAAATAAAATCAAATAATTATATTACTAAATTATTTAATAAGTTAGTAAACAATTTTTTTAAAATATTTATAATTTTATTAAAAATGTTATCAATTATTTTAAATCATTAAGTAAATTTATATTTAAAATATTTTAAATAAAATATTTATATAAATGAAAAATAGTAATCGGTTTAAAAATTATTTTTTTAGTGACTCGAAATTTTAGTCACTAAATCGAGTTACTAAATAATAAAGTGATCTGAAATAGTAATCGATTTTTTGTGACCGAAAATTCGGTTACTATTTCGATTACTAGACTAAAAAATAATAATTTGGTTACTGATTCGATCAATCGATAGTAACTAAATTTTTCGGTCATCGATTTCGGTTACTTATTTGACATTTTTCTAGTAGTGAGAGTACTTGCACAAGAAATCAACTAAAATAGAGAAGAGAAAAATTGAATAACAATAATAGACAAAAGTAGAAATTTTATAATAGGAAGAAAAATTACATATCCCTTCTCTAGCCCTAAGAATGATAACCCTTTCTGATACTAGAGAAAGAAAGAAGAAATTTTGGAATGTTTTGAAAAGGGTATGTGGTTTCTTATATAACCATTCACTTATGTCCCCTTTGAAGTACCCATCGATGTGAGACTTTGTTCTCACAAAACACTTTTATGATGTAGCTATTTTTAGCTACTTTTCTAGCTTCTGGGATAAATGCTAAGCAACCTTTTTTTAATGGTTTAGCATTTCTTTTTTCTAAAATATAGTCTATTGTTTTGAAACTTTTCTTGCATAATTTATAATTCAGTTTTCTTAGAAAAATAATTTTTTTTTTCTCTATAACCTTCACCCAGTTGATTAACTAGTATTTAGGACTGATGTAGAAGCCTACCTTCAAGTTCTTGAGTACATTCTTAAGACAAAAATATCAGCCATGGAATCCGTCAAAATTTGTGCTCATTTAACTCATGTTAAGCAACTAATTTAGAAAACTCTGCTATTCAAATTTTAAAGTTCTGCTGAAATAAATTGTCAGCTACCTTTTAATATCTTTTCCTGTAGTTTCACTTAACTTTGGATGGCAAGTCCTGACACAACGGTAAAATTGCACTTTGGTAATTTGTTGGCATGGGCTCAAATCTGGAAGTAATATTTGCATATGCGAGGGGAAGGCCTTATACAATGACCCTCCTATTTTTTGTGTAGCGAGGAGCCTTTTGGAACTGGAGTACCCTAAGCTTTTTTAAGAACAACATTGCTTTTGTCACAGTTCAAAATATATGTCCCAGAATCGGAGCGATATTTTACAGAAATTGAAGTCCAAGGCAACAACATATACATTCCAATTCAACAAAGTTAACATAATAAAAGATGCAAATAGAACAAACACCATGGGTTCCTTTGTCTTGGTAAATGATCTGATGTGTAAAACTGAGACTATACGACAGCCGAAACAAACTATTGGTGATTATATTGATTATTCTTACGTTATAATGTTTCAGTAGTGGCTAACATTGTCGGAAGAATAGTGATGTTGAGGCATTGGTTTTTGTTAAGTGGAAAGACAAGAAGTATCTCATGAATCAATATTATAAAATATATATCTGAACGAATATATCTTTCTTAATGAAGGTCAGAGACTCTGCAAAGGGGAAGGCTGCCTCTACAAAATTTACTCGGATTAGTACTAATGGAACTCAAAGTATCGTTTTATGTGAACCTATTATCACTGGTCGAACTCATCAGGTACGAAAATTATGGGCTTGTTTCTTATTATTAAAAAATTCAGCTGCATATTTGAATATTCTTTTGTCTGAAGATGATGATTCCTTTGATCTTTATATCATCCTATTTATGTCTGATATTTGGTTTACAAATTGCTTTCTTGTGTAAATCTCCCTATAGAAAAGAACATTCTATTACCAATATATCTATCTTCAATGTGTTGCTTTTTGAGGCTTAGATCTCTCATTACATGGATTTTAATACAATAATAACACGTGCATGCATGGAAATGATGTATCACAATAGTCAGTGACAACATATTCAAAAGCAGGCCTCTTGCCAGCCATTCTATTACTGTAGAGGCAAATGTTTTTGATTGTCATTGTTTCTGTGCAACTGATGGTATACAAGAGATGAGATTAACACGAAATATGCAGTTGGAAATATTAATTTAACTATGACCAAAGACATCCTACATTTTGTCGTTGTTCAATTCATAATAATTTTTATATGGTGCGAATAGAATGCTCACCTCTGGTGTAGATACGTGTTCATTTACAGTATTCCGGACACCCAATAGCCAATGATATGCTGTACATCTCAGACCAAACTGTTGATCGATCTGTTAAAGGGTTGAGTGCTGATAGATCAGCCCGCATATCTGATGTTTCTCTGACATCAAAATTTGAATTGCTCAATGAATGCGAAGAAAATTCCAATGGAGATTTTTGCATTGACCCCATGTGTACTAATTGTCCAAATTTGGCACCCATAGGGTAAGAAACCCATTATCTTCGAAAAAAATATTTGCTGCTTTTGTATATTGTAAATTGTAAAAGACCAAGATACATAGGTGACTTGAAGAAAGTTAAGAGTAAATTTTATCGTAGTCAAGCGTTATGTGTAGCTGTCTAAACTCTAAAGTAGAATGGGCACCATAATAATTTGGTTTTGAGGGTATATTTTCTCGTAGTCAAGCCTTTTCAGTATTAGATCTCAGGTGAGCATAATTAGAGAAAAATAGAACATACCATTATGATTTAATGCTGCATAAAAATATAACAGGTTTTACAGTTTATCTGCTGTGATATCAGGGTATGAGGATATTTGAATTAGGTTAAATATTTATTGAGCTAAGTAGGAGCTTAAAGTTTCTGATGGTTGTTCATCTATGCTTATGTTTTTTGTAGCAAAAAGCTCTTTCTGCATGAATATGACGTTGAAGATGCCATTGTTGTTCTAAATATTTATTTATTGTCTTTTTGGTGCCAATTCATTGACCATTTTGAGACGTGTTAGTTAAACTACAGTTTAAATGTTTATACTTCTGATTTTGGTTTTGTTTTGTGATGTTTTATTGTACTTGTAAAATATGGAAACATATAAGTTTTTTTATTTGTTCTATAGCAAGCGTCAGGTGACTTGAAACTTGTAATTCTGAGGATTCTTTTCTGCCAATCCTTGATTTAAATCTCAGATAGCTTGACCACTAAGTTTGCTTCTGTCGAGGTTTTTTAATTGCAGATATGATGGTGATGAAGAAGGTCTATGGCTACATTGTATTCGTTACTCTGGACCTGGATGGACGTATGGGTGTCCATATCCTGTAATAACAACTGTCTGGAGTGTAAAGAATGGATCAGTTTCGAGAATTGAGTAGTGTTTTACTGTTCGTATTCTCCTTTATTTGCATTTGGGAAAATTGTCGTTACCTTCTTTGATTGCTTGTATATAATGTCTTTCTGAAAAATGTATGCAGCAATAGGTATAACAATTCTTCAACAAGCTTTGATTGCTTTGAAATTTGATTGCATTTTTATTACCTCTATTATGGTTAATGTGTGATTATTATCGCCTTTTAATATTTGTTTTTGAATTGTCAAATTTTTTAATTAGTACAATAATGTTGTTAGTTTCTCTTAATATAAAACCCTCAACTCTTTGCCTTTTTTCCACAAACAATTGATTGTTTATTAAAAAAGGGGTATGTAATGTTCTGAACGATTCAAGAGTTGGAAATTATATGACCAGGGTTTCAGAGGAGAAACTTTGGGAATATTATTTAGCTTCTGGTAAAATAATTTTTTTTTTATTAATTGGTGACAGTTGTATTCGAATTAAGTTTATATTTTCTGTATATATGATCATGTGAAAAATAAGATTGATTTATTAGTTTCAGCTGAATCAAAGGATTGTGAATTTGAAGGAAAATTGTCTACGAATTCCACTAATTTTATTTGTTAAAGCAGCGTTTTATTTTATGTTGTAGCTTGTATCACTACTTTCAATATCTGTCTGAAAATTAAATTATTGAAACTTTTAAATTCAGGTCAAGATGGATATTTAAAAATTGCATGTAGATATTTTGTAAGATTAATCGTTTCAGAAGTAATAATTGATAACAATAATAATAATAATAATAATAATAATAATAATAATAATAATAATAATAATAATAATAACAATAAAAAAGTAATAAATAAAAATAGAGACTATGACTTCCTATTTTTTTATTGACTACTAAAATATAATTAAAATTTAGAGAATAAGAAAAATATAATCCTTTAGTTTACTATATTTTGAGGGTCATGCTTAATTACTATGAAGATCGCCACTGCCTCCTCCGTTGTGTTCGGCTTGGCGTTTCTATAAACCAAATACAGCACCAGAATTATCCCGAACAGAAATCCAAGCCTAGTTGGGAGCTGCATCATTAAATGCAAATGTTAAATAATTTTTTTAATGGAAGTGATTCTTTCGGGTAGGTCAGATCAAATTTTAAGGAATAAAATTAATTTTTCCTAGCATATATATAAACATATAAGCCTTTTGTAATTAAATAATAATATAATAGGGATCCATGTTTCCCTTTGACTAGGCTTTTTTTCATGGGAGCCCAACAGTAACGGAGTGAGCAAACATTTAACTAAATTGTTTTTACTAAATTATACATAAATAATTGGGGGATCTTCCTATCAACATCTTATATATTTATGATTTTGGTCTTTAATATTAAATATATTATAAAAAAAATTGAAGGAATAAATTAAATAAAAAAAATTATAAATAATTTGATTTTTTGACTTTTCCTTTTATTTTTTACTTTTTCATATTCTCTCATTATTGGTATTATTTTATTCGTATTTAATTATTTCTCTAATTTCTAAGGAATATATTAAATAAGAAAAATTAAAAGTAATTCTTCATCTTCTCTCACATTTTTATATTTTCTCATTAAAGGTGATATTGATTGATTAGTATTAAATTATTTCTATAGTTTGTACTTTCAAATTCATTATTCGTCTCTTTTCCTCCCTTCTCAGATTTCATCCTTGAAATTATATTAATTGAAAAATGTATTTTTTCTTCATCTTTCCACATTACTTATTCTATTATTGTTTATTATTTTGATTTTTGTTGAGGAATATTTGTTTTTTGAGAAAAATATTTTTGTTTTTTATAAATTTTTACAATTCTATAATTAGAAAAATAATAATAGATTCTTTTTTTCTAGATATGAAACATAAAAGAATAGATTCATTTTTAAAAATGATAAAAGAGATACTTGTAGAGATGAAAACCAAACAATATTCGTGGCCAAGGATATGATGGTGCTAATAATATGAGAGAAGAATGGAATGGATTGTAAGCATTATTTCTTTATGATAATCCTTATGCTTATTATATACATTGTTTTGCTTATAAATTACAACTTGCTTTGGTTGCTGCTTCAAGAGAAGTTATTTTAGTTTATCAATTTTTTTCAAATTTAGCTTTTACTATAAATGTCGTTTGTTCATCTAGTAAACGTTATGATGAGTTACAAAGTGTAGAATTAGATGAAATAGCCAAATTGTTAGAACTTGGTAAACTTGAAATCGGTAAAGAAAAGAATCAAATTGACACTTTAAAACGAGTTGGTGATACTCGTTGAAGTTCATGTTAAGTGGTAAAAAGTTGATATAATTGTACCTTGAATTGTTATGAAATCACTTAACTTATGTTAATTCTAATATATTTTTCTCCCAATATAGGATGAATTCAAGAATATCTTGATACAAGAGTAAGGACCATAATTGTTAGCATAATTAGAGAAAAATTGAAAGAAAGAAGAACGCTTAAGCGAATGAATGATGCGAGACCCGACCCAAATTCTTTTATAAAAAGATAAGATGTGTTTTGAGAAGACAAACAGTCTTGGAGAAGAGGAGGCACGACTACTGTTAGGGTTTCGTCTAATCTTCATCAATTCTTCACTTCTTCATCAATTAGAGCATTGTAATGGCCAACATGAGTGACTAACTTCATTCTCTTAGGATTCGGTGCACTTCCTTCGAACTCTTTTGTATCATGGTGATATTTTGAGATATTAATCTATGCTTTGATGTTGTTATTCTTATCCTTTATGCTTTGGAATGATTTATTCTTGATGTTTGGGGTATGATTGGAAAATATATCTTGAACCCTAGATCATAGTAAGAATATTTGTTACGTTAATTGCCAGGAAATGAATGAATGTATCAATTGCTTAACACCCTAGCCCAAATGCTGGAAAATCTCTTAATTGTGTGAGGAATCAACATTTATTAGGTTTTCTTATGAATTTCATGTGTGAGGAATCAACATAGATGATTTGAGTAGGTGACATCAACATTGTTAGGTTAATTGACGTTCTTAATTGATTTAGCCATTATAAAAGAGAGATAAGGAAAGTAGCCAATCCTAAGTACCTTTAACTGATATTTTCTCAACAATTTACAATTCTTTGTCATTTAATTTCAATTCAACTCTTATTTTCAAAACCCAATCTGTTTAATTTACTTAGTAAGCATAATTGGGAATTTCCATTGAAACTGTTCCTCGTGGGATCGACTTTTATTTAATTGAAATACTATACTGCGATTGATAATTTTGTTACGCTTGCCAATAATTCAACAAGTATTTATGGCGCCATTGTCGAGGAACGGTGTTCTTTGAGAATTCTTTGTTTAGCTTATTGAGTATTTTATTTTTATTTTTATTTTTATTTCTATTTTCGTTTTATTTTTCAGTTTTAGTTTTTTTTTTAATTATTGTCTTGTGCTAATCTTTGCTTGAGTATTCTTTTATGCGTTTAAGATGACATATATCTTTAAAGCGGTTAGAATTTAATCCGAGAGATTGAAAAAACAGCTCGGAGGAACCGGGGTAGAAGAAGAAGCGAAACTCAAGAACAAGCCACAAGAGAATCTGTTAATTCTTCTTTCACACTTGATTTACCAGACGCAATTATAGAAGATATGGCAGAAGAAAGAGTAAATCTGAATCTGAATCCAGATCCCAATATAAATCCAAATTAAAACCCAAATGCAAATCCACCTAGAAGAACTCTTAGAAATTGTGCTATGCAGCAAGGCCCAAGACATTTTTTCAACATTGTCATTTCGGATGATCATACATTGCAGATGAATCCAGCTTTCTTAAGCTTGATTAGTGCTCATCAATTCATTAGATTGGATCATGAAGACCCTTATATTCATTTGTCTACTTTTTATGAGTTGATTGGTACCATGGAATTTAGAGCAGCAAATCTTGAATCTTCATATTTGATATTATTTCCTTTTTCTTTGGCAGGTAGGGCAAAGGAGTGGCTGAAAGCACATCCTAATCAGAGTCTGACTAATTGGAGTAGTGTAGAAGAGAAGTTTCTGAATAGATTTTTCCCACCATCTCGCTACATCAAAGCAAAATCTGACATCACTTCTTTCAGACAAGGAGCAGATGAATAATTTTGTGAAGCATGGGAGAAATTTAAATCACTGTTGAGAAGATGCCCAAATCATGGATTTGATGGCGTTGCTCAGTTGAATATTTTCTATACTGGGTTGCGACATGATGCGAAGATGCTATTAGAGGTTGCAACAGGAGGATCCATGTTGGATGTAGAAATTGATCATGCCACCAGAATTATTGTTGCACTAGCCTTTACAGACCAACAGACCCAACATGATAGACATCCAATTCAAAGGAAGGGAGTTCTTGAACTTAACAGCTAAGATGCTATCTTAGCCTAGAAGAAACTTATAACGCAACAAATTGAAGCATTGAACCAGAAAATAGAGAAATTACCTCAACAAATGCACACAGGACAATCTATTATTAATCAACAGATGAGTTGTGATGTGTGTGGAGGTGATCATGCAAATGAACAATGTTCTTATCAAGGCAACATTCTACAGGAAGAAGCTAATTATATGGGTGCCCAAGGTAGTAGTCAAGGCAGACAAGGTAATTTTCCTAATCCTAACAATTATCAGAATAATACTGCACAAGGATGGAGAGGGAATCAGAATCAGAATCAAAATTTTGGGTGGAAACAAGGTGTTAGCTCATCTACTAGACAACCTGCATTTCAACAACATTCATATCAGCAACCCCATATCAACAGCAGCAACAACATTATCCTTCAGTACTTGACAGAATAGTAAATTGGAGGATACTTTAGAAAAATTCATGCAAGGCACTATGGCTAATCAGAAAAATACTGAGGCAACTGTAGAAAAATTCATGCAAAGCACTATGGCTAATCAGAAAAATACTGAGGCTTCATTCAGAAATATAGAGACGCAGATAGGTCAATTGGCTAAGCAATTATCTGAGCAGCAGCAAGGAGGACAATTTTCAGCTAACACACAAACCAACCCCAGGGAGCAATGCAATTCAATAACTACAAGGAGTGGACAAGTTGTAGGTAAGGGGATTGGTGACAATATAGTTGTTGAAGAAGAAGTTTTGGTAAAAGAAGATGAAAAGCAAGAAGAAGAGAATAATAAAGAAAGACATATCCCTAATAAGAAGAACGAAGAGGGAGAGAAAAAACAAAAGATAGAAAAAGGAGGGAGTAAAAAAATATTTGTAAAGAAGTTACCATATCCCAAGGTTCCCTCAAAAATAGATAAAGAAAGACAATTCACTAGGTTTATGGATATTTTCAAGCATTTACAAATTAATATTCCATTTATGGAAGCTATGACGCAGATGCCAACTTATGCAAAATTCAGGAAAGAATTGTTAACTAAGAAAACGAGATTTACTACAGAAACGGTAGATCTAGAAGAATGATGCAACGCTATAATTCAAAAATCATTACCTCAAAAGTCCAAGGATCCTGGTAGTTTCACTATTTCAGTCACAATTGGGACATTACAAGTAGGTAAGACATTACTCGATTTGGGTGCTAGTATAAATCTGATGCCTTTGTCTATGCTTAAAAGAATAGGAGACTTGGAAGTAAAGCCTACAAGAATGACATTGCAGCTAGCTGACAGATCTGTAAAGATTCCATATGGAGTAGCAGAAGATGTTTTAGTTAAAGTGGATAAATTCATATTTCCTGTTGATTTTGTGATTATGGACATGGAGGAAAATGAGAAAGTCCCATTGATCATGGGAAGGCCATTTATGAAGACTGCCAAAGTAATTATAGATGTTGACATGGGCAAGTTGAAAATTAGAAGTAGAGATGATGAAGTTAATTTTAATTTGTTCGAAGTTGTACAACAACCGAAAGACAAAAAAGATTGTCTCAAAATAGATACTTTGGAGAAATCACCCATCTCAACTGAAAAACAAGATTACAAGCCTGTTGCACAACCCCAAAGACATCTTAGTCTGACTATGAAGGAAGTTATTCAAAGAGAGGTACTGAAACCTCCTGAAGTAGGTATGACTTATCCAATCTCTGACAATTGTAAGGTTATTCGCAATGAAAAGAATAAATTCATTCCCACAAGGACAGTCAAGGGATGGAGAATGCATATATATCACCTTGATCACTCACTTGCATGAGCCTTAAAGCAAATAGGCGTCGAGCTGAAGACGTTAAACAAGCGCTCCTGGGAGGCAACCCAATGTTTTGAATTTGTTTTTTTCTTTTTGCAGTTTAAGTTTTTTGTCCATTTTTCTTCCTTAGGTTCTTTCTTTGCAAGATTGCTTCAAGTACATAGTGAACTTCTCCTCAAGACTTTGAAGCCTTACTTCAATGGCCTGGGGACAAACCAACTTTTCTGGAGGGGGTGAGAAAGTTTGCAGCTGAGGCTGAGGCACAAGATAAGGAGTAGATGACAAGTGAAGAAAATGAGGGAGGAAACTTACTTTGTTTTTAATGTTTTTAATTCCTTTGTTTTTAATTTAATGTTTTTAATTGCTTTATTTTAAATTTTGAATTCTCTTGCTGTCCCATAATTTGTTTTAGAGTCATATATGAGATTATTGCTTATTGTCTAATTCAAATCTGGAACTGAAGAAAACCATTTGGATTGTTCCAATAACAAGTGATTTTGGGATGTTGAGCATGATAGTGAAAAGGAATTGATGAAGAAAATTAGGAATTAACTGAATTGGAGAAGCTAGCCAAAACCCAGGTGAGTAGAGTACCACAAACATTTAAATTGAGTGTTAACACTTTGTGATTGATAACTGATATTGGTTGATTCTTTGATGTGATTACATGTTGGCAAGACTTGAAAATGATAAAGACATTTTTTTATTTGTAGTAGATATAACCCAGAGCTAAATAACCAACCTTGCATTAATTTTAGGCATCCATTTGAACCCCTTCTGAGCCAAAAATAATATTGTTTCTTAAACAGAACCCTTAAGCCTAAACACTATTTATCTACCTTCTTATATTTGAGAAAGGAAATGAGTATGAATATCACTATTTTTCTTATTGTTGGGTATTGCTATTGTTGCTCTACAGGTATTATTGGGGTGTTATTTAAAAAAAAAGTGTAAAGAAAAAGAAAAAGCAAAGCCAAAAAGAATACATGCAAAAGCATGAGAAAAAAATAATAATAGAAAAGTAGTTCAAGGGGGGAATAAGAACTTGTGAGATCATTAACTCACTGTCATTGTGTTGGGGACAAAAGTATGAAGGATGAAACCTGACTTGAGGAATTGTTAATCAAGAATCATTCATATGAGTTGAATTTCTCAAATATTTTTGTATATCCTAGAAAAACCAATAATTCTTTCTTAGCCCAGCCCCATTACAAGCCTTAAAAGACCTTTTGATTTAAGTCTTGCTTAACAAATATTGATTTTTTAAAGATGATTATCAATATTGGATTGTCTAAATGAAGTGATTGAATGAGAGAAACACTTACCTGTGAGCATTAGAGATGAGTATACATAACTCTTTTTGAGAGATCATGCTTCTCTGAGGATAGTTGAAGACTAATTATTCTTTGTTGGTTTCTATAACTTGAATGCTTATGTGTTCTATTTTCATTTGGAGTTGAGAGCATCACCTCTGAAAATTTTTATGTTGTGGTTCTAGAAGAGAAAGTGATAATAGACGATGGTTTTGTTTTGAAAAAAATTACTTTGCTTGGGACAAGCAAGATTCTAGGTTGGGAAGAGTTGTTAAGTGGTAAAAAGTTGATATAATTATGCCTTGAATTGTTATGAAATCACTTATGTTAATTCTAATACATTTTTCTCCCAATATAGGATGAATTCAAGAATACCTTAATACAAGAGTAAGGAGCATAATTGTCAGCATAATTAGAGAAAAATTGAAAGAAAGAAGAACACTTAAGTGAATGAATGATGCGAGGCCCGACCCAAATTCTCTTATAAAAATATAAGATGTGTTTTGAGAAGGCAAGCAGTCTTGGAGAAGAGGAGGTACGACTACTGTTAGGGTTTCGTCTAATCTTCATCAATTCTTCACTTCTTCATCAATTAGAGCATTGTAATGGCCAACATGAGTGACTAACTTCATTCTCTTAGGATTCGATGCACTTCCTTTGAACTCTTTTGTATCATGGTGATACTTTGAGATATTAATCTATGCTTTGATGTTGTTATTCTTATCCTTTATGCTTTGGAATGATTTATTCTTGATGTTTGGGGTATGATTGGAAAATATATCTTGAACCCTAGATCACGATAAGAATATTTGTTACGTTAATTGCCAGGAATGAAATAAATGTATCAATTGCTTAACACCCTAACCCTAATGCTAGAAAATCTCTTAATTGTGTGAGGAATCAACATTTATTAGGTTTTTTTATGAATTTTATGTGTGAGGAATCAACATGGATGATTTGAGTAGGTGACATCAACATTGTTAGGTTAATTGACGTTCTTAATTGATTTAGCCATTACAAAAGAGGGATAAAAGGAAGGAAGCCAATCCTAAGTACCTTTAATTGATATTTTCTCAACAATTTACAGTTCTTTGTCATTTAATTTCAATTCAACTCTTATTTGCAAAACTCAATCTGTTTAATCTACTTAGTAAGCATAATTGGGAATTTCCATTGAAATTGTTCCTCGTGGGATCGACTTTTATTTAATTGAAATACTATACTGCGATTGATAATTTTGGTACGCTTGCCAATAATTCAACAGTTCACATTTTCGTTCCATTTGTAGTATGATGAAATTATTTAGTGCATCTTGTTTAGTTCTCCAAAAAATTGTAATTGATGGTTCAACTTATTCTCAAAGAAGTGATGCTGATGTTGCTTATAATATTTTGTAGAAACAATCTCAGGATATACATAATGCTATGCAGTTAGTCTATTCGACTAAAATTTTGATTCAAAAATTAAGAGAGCAGGGTTGGCAAGATTTGTTGAAAGATGTGATATTGTTTTGTGAGCAACATGATATTGATATTCCTAATTTTAATTCTACCTTTGTAGCACGTCATGGTCGTTTTCGACATAAAAAAATTTATATTACAATTGAACATCATTTCAGGGTGAACATATTTTTTATTACAATGGATATACAATTACAAGAATTAAATGATAGGTTTAGTGGGAAAACAATGGAACTTTTAACTTTAAGCAATGTTTTAATTCCAAATAATGTTTATAAAATTTTTAACATTGATCATATATGCACACTTGTGAACAAATTTTATCCCTTGGATTTTAGTGAACAAGAGAAGATTAATTTAAAATTTCGACTTCATCATTTTATACTTGATGCACCTAACCATCCACATTTGAAGAATTTGTCTACCATACTTGAATTATGTCAATCTTTGACAAAAATAGGGAAGTCAGGTATATTTTACTGAATAGATTGTTTAATTCGTCTTATTTTAACTCTTCTTGTTTTTACAGCTACAACTGAAAGATCATTTTCTCGCAATGAAGATTATCAAAACAAGACTTCGAAATAGAATGGAAGATGAAATTCTTGCAAATAATATGATCATTTATATTGAAAAAGAAATAGCTGAAAACTTTAGTTCGATTGCATTATTGATCAGTTAAAACATTTAAAAAAAATGAAGGGAACAATTTTAAATAAATATCTTATTTTTTATTTATTATTATATAATTTTTTTTATAATTGGCCTCCCAGATCCGCCACTCACGTAAATAACCAAAAGTTAGAAGATCTACTTACAAATATATATACATATATGACCAAAGTAGAGACAAAGGAAAAGATAGACAAAGATTTAATGGTCCATAACATGTTCTTATTCGTATATCAATATTGAATTGTACTTACAGCAGTTTAGTAGTCCTTGAGAAGAAGGCCATAGAAGAAACACATCACAACATTTATGGTCAGAAAGAAGGACAAACTGAACGACATGAATCCTATGCTCTTCATTTTTATCACACATTTCTGTTGATTATGAGAATTTAATTTCTCTTTGAGAGAATGTATATAAAAAAAACTGAATAGTGTTAAAGATGAAGTAATAGTAATAGCGAAATGTGTATCGAGAAAGAAAAGAAGTAATAATCATTGGTGAAAAGTGAAAAATCTTAGAAAAAGAAGCACTATAAAAAGTTCTCTCTATATATAGATAATCAATTACTTTATAATTTAAATAGTAGGCTTCTAAATTATTACAAGAATGTAGAGAGGAGCAGCAAATACACTTATGTTGAAAACAAGACAAATCCATCCAATCACATTAAGACATTTGGATCCTGTTGTAAAGTAGAGGGTTGAAAGAAGCATAGCTCCAAACCCAAAAACATTCAACAACAGAAGAAGAAGCTTGATGGTCGAAAGTTGTGACATCTGACAGAAGAAAAACTGATTAATCATTTATTCTTGAAGAAAAGAGGAAAATATGAATGAGTAGAGTATAACTTTATGAGAACAAATACCCTGCTTTTACTTGAGGCGTATACTAGGAAGATGACAAGGTAAGTTGTCTCTATCACACATCCAAAGGAGTTAATGGTAATTAGAAACATATTTTTTATTACAGTGGATAAATAATTACAAGAATTAAATGATAGGTTTAGTGAGAAAATAGTGAAACTTTTAACTTTAAGCAATACTTTAATTCCAAATGATGATTATAAAAATTTTAACATTGATCATATATGCACATTTGTGAACATATTTTATCCTTTGAATTTTAGTGAACAAGAGAAGATTAATTTAAAATTTCAACTTCATCATTTTATACTTGATGCACCTAACCATCCAGATTTGAAGAATTTGTCTATCATGCTTAAATTATTTCAATCTTTGACAAAAACAGAAAAGTTAGGTACATTTTACTTAATAGATCTTTTAATTCATCTTGTTTTAACTCTTCTTGTTTCTACAACTAAAATTGAGATATCATTTTTTGCAATGAAGATTATCAAAACAAGATTGCAAAATAGAATGAAAGATGAAATTCTTGCAGATAATATGATCATTTATATTAGAAAAGAAATAGCTGAAAACTTTAGGTTTAATTCTATTATTGATGAGTTCAAACATTTAAAAGAAGAAAGGACACAATTTTTAATAAATATCTTATTTTTTATTTATTATTATATAATTTTTTTTATAATTGGTCTCCCAGTCCACTATCGACAAAAAAAAACCAAAAGTTAGAAGATCTACTTACAAATATATATACATATATGACCAAAATAGAGATAAAGGAAAAGATAGACAAAGATTTAATGGTCCATTATATGTTCCTAGCTGAATGTATATCAGTATTGAATTGTACTTACAACAATGTAGTAGTCCTCGAGATGAAGGTCATAGAAGAACCACATCACAACATTTACGGTCAGAAAAGGACAAACTGAAGGCATGAATTCGTAACTTTTCATTTTTATCACACGTTAACATCGATTATGAGAATTTAATTTTTCTTTGAGAGAATGTATATAAAAAAACTGAACAGTGTTAAAGATGAAGTAATAATAATAGCCAAATATGTATCGAGAAAGAAAAGAAGTAATAGTCATTAGCGAAAAGTGAAAAATCTTAGAAAAAGAAGCACTGTAAAAAGTTCTCTCTATATATACATGATCATTTACTTTATGATTTAAATAGTAGGCTTCTGAATTATTACCAGAATGCAGAGAGGAACAACAAATACACTTATGTTGAAAACAAGTCAAATCCATCCAATCACAGTTAGACATTTGGATCCTGTTGTAAAGTAGAGGGTTGAAAGAAGCTTCGCTCCAAATCCAAAAACATTCAACAACAGAAGAAGCTTGATGGTCGAAAGCTATGACATTTGACAGAAGAAAAACTGATTAATCATTTATTCTTGAAGAAAAGAGGAAAAGAAAGAATGAGTAGAATATAACTTTATCATAACAAATACCCTGCTTTTACTTGGGGCGTATACTAGGAAGATGACAAGGTAAGTTGTCTCTATCACACATCCAAAGGAGTTAATGGTAATTAGAAACATATTTTTTATTACAGTGGATAAATAATTACAAGAATTAAATGATAGGTTTAGTGAGAAAATAATGAAACTTTTAACTTTAAGCAATGCTTTAATTTCAAATGATGTTTATAAAAATTTTACCATTGATCATATATGCACACTTGTGAACGAATTTTATCCTTTGAATTTTAGTAAATAAGAGAAGATTAATTTAAAATTTCAACTTCATCATTTTATACTTGATGCACCTAACAATCCAGATTTAAAGAATTTGTCTACCATGCTTGAATTATTTCAATCTTTGACAAAAACAGAAAAGTCACGTACATTTTACTTAATAGATCTTTTAATTTATCTTGTTTTAACTCTTCTTGTTTCTACAGCTAAAACTGAGATATCATTTTCTGCAATGAAGATTATCAAAACAAGACTGTGAAATAGAATGGAAGATAAAATTCTTGCGGATAATATGATCATTTATATTAAAAAAGAAATAGCTGAAAACTTTAATTCGATTCTATTATTGATGAGTTCAAACATTTAAAAGAAGAAAGGGTACAATTTTTATAAATATCTTATTTTTTATTTATTATTATATAATTTTTTTTATAATTGGTCTCCCAATCCGCTACTGAAAAAAATAACCAAAAGCTAGAAGATCTACTTACAAATATATATACATATATGACCAAAGTGTTAGAATCGCGCAACGGAATGTTCGCGTGGTCGGACAAAAACCAAGAGGGGGGGTGAATTGGTTTCTTAATAAAAATTAGGTTTTTAAAATTTTCCCCAAATTTTACCGATTAAAAACTGTGTAAATGTAAATAGAGAAGAGAAGAGAATCTTACACAGGAAATTTATACTGGTTCGGATCAAAAGATCCTACGTCCAGTTGCTAATCACTCAAACAGAGGATTAACGCTGTCACTATAATCAATTTGTTACAAACAGATTACAATTGAAAAGATAAAGATAAAAAAACACCTCTCTTGAAATCCACAAGAGATGATGAACAACTTTCCCTAGAGACGACACAACACACAATCCACTAAGAACTCCACTTAGTGATTCTTATCGCTTCTAGCCCACACCAGGTTCCAAAAGCCCCTTTTTCTTGCAACAAACAGTTCTCTGGCACTACAACACTTAACTTTTGTATGAAAAAGGTTGTTCTTCTTTTCTGAGTGCCAAAGAGAAGCTTAAGTAGAGAAATTAGGGTTTGGGAATTGGGAATTTCAGAATTAGGGTTCTTGGAAATAAGGTTTTCGAAAATAGGGTTGATTTGAAGTTAAAATTCGGAATCTGACTGAAATAATCGATTAAATGAAGTATTAATCTATTATTACAGAGCCAAAATCAACAGAACCCTGAAACTCTCTGTTTTAATCGATTAAAAGGGCTTTTAATCAATTAAACCGCCTGTTAATCGATTAACAGGAGTTTTAATCGATTAAACCAGTGAGCAGATACAGAAAATGGTTTTTCTCACTGTTTTAATCGATTATTTCCCTATTTAATCAATTAAAGCCGAGCCTGGATGATAAATTTGAGCTTTTTGAAGCTTCTAAGGTGCAGACTATGTACTGACTATCTTAAACTCTAATATTACAGACTCAATCTAATTGAAACAGAGTTATTACAATACAAAACAAGTCTTCAACACTCTAAGTCTTTGAGTTCTTGAATCATCACCAAAATCAACAATCTTCATGTTCATCAAGTGCAACATCAAGTCCTTGAATGTTCAACACAAAGTATAGATAAAGGAAAAGATACACAAAGATTTAATGAAAAGATAGACAAAGATTTAATGATCCATAACATGTTCCTAACCGAACGTATATCAATATTGAATTGTACTTACACCAATGTAGTAGTCCTTGAGAAGAAGGTCATAGAAGAACCACATCACAACATTTACGGTCAGAAAGAAGGAAAAACTGAAGGCATGGATTCTACACTTTTTGTTTTTATCACACGTTTCTACATGCATCGATTATGAGAATTTAATTTCTCTTTAAAAGAATGTATATAAAAAAACTGAACAGTGTTAAAGATGAAGTAATAGTAATAACAAAATGTGTATCGAGAAAGAAAAGAAGTAATAGTCATTAGTGAAAAGTAAAAAAATTTAGAAAAAGAAGCACTGTAAAAAGTTCTCTCTCTCTATATATATATAATAATTTACTTTATGATTTAAATAGTAGGCTTCGAATTATTACCAGAATGCGAGAGAGGAGTAGCAAATACACTTATGTTGAAAACAAGGCAAATCCATCCAACCACATTAAGATATTTGGATCCTGTTGTAAAGTAGAGGGTTGAAAGAAGCATCACTCCAAACCCAAAAACATTAAACAACAGAAGAAACTTTATGGTCGAAAGCTATGACATTTGACAGAAGAAAAACTGATTAATCATTTATTCTTGAAGAAAAGAGGAAAAAGAAAGAATGAGTAGAATATAAAGTTTTCAGAACAAATATCCTGCTTTTACTTGGGGCCATATACTAGGAAGATGACAAGGTAAGTTGTCTCTATCACACATCCAAAGGAGTTAATGGTAATTAGAAACATATTTTTTCTTACTGTGGATAAACAATTACAAGAATTAAATGATAGGTTTAGTGAGAAAACAATGGAAATTTTAACTTTAAGCAATGCTTTAATTCCAAATGATGTTTATAAAAATTTTAATATTGATCATATATGCACACTTGTGAACAAATTTTATCTTTTGGATTTTAGTGAACAAGAAAAATTAATTTAAAATTTCAATTTCATCATTTTATAATTGATGCACCTAACCATCCACATTTGAAGAATTTGTCTACTATGCTTATATTATTTCAATCTTTGACAAAAACAGAAAAGTCATGTATATTTTACTTAATAGATCGTTTAATTCATCTTATTTTAACTCTTCTTGTTTCTACAACAAAAATTGAGAGATCGTTTTACGCAATGAAAATTATCAAAACAAGACTGCGAAATAGAATGGAAGATGAAATTCTTGCGAGATAATATGATCATTTATAATTAAAAAGAAATACTTAAAAAATTTAGTTTTGATTCCACTATTGATGAGTTTAAACATTTGAAAGAACGAAAGATACAATTTTAAATAAATATCTTATTTTTTATTTATTATTATATAACTTTTTTTATAATTGGTCTCCTAGTCTGCCACTGACGTGAAATAACCAAAAGTTAGAAGATCTACTTACAAATATATATACATATATGACCAAAATAGAGATAAAAGAAAATATAGACAAAGATTTAATGGTCCATAACATGTTCCTTGTCGAACGTACATCAGTATTGAATTGTACTTACAACAATGTAGTAGTCTTTGAGAAATGGTCATAAAAGAACCACATCACAACATTTATGGTCAGAAAGAAGGAAAAAATGATTGGCATGAATTCTACGCTCTTCGTTTTTATCACGTTTCTGCATGCATTGATTATGAGAATTTAATTTCTCTTTGAGAGAATGTATATAAAAAACTGAACAATGTTAAAGATGAAGTAAGAGTAATAGCGAAATGTGTATCGAAAAAGAAAAAAAGTAATATT
Source organism: Sphenostylis stenocarpa (assembly GCA_963425845.1). Classification (NCBI taxonomy): domain Eukaryota; kingdom Viridiplantae; phylum Streptophyta; class Magnoliopsida; order Fabales; family Fabaceae; genus Sphenostylis; species Sphenostylis stenocarpa. Next base: position 47,331,031 of record OY731406.1, read on the forward strand.
CATTGGCGAAAAGTGAAAAATATTAGAAAAAGAAGCACTCTACAAAGTTCTCCATATATATACATAATCATTTACTTTATGATTTAAATAATAGGATTTTGAATTATTACCAGAATGCAGAGAGGAGCAACAAATATACTTATGTTGAAAACAAGACAAATCCATCCAATCACAGTAAGACATTTGGATCCTGTTGTAAAATAGAGGGTTGAAAGAAGCATAGCTCCAAACCCAAAAACATTCAACAACAAAAGAAGCTTGATGGTCGAACACTGTGACATTAGATAGAAGAAAAACTTATTAATCATTTATTCTTGAAGAAAAGAGGAAAAGAGAGAATGAGTAGAATATAAAGTAATCAGAACAAATACCCTGCTTTTACTTAGGGCGTACACTAGGAAGATGACAAGGTAAGTTGTCTCTGTCACACATCCAAAGGAGTTAATGGTAATGAGAAACATATTTTTTATTACAGTGGATAAACAATTACAAGAATTAAATGATATGTTTAGTGAAAAAATAATGAAACTTTTAACTTTAAGCAATGCTTTAATTACAAATGATGTTTATATAAATTTTAACATTGATCATATATGCACACTTGTGAACAAATTTTATCCTTTGGATTTTAGTGACCAAGAGAAGCTTAATTTAAAATTTCAACTTCATCATTTATACTTAATACTCCTAACTATCTAGATTTGAAGAATTTGTCTGCCATGCTTGAATTATTTCAATCTCTGACAAAAATAGAAAAGTCAGATACATTTTACTTAATAGATAGTTTAATTCATCTTATTTTAACTCTTCCTGTTTCCATAGTTACAATTGAGAGATCGTTTTCTGCAATGAAGATTATCAAAACTGTTAGGAACAAGACAATAATAAAAGAAAGAATGAAGGAGAGAAAAATAAACGACACAAGAATTTTAACGTGGTTCGGCTAAAATATGTATGCCTACGTCCACGACTACACTAGGAAGTAATTTTTATTTCTGTGTGTATCTCAAACTTTACATAGGGTTGCTTATATAACAAAATAGAGAACCTCATCTCACAATCCTAATCGATGTGGGACTAAATCAAGCACCATAATACTAACAATTCTCCCACTTGGAGTTTGATTTACGTTACCACCTAGTGTAGTGCCTTCATCATCAATTTGCTCGAAGGCCAGTTGAGGCAATGCAAAGCCTCAACTTAGTTGTTGTAACGATCTTGGTCAACATATCGACGGGATTCTCCGCACCTGGAATCTTCAACAAACTCAAGTCTCCATCATTTATCGGGTTTCGATAAAATGATACTTCAATTCAATGTGCTTACATCCGGAATGAAGGATTGGATTTTTAGCAAGACAAATAGCACTTTGACTTGTCACTAAACAACGGAGAACCATCTTGTTCTCTTCCTAATTCTTTTAGAAGGTTCTTCAACCATATCATCTCCTTCGCCGCTTCGAGATAGCTACATACTCGCTTCGGTGGTTGAGAGAGAGACCCTTCCTTGAAGTTTAGACTTCCAACCGATAATTGTACCACCCAATGTAAAAATATAACCTGTTGTGCTCTTTCTACCGTCAAGATCACCTCCCAAGTCCGCATCGAGAAAACCCCTGTAAAATGAGATTACTTCTCTTGAAAGACAAATGCATCTTTGAAGTGCCTTTCAAATATCCGAATATCCACTTCACTCCTTCCCAATGCTCCTTTCCGGGATTTGATAGAAATCTGCTCACAACTCCCACTTGCATGTGCTATGTCTGGTGCGGTGCAAACCATAGCATACATCAAGCTTCCTACTGCGAGATGCATATGGCACTTTAGACATGTGACTTTCTTCTTCTTCTGTTTGAGAAGATTGCCTCTTTGAAAACTTTAAGTGAGTTCCCAAAGGTGTATTCCTGGTTTTAGCATTCCCAACATTGAATCTGCTAAGCAATTTTTCTATATATTTTTCTTGAGATAAGTTCAAAATACCTTTATCTCTATCTCGGGAGATTCTCATACCAAGAATTTGCTTGGCTGGACCAAGATCCTTCATTTCAAAGCTCTCCGACAATTGTTTCTTCAACTTGTCAATTTACGCCATATTAGCTCCAACAATCAACATGTCGTCAACATATAAGGCAAGAATGATATAGCTATCAACATATTTCTTCACATAACAACGGTGATCTTCTTCACATCTGCGAAATCCTGAGTTTCTCATAAACTCATTAAACTTCTTGTACCATTGTCTCGGCGCTTGTTTTAATCCGTACAAACTTTTATGAAGCTTGCATACAAGATTTTCTCCGCCTTGTACTTCAAAACCTTTTGGCTGTGTCATAAAAATTTCCTCTTCAAGATCCCCATGTAAGAATGCGGTTTTGACATCTAACTGCTCCAAATGAAGATTTTCTGCGAGCTACTATACTCAAGATAACTCGATGGTAGTCATCTTGACAACGGGAGAGAAAATTTACGTGAAGTCAATTTCTTGTCTTTGTTGGAACCCTTTCACTACGAGTCTAGCCTTATATCTTTTGCTTGCCATCCGGTTCTTCTTTCAACCTATAGACCCACCTGTTTTGCAAAACTTTCTTTCCTTACGGTAGCTTGGTTAAAGACCATGTTTTATTCTTCGAAGGGACTTTATATCATCTTCCATTGCTAGCTCCCACTTAATAGATTCATCTCCCTGCATAGCCTCGACAAAATGCTCCGGCTCACCGAGCATCAATCAACAACAAATAATGCAATGAAGGGGAATACCTTTGTGGTGCTACAATTGTTCTGCTAGATCTTCTAACCAAGATTTCAGGAGTTGCTGACTCTACTATTTGTTCAGGTTCTGTCTCAGGCTCTGACATAGGCTCTACTTGTATATTCTGCCTTCGGTTGACTACATCACTTTCTGAAATTTCTTCTAATGATACTTGCTCTAGCTGTTTATTTACATTTGTAGATTCTGCAATCCTGTCTCTCTTTTCCAGACCATACTTCTTCAGGTAACTTATAGTCTAAAGGAACTGATGGTCCTCTGTTTATGAGATAGGCTGCTGTGTTTATTGCATCTGCCCAAAATACCTTGGGTAATCCTGATCGGATTCTCATACATCTTGCTCTCTCATTCAAGGTTCCGTTCATTCTTTACGCCACACCGTTTTGTTCCGGTGTTCCTGGAACTGTCTTGATCATTCTGATCCCATTCTCTGAACAAAACTCCTTGAATTGACTACTGTCATATTCTCCACCATTATCAGACTTCAAACATTTGACCTTTAAACCTGTTTGAGTCTCAACCTCCTTTTTCCACCTTTTAAACACAGAAAACACATCGATTTATTTTTAAGAAAATAAACCCATACCTTTCTTGTAGAGTCATCAATGAAGGTTACATAATATTGTGAACCTCCAAGGGATTTCACTGAAGCTGGCCCCCAAACATCTGTATGCACTAGTTCTAGTCTTTCAACTTTAGACGACTTACTTGTTTTTGAGAAGCTAACCTTTTTACTGCTTTCCAAAGATACAATGTTCGCAAGGTCCAACGTCAACATGCTTCACGTTAGGTATTTTACCTTTTGATATCATGAGCTTCATTCCTTTCTCACTCATATGCCCAAGCCTCCGATGCCATAAGGAGGAATTGTTGCCAACTTCGCAAGCGATATCATATCCTCATACGCAATCATGTAGAGAGATCCTTGCTTCTTTCCACGAGCAACAACAAGATTACCTTTCATTACCTTCCAATGTCCATCTCCAAAAGTGGTGTAATGTCCCTCATCATCCAACTGCCCTATAGATATTAAGTTTCTCTTTAAGGTTGGAATATGTCCGACATTATTCAAAGTCCACACGTTTCCATTAGAGGTTCCGATGTTAATATCACCTCTTCCTATGATATCAAGAGATTTTCCATCTGCAAGGTAGACCTTCCCAAACTTTCCGAAACATAGTTAGATAATAGTTCTAAGGAAGGTGTAGTATGAAATGGCGCACTCGAGTCCATAATCCATGAGTCAATAGAATTATCTAAACTACATAACGAGTGCATCTTCAACTTCATCGATTCTTTGCATTTGCTCGATTGATCATCATCTTGCTTCTTGTTGTTGTTGTTGTCCTTCTTTGGAGCCCTACACTGATTTGAAAAGTGGCCCTTTTTCGACAATTCCAACAAGTGATATCATTCGGACTTTTGCTTGTGATCTCCCTCTCGGATTTTGATCTCGCCTCGGCCTTGATTACGACCTTTACGGCGACTTCTTCCTCTAGTTTCAGTACTCAATGCTTGAACTCGAATTAGAACCGAAAGATTCTACTTGAATTTTTCTGCGAACATCTTCGCTTAAGATCAAGTCACGGATGTTATCAAGCTTCAACTTGTTATTGCTTGCGGAATTACTTACTCGCAGTATGACTTGCACCCCAACTTTCCAGTAGAGATGATAATAAAATTAATGCTTTCACCTCATCATCAAATATTATCTCGCACCGATGTCAACTGCGCAATAATTGCATTAAATTCACTAATATGATTAGTAACAGAGTTACCTTCACCCATTTTGAGGTTGACTAGCCTGCGAATCAAATGCACTTTATTGGTCGTAGAGGGCTTCTCATACATATTTGACAACGCTCGCATCAAATATACGGTTGTCTTTTCGTTCATGATGTTGAACGCAACATTCTTGGCTAATGTCAGCCGGATCACACCAAGCGTCTGCTCGATCTAACAACTCCCATTCCGACTGCTCCATGTCGGTTGGCTTCGCCTCGTCAAGGGTAGATACAACTTCTTCCGATACGAGATAATCTTCCATCCGCATCTTCCGAACCCGAAGTCACCGCCATCGAACTTCTCGATCCTCACCTTTCCTTCTTCCAATGCCATTGCTCTCATCGCTTTCGAAGAAAGCTCCCACTGCTTCTCTAAACCGAGATTCCCAAGAAAAAAGACCAAATCTTTTCGATGTGGAAGATCGGACAAAGCTGTAACCACAGAGCATACTAAGAAAATTGGCTCTTGATACCAATTGTTAGGAACAAGACAATAATAAAAGAAAGAATGAAGGAGAGAAAAATAAACGACACAAGAATTTTAACGTGGTTCGGCTAAAATATGTATGCCTACGTCCACGACTACACTAGGAAGTAATTTTTATTTCTGTGTGTATCTCAAACTTTACATAGGGTTGCTTATATAACAAAATAGAGAACCTCATCTCACAATCCTAATCGATGTGGGACTAAATCAAGCACCATAATACTAACAAAAACAAGACTGCGAAATAGAATGGAAGATGAAATTCTTATAGATAATATAATCATTTATATTGAAAAAGAAATAACTGAAAACTTTAGTTATGATTCCTTTGTTAATGAGTTCAAATATTTAAAAGAACGAATGACACAACTTTAAATAAATATCTTATTTTTTATTTATTATTATATTTTTTTATAATTGCCCCAAACTGATCGGTCAAGATCCGCCACTCGGGGTGAATATATTTTTTATTATATTGGATAAACAATTACAAGAATTAAATGATATTTTTAGTGAGAAAATATTTGAACTTTTAACTTTAAGCAATGCTTTAATTCCAAATGATGTTTATTAAAATTTTAACATTGATCATATATGCACACTTGTGAACAAATTTTATTCTTTGTGTTTTAGTGAACAAGAGAAAATTAATTTAAAATTTTGACCTCATCATTTTATACTTGATACTCCTAACCATCCAGATTTGAAGAATTTGTCTACCATGTTTGAATTATGTCAATCTTTGACAAAAATAGGGAAGTCAAGTACATTTTACTTAATAGATCATTTAGTTCATCTTATTTTAACTCTTCCTATTTCTACAGCTATAACTGAAAGATCATTTTTTGTAATGAAAATTATCAAAACAAGACTGCAAAATAGAATAAAAGATGAAAATCTTGCAGATAATATGATCATTTATATTGAAAAAGAAATAACTAAAAACTTTAGTTCTGATTCCATTATTGATGAGATCAAACATTTAAAAGAACGGATGATACAATTTTAAATAAATATCTTATTTTTTATTTATTATTATATATATTTTTTTTATAATTAACCCCTAGACTGATTGGTCAAGATCTATCACTAAACCCAAGAAGAAGAAACTTAAACCAAAATAGGTGATTATAGGATAATAAAAGAAGTAGTGTTTTTGGATTTGATTTGGATTAAAGTAAATAATGGCCAGATTTGATTTGATTACATTGATTTGCATTGCATGCCACTCCTCTTACTTCTCTTTTCCCAACTATAAATATCTTTAACCACTCGTGCACTCCAAAGAGAGAAAGAGATAACCTCAACCGAGGCTTCTCGTTCTCACACAATCCTACCACTCAGTGAGTGAGGGAAGAGAGTTCATTCATCACACACCACTATAATGTCCATTCACCATGAAACCTGGGCTTCCATTTTTGGCCTTCTAGGTATTCTTATGCTTCACCATTTTTTACATTCACTTATTCTCCTTTCTCTCGCATCTGGTTATGCAAGTTTGATGCAAACTTTCTGTACTTGTACTTGTTGTGTGACATCGCAAATACGTAAAGTTTACGTTAGTTTTTTACTATTTATAAGTATTTTTTGTAGTTTCTCAAAGAGGATATGATTAATATTTGATACTTTAATGCAACACTAATCGACATGTGTATCCAGTAATTAAGTTTGTGGTGTGAACTAGCTTTTTTACCAAATAGGGTTAACAAATTTTGGATTTTATTAAAATGGTTAAAAAAATTTAATTTTCCCAAGATGGGTTAAAACGTGGGAGATAAGACGATTTTATCCTTAAAATCGTAGTTGGAAGCACGATTTTGACTAAAATCGTGTTTCCAAACACAATTTTAGTTTTTTTTTTTGAAATCATGTTTGCAAACATGATTTTATTTTTTTATTTATTTCAAAAAACGTGTTATGAAGCATGATTTTCTTTTTTATTTTTTGGAAAAAGATATATTTTTTTTATTTTTCAAAATATATTATTTAATATAATTATTTTTAATTAAATTATTAATTTAATAAAATTTATATTAAAATATTACATGCATATACATTATCATAGAAAAAATTAATGTTGAGATTTTGTCACATAAGGTGATATTCATATTTGTCATCTTGGTCTACGTGATTGATCTTGAATGAGCCTTTGTTGTACTTGTATAACATGGGTACAACCATATGATAGTTAAGGTTGAATGTTTGCTTGTCTATCATCATCATCATCCTTTTCATTTGTTTGCTTGTTTGTCTATAATATTTTAATATAAATGTAGTGCATTAAATTTAACTATGTCTAAATAATTTTGTTTTCTATTAAATTAATCATTTAATTAAAAAAAATTATTTAATAAATAAATATTTAAAAAATTAAAAAAATCCTCTTTTGAAAAAAAAAATTATGCTAGGTAGTACATTTTAAAAAATAGAAACCATAAAATTGTGTTTGGAAGCACGATTTCATAAAAGAAAAAAAAGAAATAGAAACTACTAAAATCGAGCTTGGAAGTACTATTTCAATCAAAATTGTGTTTCTAAGCATCATTTCAGCCCCCAAATCGTCCCCTTTGCTCGGTTTATTCAAATTTTGCTGAGGAAATCAATTAAACCATGGTAAAAATAATAACAATCATGGCTGTAATTAACTCCTATTTAGTCACCATGCTGATGGATGTTTCTTGTTATATAGGCAACGTCATCTCCTTTATGGTGTTCCTCGCTCCATTGTAAGTGATTTTTTTTTTTTCTACTTCAGCATACTTGTTCTTGTGAATGAATGCTGAAGGTTTTCTAACTAGATATGAATTATATTCCAATGCAGACCAACGTTTTACCAAATCTACAAGAAGAAAACTGCTGAAGGATTTTAATCACGGCCTTATGTTGTTGCACTATTTAGTTTGATGCTTTGGATTTATTACGCACTCGTCAAGGATGCTACTCTTCTTCTCATAAGTGACACGGATCTTGACAAGTCACTATGGGGCAAATTATAAAAAAATTATATAATAAATAAAAAATAAGATATTTATTTAAAAAATGTGGCCTTTGTTCTTTTAAATGTTTGAACTCATCAATGATGGAATCGTAACTAAAGTTTTCATTTATTTCTTTTTCAATATAAATGATCATATTATCCATAAGAATTTCATCTTCAATTCTATTTCACAGTCTTGTTTTGATAATATTCATTGCAAAAAACAATATCTTAATTATAATTGTAAAAACATGAAGAGTTAAAATAAGACGAATTAAACGATCTATTAATTAAGTAAAATATACCTGACTTTCCTGTTTTTGTCAAAGATTAACATAATTCAAGCATGGTAGAGAAATTTTTCAAATTTGGATGGTTAGGAGTATCAAGTATAAAATAATGAAGTTGAAATTTTAAATTAATCTTCTCTTGATCATTAAAATCCAAAGGATAAAATTTGTTCACTAAGTGTGCATATATGATCAGTGTTAAAATATTTATAAACATAATTTGGAATTAAAGTATTGTTTAAAGTTAAAAGTTCCATTATTTTCTCACTAAACCTATCATTTAATTCTTGTAATTATTTATCCATTGTAATAAAAAATATGTTCACCCATGTATATTTATAACATGCATAATTAAGTTTATATTGTTAGAATCGCGCAGCGGAATGTTTGCGTGGTCGGACAAAAACCAAGAGGGGGGGTGAATTGGTTTCTTAAAAAAAATTAGGTTTTAAACATTTTCCCCAAATTTTACTGATTAAAATACTATGTAAACGTAAATAAGAAAATGATAGAGTCTTACACAGGAGATTTATACTGGTTCGGATCAAAAGACCCTACGTCCAGTTGCTAATCACTCAAACAGAGGATTAACGCTGTCACTATAATCAAAGTTATACAAACAGATTACAAATGAAAAATATAAAGTAACGAAAACACCTCTCTTGAGTCCCACAAGAGATGAAGAACAACTTTCCCTAGAGACGACACAACACACAATCTACTAAGAACTCCACTTAGTGATTCTTATCGCTTCTAGCCCACACCAGGTTCCAAAAGCCCCTTTTTCCTCCAGCAAACAGCTCTCTGGCAATCATAGCTCTTAACTTTTGTTTGAAAAATGTTGTTCAATTTTCTGAGAGCCATAGAGAACCTTAAGTAGATGAATTAAGGTTTGGGAATTGGGGATTTTTGAAACTTGGTGTATTGGGATTAGGGTTTTCGAAAATAGGATTAATTTGAAGTTCAAAATCCAAATCTGACTGAAATAATCGATTAAATGAAGTGTTAATTGATTATTACAGAGCCAAAATCAACAGAACCCCAAAACGCACTGGTTTAATCGATTATCTGCCCTGTTAATCGATTAACAGGTGTGTTAATCGATTATCACAGTGAGCTGATACAGAAAATGGTTTTTCTCACTGTAATAATCGATTATCTGGTGATTTAATCGATTAAACCCGAGCCTTTTTGATAAATGTGAGTTTTTGAAGCTTCTAAAGAGTAAACTATGTACCGACTATCTTAGACTCTAATATTACAGACTCAAACTCATCAAAACAGAGTTATTACACAATAATACAAGTCTTCAACTCTCTAAGTTCTCTGTTCTCTTGAATCATCATCAAAATAATCAAGTTTTATGTTCATGTAAGTTCAACATCAAGTCCTTGTATGTTCAACATATATGGTGTGAACTTACTTTTTTTTTTTTACCAAATAGGGTTATTTAGGTTTTCAAACATGATTTTATTTTATTTTATTTTCAAAAAACGTGCTATGAAGCACGATTTTCTTTTTTATTTTTTGGAAAAAAATATTTTTATTTTTTAAAATATATTATTTAATAAATATTTGTTTTTAAATAAATTATTAATTTAATAAAATTTATATTAAAATATTACATGCATATACATTATCATAGAAAAAATTAATGGTGAGATCTTGTCCCATGAGGTGGTCTTCTTATTTGTCATCTTGGTCAACATGATTGGTCTTGAATGCGCCTTTCTTGTGCTTGTGTAGCAAGTGTACAACTTTGTGATAGTTGAGGTTGAATGTTTGCTTGCCTATCATCATCATCCTCTTCATTTGTTTGCTTGCTTGTCTATAATATTTTAATATAAATATAGTGCATTAAATTTAACCATGTCTAAATAAATTTGTTTTCTATTAAATTAATAATTTAATTAAAAAGAATTATTTAATAAATAAATATTTAAGAATTAAAAAATCCTATTTTGAAAAAAAAATTATGCTCGTGCTAGGTAGCACGTCATGGTCGTTATCGACATAGAAAATATTGTATTATAGTTGAACATCATTTCGGGATGAACATATTTTTTATTACACTTGGATAAACAATTACAAGAATTAAATAATAGGTTTAGTGAAAAAACAATGAAACTTTTAACTTTAAGCAATACTTTAATTCCAAATGATGTTTATAAAAATTTTAACATTGATCATATATGCACATTTTTGAACAAATTTTATCCTTTGGATTTTAGTGAACAAGAGAAGATTAATTTAAAATTTCAACTTCATCATTTTATACTTGATGCTCCTAACCATCCAGATTTGAAGAATTTGTCTACCATGCTTGAATTATGTCAATCTTTGACAAAAACAGGAAAATCGGGTAAATTTTACTTAATAGATCGTTTAATTCATCTTATTTTAACTCTTCTTGTTTCTACGACTACTAACTGAGATATTGTTTTACTGCAATGAAGAATATAAAAACAAGACTGCGAAATAGAATGAAAGATGAAATTCTTGTAGATAATATGATCATTTATATTGAAAAAGAAATAACTGAAAACTTTAGTTTTGATTCTATTATTGATGAGTTCAAATATTTTAAAGAACGAAGGACACAATTTTAAATAAATATCTTATTTTTTATTTATTATTATATAATTTATTTTTATAATTGGCTCCCCAGACTCGACTAGTCAAGTCCCTCACTCGCATATAAGTGACCTACAACAACTTAATAAGTGTTGAAGTTTATGTTATTTCACATTTTATCATATATTTGTTTTGTAACTGTTGAGTTTCATTAGGATGATGGAGTCATGAGACAATTTGGTTTACGTCAAAATATTTCTCATAATTCAATGAACATCATAAAATAGATACATATTGGTCATAATATCATCAAAAGTGGATTGCGTTGTGGAACGACCATTGTAATAGACTAATTAAATGTCAACAATTCCATATAATGAACATTTACGTGAAAATACTTGTGAAAAGATGACCAATATGCAATGATATTTTTAATGCAGTATACATACTATAAATTTCCACTAAACCAACTTAGAAAATATTATTAATTCCATTTGGTTATATTTTTCACACAAATATTAATTTTATATAAATTTTTCATTAGTATGATACACCATTGGGGTAACAACAACACCAAACACCTCAACCAACTTACCCACATGTTGATCCATCTAATTATCAACTTATCCACAAGTTGGTTAGTCAAGTTATTAGCAAGTTGGTCTATCTAGTTATCAACAAGTTGATCCATCTAGTTATCAACAAGTTGGTTCGTCAAGTTATAAACAAGTTGATTCGTCAAGTTATCAACAAACTTCTCAATCTAGTTTTCAGCCTTTTCTACTCTACGACTACGTGGATTATCTTCAAAATCTATCTAAGGGGACCGATTTTGGAGGATATGTCTCTTACAATTTAATATGAAACCTTTTGGATCAAATATTTTTGTCACATCTTCCATGATTACGATATTGTTAAGTGGTAAAAAGTTGATATAATTATACCTGGAATTGTTATGAAAACATTTAACTGATGCTAATTCTAATATATTTTTCTCCCAATATAGGATGAATTCAAGAATACCTTGAAACAAGAGTAAGGAGCATAATTGACAACAGAATTGGAGTAAAACTAGAAGAAGGAAGAAGATTTTCAGCATGAAAGTCGCTCAAGCGGGATGGATTCTCGCTTGAGCGAATTTTAGTTATTCTTCTCTGGAATTCACTCGCTTAAGCGAGCCAAGATTCGCTCAAGCGAATATCAATTATTCTTCTCTGGAAGTCAGTCACTCAAGCGCAGGAAAATTCGCTTGAGCGAATGTTAGTTAGTCTTCTCTGGAGTTCATTCGCTCAAGCGAGCGTTTTGTCGCTTGAGAAAAAAAAAAGCTACTTTCACTTGAGCAAAATTTCTCGCTCGAGAGAAAGACACGAAGCCCAAAAGCCCAAATTTTTCCAATAAAAAGAGAAGATGTGTTTTGAGAAAAGGAAGCGGTTTTGGAGGAGAAGAGGCACGACTACTGCTAGGGTTTCGTCCAATCTTCATCAATTCTTCACTTCTTCCACAATTTGAGCATTGAAATGGCCAACATGAGTGGCTAACTTCATTCTCTTAGGATTTAGTGCACTTCCTTTGAACTCTTTTGTATCATGGTGATATTTTGAGATATTAATCTATGCTTTGATGTTGTTATTCTTATCCTTTATGCTTTGGAATGATTTATTCTTGATTGTTTGAGGTATGATTGAAAAATATATCTTGAACCCTAGATCATGGTAAGAATATTTGTTACGTTAATTGCCAGGAATGGAATGAATGTATCAATTGCTTAAACACCCTAAACCTAATGCTGGAAAATCTCTTAATTGTGTGAGTAATCAACATTTATTAGGTTTTCTTATGAATTTCATGTGTGAGGAATCAACATGGATGAATTGAGTAGGTGACATCAACATTGTTAGGTTAATTGACGTTCTTAATTGACATAGCCATTACAAAAGAGGGATAAGGAAGGAAACCAATCCTAAGTATCTTTAATTGATATTTTCTCAATAATTTATAGTTATTTGTCATTTAATTTCAATTCAACTCTTATTTGAAAAACCCAATCTGTTTTAATATACTTAGTAAGCATATAATTGGGAATTTCCATTGAAAATGTTCCTCGTGGGATGAACTTTTATTTAATCAAAATACTATACTGTGATTGATAATTTTGGTACGCTTGCCAATAATTCAACAAGTATTTCTGGCGCCGTTGTTGGGGAACGATGTTCTTTGAGAATTCTTTGTTTAGCTTATTGAGTATTTTATTTTTATATCTGTTTTCGTTTATTTTTCAGTTTTAGTTTTAATTAATTATTGTCTTGTGCTAATCATTTCTTGAGTTACTCTTTTGATTTATGCGTTTAAGAGGACAGGTATCTTCAGAGCAATTAGAATTTAATCCGGAGAATGAAAGAAAGAAGAACGCTTAAGCAAATGAATGATGTGAGACCCGACCCAAATTCTCTTATAAAAAGATAAGATGTGTTTTGAGAAGGCAAGCATTCTTGGAGAAGAGGAGGCACGACTACTGTTAGGGTTTCGTCTAATCTTCATCAATTCTTCACTTCTTCATCAATTAGAGCATTGTAATGACCAACATGAGTGACTAACTTCATTCTCTTAGGATTCGGTGCAATTCCTTTGAACTCTTTTGTATCATGGTGATATTTTGAGATATTAATCTATGCTTTGATGTTGTTATTCTTATCCTTTATGCTTTGGAATGATTTATGCTTGATGTTTGGGGTATGATTGGAAAATATATCTTGAACCCTAGATCACAGTAAGAATATTTGTTACGTTAATTGCCAGGAATGGAATGAATGTATCAATTGCTTAAACACCCTAAACCTAATGCTGGAAAATCTCTTAATTGTGTTAGGAATAAACATTTATTAGGTTTTCTTATGAATTTCATGTGTGAGGAATCAACATGGATGAATTGAGTAGGTGACATCAACATTGTTAGGTTAATTGACGTTCTTAATTGACATAGCCATTACAAAAGAGGGATAAGGAAGGAAACCAATCCTAAGTATCTTTAATTGATATTTTCTCAACAATTTATAGTTCTTTGTCATTTAATTTCAATTCAACTCTTATTTGAAAATCCCAATCTGTTTTAATCCACTTAGTAAGTATATAATTGGGAATTTCCATTGAAACTGTTCGTCGTGGGATTGACTTTTATTTAATTGAAATACGATACTGCGATTGATAATTTTGGTACGTTTGCCTATAATTTAACAAGTATTTCTGGCGTCGTTACGGGGAATGGTGTTCTTTGAGAATTCTTTGTTTAGCTTATTGAGTATTTTATTTGTATTTCTGTTTTCGTTTATTTTTCAGTTTTAGTTTTAATTAATTATTGTCTTGTGTTAATCTTTGCTTGAGTTACTCTTTTGATTTATGCGTTTAAGAGGACAGGTATCTTTAGAGCAATTAGAATTTAATCCTGAGATTTAAAAAACAGCTCAAAGGAACCGGGGTAGAAGAAGAAGAAGGGAAACTCAAGAACAAGCCACAAGAGAATATGCTAATTCTTCTTTCACACTTGATTTACTAGACCTAATTATAGAAGATATGGCGGAAGAAGGATCAAATCTGAATCTGAATCCAGATCCAAATATAAATCCAAATCAAAACCCAAATTCAAATCCACCTAGAAGAACTCTTAGAAACTATGCTATGCAGCAAGGTCCAAGACACTTTTCCAGCATTGCCATACCGGATGATCAAATATTGCAGATGAATCCAACTTTCTTAAGCTTGATTAGTGCTCATCAATTCACTGGATTGGATCATGAAGACCCTTACATTCATTTGTCTACTTTTTATGAGTTGATTGGTATTATGGGATTTAAAGCAGCAAATCTTGAATCTGCATATTTGAGATTATTTCCTTTTTCTTTGGCAGGTAGGGCAAAGGAGTGGCTGAAAGCACATCCTAATCAGAGTTTGACTAATTGGAGCAGTGTAGAAGAGAAGTTTCTGAACAGATTTTTCCCACCATCCTGCTACATCAAAGCAAAATCTGACATCACTTCTTTCAGACAAGGAGCAGATGAACATTTTTGTGAAGCATGGGTGAAATTTAAATCACTGTTGAGAAGATGCCCAAATCATGGATTTGATGACATTGCTCAGTTGAATATTTTCTATACTGGCTTGCGACATGATGCAAAGATGCTATTAGAGGCTGCAGCAGGAGGATTCATGTTGGATGTAGAAATTGAACATGCCACAAGAATTATTGATGCACTAGCTTTTACAGACCAATAGGCCCAACATGATAGACATTTAGTTCAAAAGAAAGGAATACTGGAGCTTAACACCTCAGATGCTACTTAGCCCAGAATAAAATTTTGACGCAATAAATTGAAGCATTGAACCATAAAATAGAGAAATTACCTCAACAAATGAACACAATACAATCTATTCCTAATCAACAGATGAGTTGTGACGTGTGTGGCGGTGATCATGCAAATGAACAATGCTCTTATCAAGGTAACATTCAACAAGAAGAAGCTAATTATATGGGGCCCAAGGTAGTAGTCAAGGTAGACAAGGTAATTTCCCTAATCCCAACAATTATCAGAATAATGTTGCACAAGGATGGAGAGGGAAACAGAATCAGAATCAGAATTTTAGGTGGAAACAAGGTGTTAGCTCATCTACTAGACAACCTACATTTCAACAACAGTCATATTAACAACCTCCATATCAACAGCAGCAACAACATTATCCTTCAGTGCCTGACAGAATAAGTAAATTGGAGGATACTTTAGAAAAATTCATGCAAAGCACTATGGCTAATCAGAAAAATATTGAGGCTTCATTCAAAAATATAGAGACCCAGATAGGTCAACTGACTAAACAATTATCTGAGCATCAATGATGACAATTTTCAGCTAACACACAAACCAATCCAAAGGAGCAATGTAAGTCAATAACTACAAGGAGTGGTAAGGTTATAGGAGAAGGTATTGGTGACAATCTGGTTGTAGAGAAGGAAATCCTACAAGAAAAAGAAGATGAGTGTGAAGGAGAAAAAGAGAAAAATAAAAGAGAGGATATAGAAAAAGAAAAAAATACTGAAAAAGAAGAGAAAAATAAAAAGAGTGAGAAAAAGAGGGAGAAAGATGAGAGTCAAATACCGTAATTAAAGGATTTACCATATCATCGTCATCCTTCGAAGAAAGATAAAGAAAGACATTTTGCAAGATTCATGGATATTTTCAAGCATTTACAGATTAATATCCCACTTATGGAAGCTATGGAGCAGATGACGACTTATGCAAAATTCATGAAAGAGTTGTTAACTAAGAAAAGGAGATTTACTGCAGAAACAGTGGAGCTAGAAGCAGGATGCAACGCTATAATTCAGAAATCTTTACCTCAAAAGTCCAAGGATCCTGGTAGTTTCACTATTCCAGTCACAATTGGGACATTACAAGTAGGTAAGACATTACTTGATTTGGGTGCTAGTATAAATCTGATGCCTTTGTCTATGCTTAAAAGAATAGGAGACTTGTAAGTAAAGCCTACAAGAATGACATTACAGCTAGCTGACAGATATCTAAAATTTCCTTATGGTGTGGCGAAGGATGTTTTGGTCAGAGTTGATAAATTTATGTTTCCTGTTGATTTTGTTGTGATGGATATGGAGGAAGACACTGAAGTTCCGCTTATACTAGGAAGACCTTTCATGAAGACAACAAAATTTATTATTGATGTTGATGATGTCAAGTTAAAAGTCAGAGTAGAGGATGAGGAAGTTAATTTTAATGTGTTTGAAGCAATGAAGCATCCTACAGATAATCAACATTGTCTTAGAATAGATGTGGTAGATGATATCTTTCAAGCAGCAAGGAAGCAACTAGCTAAAGTAAACCCATTAGAAAAAGCTTTGACAGGAATTAATGATGAATTTGATAAAGAGAAGGAAAAAGAAATTGAGAATTATGTAAAACTTCTTGATTCAGCAAAAGAAGTTCTGCAAAAGAACAACAATTTGAGAAATTGCAGCAAGAACATGAAACTGAGAGTCAGAAGCTGGAATTAAACGTATTACCTCCCCACCTAAAATATGTTTTTCTTGTAGATAAAGGCAGCAATCCATTGGTGATTAGCAATGCCTTAACAAATTCTGAAGAAGAAAGATTGATCTTAGTTTTGAAAGAAAATGAGAAGGCTATAGGGTGGACGTTATCTGATCTCAAAGGAATCAGTCCTTCTTATTGCATGCATAAGATTCATATGGAGAATGATTTCAAGCCTGTTGCACAACCTCAAAGACGTCTTAATCCAACTATGAAAGAGGTGGTAAAGAAAAAGTATTGAAATTACTTGAGGCAGGTATGATCTATCTTATCTCTGATAGTGCTTGGGTTAGCCCAGTTCAGGTGGTCCCAAAAAAAGGAGGTATGACTGTAATTTATAATGATAAAAATGAATTAATACCTACTAGGACTATCACAGGTTGGAGAATGTGTATAGATTATAGGAAATTGAATCAGGCAACTAGAAATGATAATTTTCCTTTACCTTTTATGGATCAAATGTTAGAAAGGTTAGCAGGACAAGCTTTTTATTATTTTTTGGATGGTTATTCAGGGTATAATCAGATAACAGTAGATCTAGAAGACCAAGAAAAAACTGCTTTTACTTGTCCTTTTGGTGTGTTTGCTTACAGGAAAAATGTCATTTAGATTGTGCAATGCCCCAAAAACTTTTCAAAGATGCATGTTAGCAATCTTCTCAAACTTGGTGGAACAATGCATAAAAGTTTTTATGGATGATTTCTCAGTGTTTGGTGCATCATTTGACCAATATTTAAGGAATTTAAACACTGTACTAAAGCGTTGTGTTGATACCAATTTAGTTTTAAATTGGGAAAAATGTCATTTTATGGTAACTGAAGGCGTGGTGTTAGGCCATAAGATTTCTGCAAGAGGGATTGAAGTTGACAAAGCAAAAATAGAGATTATTGAGAAGCTTCCACCACCAACAAATGTGAAGGGCATAAGAAGTTTTTTAGGACATGCAGGATTCTATAAAAGATTTATAAAAGACTTCTCAAAGATTGCAAAGCCACTAAGCAACTTTCTCAATAAGGATATTTCTTTTAAATTTGATGTGGAATGTTTGCAGGCTTTTGAATTATTAAAATAGAAATTAATTTCAGCCCCTGTGATAATTGCACCTGATTGGAAATTAGACTTTGAATTAATGTGTGATGCAAGTGATTATGCTATAGGAGCAGTTTTAGGCCAAAAAAAATCTAAGATTTTTCATGCTATACATTATGCTAGCAAAGTTATTATGCAACTCAAATTAATTATGCAACTACTGAAAAAGAATTACTAGCTATAGTTTACGTATTGGAAAAATTTAGAGCATACTTAATTGGTTCATCTGTTACTATATATACTGATCATGTAGCAATTAAGTATTTGTTAACCAAGATAGATTCTAAACCCAAACTAATTAGATAGATTTTATTGTTGCAGGAATTTGATTTGGTAATCAAGGACAAAAAGGGCTGTGAAAATTTCGTAGCTGATCATTTGTCTAGATTAGTTAATACTGAAGTAACTAACAATCAATTAGAAGTGCAGGAGAAATTTCCAAATGAAAAACTGATGATGGTACAAGAAAGACCTTGGTTTGCTGACATGGAAAATTTCAAAGCTGCAAAAGTTGTCCCAGAAGATTACACTTGACATCAAAAGAAGAAATTATTTAAGGATGCCCATTATTTTGTATGGGATGATCCTTACCTTTTCAAGATAGGAAGTGATAATTTGTTGAGAAGGTGTGTGATAAGAAAGGAATCCAAGAATATTTTGTGGCATTGCCATAGTTCTCCTTATGGGGGTCATTTTAATGGAGTTAGAACTGCTGCAAAAGTTCTCTAATCTGGTTTTTTCTGGCTTTCCTTATTTAAAGATGCGCACAAATTTGCACAACAATGTATTGATTGTCTGAAAACAGGGAGTATTTCAAAAAGAAATGAGATGCCTTTGAATATTATGTTGGAAGTTGAAATATTTGACTGTTGGGGAATTGATTTTGCAGGACCTTTTCCATCATCATTCTCTAAAGAGTACATCTTGGTAGTAGTAGATTATGTGTCAAAGTGGGTGGAAGCAGTAGCTACTGTAAAAGCAGATGCCAAAACTGTGATAAACTTTTTAAAGAAAAATATATTCTGTAGATTTGGCACTCCCAGAGTTTTAATCAGTGATGGAGGATCACATTTCTGCAATACTCAACTTCAGAAATGTTTAGAGCATTATGGGGTCAGACATAAAGTTGCATCACCTTATCATCCACAAACTAATGGCCAAGCAGAAGTTTCAAACAGAGAAATCAAAAAGATATTAGAAAAGACTGTTTCATCTTCAAGAAAGGATTGGTCAATAAAGTTAGATGATGCACTTTGGGCTTATAGGACTACATATAAAGTTCCTACTGGGTTATCCCCTTTTCAACTTGTCTATGGTAAGTCATGTCATCTTCTAGTGGAAATGGAGCATAAAGCATATTGGGCTTTAAAATTTTTAAATTTTGACCCAAAAGTTCAACAGAGCAAAGAAAAATTCAAATGCATGAATTAGAAGAAATGAGACTTAATGCATATGAATCATCCAAGTTATACAAAGATGATAAGAAGATTCTGAAAAGAGAATTTCATCCAGGCCAATCAATTTTACTGTTTAATTCAAGACTAAGAATTTTTCTTGGGAAATTGAAATCTAAATGGTCAGGTCCATTTGTAGTAAGATCCGTGAGGCCTTATGGTGCTGTAGAATTAGAGGATCCAGCAATAGGAAGAATTTGGACAGTTAATGGGCAGAGAATTAAGGCATATTTGGGAGATGCAGTGGAGGAGCTTCATCTCATTATCTACTTAGATGATCCTTAAAACAAAAAGGCGTCGAACTAAGACGTTAAACAAGCGCTCCTGGGAGGCAACTCAGAGTTTTATCTTTAATTTCTTTTCTTTTTACTTTTAAGTTGTTAATCATTGGATTGCATTTGAATTTCATGTTTCAAGTCAAATTTCACAGAACATTTGCTCAAGCGACGCAATTTTTGCTCAAGCGAATGTTAGTTGTTTCTCTCTGTTTTTCGTCGCTCAAACGGAAAACTTTTTGTGGAGAACATTCGCTCAAGCGACAAAATTTTTGCTCAAGCAAATGTTAGTTATTTCTCTCTGTTTTTGTTCGTTCAAACGAAAAGTTTTTTTACGCACATTCGCTCAAGCGACGTTAGTTTCGCTCAAGCGAATGTTAGTTGTTTCTCTCTGATTTTGGTCGCTCGAGCGAATAATAGTTACACTGATTTTCGCTTGAGCGAAAGTGCCCAGATCTGGTTTTTTAAAACACGTGGAGGGAGTCATTTTTCATTTCACACAACTATTCTTCGAGAACCCACTCCTACCCAAGAACCTTCCTCTCTAATCCAAGTATCTTTTACACAAATTTCACGCTTCTTGCAACATTATTCGTTTCCTATGGTGTTTGTGTTTCAATTTCACCGATCAGAAGTTCAAAATTTTCACTCTCTTCACTGTTCATCATCTTTTCACTGTGCTTCTACAAATTTTTGCGATTAAGGTAAGATTTAAGATGTTTTTGTGGTTTCCTTGCTGAAGTATCATGAGACTGATGGTTGTGGTTGAATTGACTGCATAGATTGCTTATATAAGGGTTAGAAATTCTGCTGCATGCCAGGTGTTCGATAAAATGCTTCAAGGAGATTTGTTTCAATTTAGGTGATAGTAAGTAGGTAATTGATGATGATTTGCTTAATTATGAAAGGAGGAAAGGATGAATGTTAGAAATTAGGGCCATAGAAATTCGAAAATAAAGTACATGCCAACTGTTTGGTGAAATGTTCAAGTTTGAATTATAATGTTTTGCGCAACTGAATATATCAATAGTCTCACATTTAGACCTAAGTAACATTATGATATCAAAATATTAGACTAACTATGAGTATGTTGCAGATGGGTCAAAGAAAAGAATCTCAGGGTGCCTCATCATCTAGGGCTGTGGGTAAAAGGCCACGAACTGAGCCTATAGGTATTCAGATTGATAGAAGGAGATTTAGGGATGCTGAGAGACAGGAAAGGTTTGACAGAATTAGGAACTGGACATTCATTCTAGAGCGGAGAGTAGAATTGAATGAAGGAGAGTACCCGGAATTCAATAATGAGATAACCCGCAAGAATTGGAGGCAGTTGGCGCTCCCGATGCCCAAATATGATCCAGAAATTGTGAGGGAGTTTTTTGCCAACGCTTGCTTAGTAGAAGGTGAGTCATTCAGGGTGTGCTCCAAGGTGAGAGGTAGATGGGTTCCGTACAATAGGAACGCCATTAATGATCTACTAGGGAATCCACTGTTTATGGAGGAAAGTCATATTTGTGATTTCCAGGTCATCAGGAATAGCAGGCGTCTTACTGATATGCATTTTAGGGATGATGACACTGCAAGAGCCCTATGCCAGGACTTATGAAGCAAACCATGCTGGGAAGGCCTTAAGGATTTTAAGGGCTAACATGACTGCAATCACTCAAATCTGAACCTCTTTTCTGTTGGCCAATATTGTTCCCATAAAGCATAGCTCACACCTGAACATGCCTAGATGCCATATCATCAGGTGTATTCTGGATGGCACTAAGATTGACGTCGCCGCCATTATTTCTGAAGAAATTTATCAATTTGTGGTGTTGGAAAGCGGGCGACGAGCGGAGCAAGCAAAGGCTCTTGGATTCCCTGCCTTGATAACAGCCCTCTGTGCAGCTCATGGTGTGGAAGTCAACCGAATAGTGAACATCTGCCCACCAATTAACATAAGATTCATCGAGCAGCACTGTGTGAACCCTGCATAAGGGGTGCCATAGCCATTGGCATAGCAACCGCCACAACCAAGAGGAGCCCAGCAGCCACCCCCACCACCCCAGTAACAAGACTTTCAAAGAATGATGCAATACATGAAGCATCTGACTTTGCAGCAATCAGCGACCCATAGGGGTCAATGTAGATTAATGAAATTTTTTATAAATTATCTTTGCAAATTGCTCCAGGTATGCAGTGGACGTTGCCTCAGGAGTTTGACGCTTTGGTTCAATGGCCTGGGGACAATCCATATTTTCCAGTAGGGGGTGAAGGTGCAAGTGGTGCACAGGGAGCATAGCAGGGAGCACAAGAGGAAGAAGAATTAGGAGAAGAAGAATAAGGAGAAGAGGAATAAGGAGAAGAAGAGTCTGAAGAAGGAAGTGAAGAAGAGGATTGAGAGGGAGGAAACTTTAATTTTTAAGCTTTTACTTATTTTTATTTTTATTTTTATTTTGGTGTGTTTAATTGAAGTGAGTAATTTGAGGTTTTAAGTGTGTATTTGAATTAATTTGAAGTTGTTTTGTTTGAATATCTTGAATTCATAAGTAATGTTATGAATGATAAAATATGTGTGATTAGATTATTGTCCCATATAAATTGTTTAGAGTCATATATGAGATTATTGTTTATTGTCTAATTTACATATGGAACTGAAGAAAACCATTTTGATTGTTCTAATAACAAGTGATTTTGGGATGTTGAGTATGATAGTGAAAAGGAATTGATGAGGAGAATTAGGAATTAACTGAATTGGAGAAGTTAGCCAAAACCCAGGTGAATAGAGTACCAAAAACAGATAAATTGAGTGTTAACACTTTGTGATGTATAACTGATATTGGTTGATTCTTTGATGTGATTACATGTTGGCAAGACTTGAAAATGATAAAGGAATTTTTCTTTGTAGTAGATATAACCCAGAGCCAAATAGCCAACCATGCATTAATTATAGGACATCCATTTGAACCCCTTATGAGCCAAAAATAATATTGTTTCTTAAACAGAACCCTTAAGCCTAAACACTATTTATCTACCTTCCTATATTTGAGAAAGGAAATGAGTATGAATGTCACTATTTTTCTTATTGTTGGGTATTGCTACTGTTGTCCTACAGGTATTATTGGGGTGTGATTATTAAA
This sequence comes from Sphenostylis stenocarpa, assembly GCA_963425845.1. Classification (NCBI taxonomy): domain Eukaryota; kingdom Viridiplantae; phylum Streptophyta; class Magnoliopsida; order Fabales; family Fabaceae; genus Sphenostylis; species Sphenostylis stenocarpa. The sequence continues at coordinate 47,353,938 of OY731406.1, forward strand.
AAAAAAAGGTGTAAAGAAAAAGGAAAAGCAAAGCTTAAAAATTGGCAAAGCCAAAAAGAATACATGCAAAAGCATGAGAAAAGAAAAAAATATTAAAAGTAGTTTAAGGGGGGAATAATAACTTGTGGGATTATTTAACTCACTGTCATTGTGTTAGGGACAAAAGCATGAAGTTTGAAACCTAACTTGAGGAATTGTTAATCAAGAATCATTCATAAGAGTTGAGTTTCTCAAATATTTTTGTATATTCTAGAAAAACCAATAATTCTTTCTTAGCCCAGCTCCATTACAAGCCTCAAAAGACCTTTTTGATTTAAGTCTTGCTTAACAAATGTTGATTGCTTGAAGATGATTATCAATATTGGATTGCCTAAATGAAGTGATTGAATGAGATAAACACTTACCTGTGAGAATTAGAGATGAGTATATATAACTCTATTTGAGAGATCATGCTTCTCTGAGGATAGTTGAGGACTAATTATTCTTTGTTGGTTTCTGTAACTTGAATGCTTATATGTTCTATTTTCATTTGAAATTGTGAGCATCACCTTTGAAAATTTTTATGTTGTGGTTCTGGAAGAGAAAGTGATAATAGGCGATGGTTTTGTTTTGGAAAAATTACTTTGCTTGGGACAAGCAAGATTCTAGGTTGGGGGGAGTTGTTAAGTGGTAAAAAGTTGATATAATTATACTTGGAATTGTTATGAAACCACTTAACTGATGCTAATTCTAATCTATTTTTCTCCCAATATAGGATGAATTCAAGAATACCTTGATACAAGAGTAAGGAGCATAATTGACAGCAGAATTAGAGTAAAACTAGAAGAAGGAAGAAGATTTTCAGCATGGAAGTCGCTCAAGCGGGATGAATTCTCGCTTGAGTGAATGTTAGTTATTCTTCTTTGGAATTCACTCGCTCAAGCGAGCCAAGATTCGCTCAAGCGAATATCAGTTATTCTTCTCTGGAAGTCAGTCGCTCAAGCGCAGGAAAATTCGCTTGAGCGAATGTTAGTTATTCTTTTTTGGAGTTCATTCGCTCAAGCAAGCGTTTTATCGCTTGAGCAAAAATAGGCTACTTTTGCTTGAGCGAAAGTTCTCACTCGAGCGAAAGACGCGAAGCCCAAAAGCCCAAATTTTTCCAATAAAAAAAGAAGATGTGTTTTGAGAAAAGGAAGCGGTTTTGGAGGAGAAGAGGCGCGACTACTGCTAGGGTTTCGTCCAATCTTCATCAATTCTTCACTTCTTCCACAATTTGAGCATTGTAATGGCCAACATGAGTAGCTAACTTCATTCTCTTAGGATTCGGTGCACTTCCTTTGAACTCTTTTGTATCATGGTGATATTTTGAGATATTAATCTATGCTTTGATGTTGTTATTCTTATCCTTTATGCTTTGGAATGATTTATTCTTGATTGTTTGAGGTATGATTGGAAAATATATCTTGAACCCTAGATCACAGTAAGAATATTTGTTACATTAATTGCCAGGAATAGAATAAATGTATCAATTGCTTAAACACCCTAAACCTAATGCTGGAAAGTATCTTAATTGTGTTAGGAATAAACATTTATTAGGTTTTCTTATGAATTTCATGTGTGAGGAATCAACATGGATGAATTGAGTAGGTGGCATCAACATTGTTAGGTTAATTGACGTTCTTAATTGACATAGCCATTACAAAAGAGGGATAAGGAAGGAAATCAATCCTAAGTACCTTTACTTGATATTTTCTCAACAATTTATAGTTCTTTGTCATTTAATTTCAATTCAACTCTTATTTGAAAAATCCAATCTGTTTTAATCCACTTAGTAAGCATATAATTGAGAATTTCCATTGAAACTGTTCCTCGTGGGATTGACTTTTATTTAATCAAAATACTATACTGCGATTGATAATTTTGGTACGCTTATCAATAATTCAACACATAGTCAACATATATCAGGTTGGATCCATGAATTATTATCGGTCAGCACTACCTACTCAGAATCCAACTCATAAAGATGAACATGATGATAATGATACAAATACACAATGTTGACATTCCATCCAACAAAATGAAAGACCTAGATAGAACATAAGAATGTCATCTTATGAAATACACTCTCGACTCTAAATTATTTTCAATTTAATTTTGTATTATATTATTTTACAACTGCTCTATTCATTTTTATTAATATCAATGTATTTCGGTTTTTTAACTATTCTTATATTTTAAATTTTTTTTACTTATAAATTTTAGATTTAAAAGATATGATAAAATATTATTTTATAATAAAAAAACATAAAACTTTATCTAAATGACATGACTTTAGAAAACAAATTTGTGTAACATGACTTTTTTTATTATAAAGTCATTTAATATAGCACAATTTATCTATTTACATAAATTTTAAAACTTCCATCACTTTAGTCATAACACGTGGTGAATTACATCACTTTGGTGAAACAAAAACCCACTTATCTCACATTCTTAATGTTATTTCCGCTTTCCTAAAATATTTGGTTCTCCTCGTCACACTTCTTTTTTCCTCCTATAACCGACCCCTTTTCAATCCATCTCCTTCCTTTGATTTAATTGGTCGATTGCTCCTTCCTTCAATTTCAGAAATTGGTCGATTTCTTCCTCCTCTTTTGATTTTGAGAATCAATCGATTTTCTCCTCCTTCGATACTAGAAATCGATTGATCTTTGCTTTCAATTTTTGTATCACTTGAGTCATTGAAGATAACACTTCGATTTTCCACCATCAAACACCATTTCCAACAATATTTCTCATCTACAACATCTCTGTTGATGATAGTTTTCTTCTTAATAGGATAATACAACTTATATACATTAGTTGAATGATATCCTATCAAAATCAACTTTTGGCTTCCGTTATCGAACTTCTTCCTCCTCTCATCCGGAACATGTCTTCAAGCAATCAAGCCAAGTATTCTCAAGTGTTTTATATTTGTCTTTCTCCTATACCATACTTCTTCTGGAGTTTTCTCCTTTACTCTCTGATAATAATATTTTGGTCATACAAAATACTCATAACAAATAATAAAAGTTGTTAAACTAATGCAATATAGCTAACGTATGTCAGATCTCACAATCATAGGAACGTATTTATTACCATGTATCATTCTCTCTAAAAACAATAATTAGGAGGATGAATGAAAAAGTAAAAAAAAAATTTGATGCAGAATAATAAAAATTAAAATCGATTGCTATAGAATATTAAAGAAAACTAAAAATAAATTGAAGCAGAATTTAAATAACTGAAATTTATAAAATTAAAATAAAATATTTTTAATTAAAAGTTCAAGAATAAAAAATTGCTTTAAAACAAAATAGTGCAGTAATTAAAATTAAATGGACATAGAATTTAAATAATTAAAATTTATAAAATTAAAATAAAGTGTTTTTAATTAAAAGTGTAAGAATAAAAAATGGTTTTAAAATAAAATAGTGCAGTAACTAAATTAAAAATTTCTAGAAGCGATAACCCTAAAATTAAATTGAGAATTAGAATTAGAAAAAAGATAAATTGAAAATAAAAATTTAGGAGTATTGAAATGAAATAAAATTTCTAAATAATTAAATAGCAGAAATTAAAATGAGCACTGAATGAATAAAGTAAATAGAACAATATAAACTGAAAAATTCAATAGAAATTGCAAATTAAATAAAAGAGAACAAATCGGAAATGCAATAACAATAGATAAGCTCGCCTAACTAAAAACTAAACTAAAAGATGAGAATAGAAAAGAAAACAAGAACGAGACTAAACAACAACTCGCCCCAGAACATGAGATAATAATTGTGTTGTCATAAGACCTATATTTATAAGAGATTCAATAAGAAAAATTAAACCTAAAATTAATTATAATTAAATCAAATATTTCTCAAATAAGAAATTGTTGTGAAAAGAAATTTCTAAGACTCGATTTGGAGAAAATAATCCGCTTCTTTCCTATTTTGAGTGATCTAGCATCGATTTCCATTTAATTCTTGATTTTTGTTGGTCTTTAATTCAGCTAAATTGGATTCCCACATAAGTTAATTTTCTTGATTCAAATTTTCATTTTGTAACGTTCTACAAGTGGGTTACACAAGCAAACTTCGGGTTACGAGAAGAGTGAAACTCAGCTGTATCAATTTGGGCATTTAATTCGATCAATTTGGCTTATCTATTTTTTTTTACAAAAGAATAAAAGAAATATGCACTGTGGGTGTATGCATGTATATTATTTTTTATTGTAAAACTATGCAAAACGTAATAAATTAAGAAAAATTGAATTATGATATGTTTTTAACGAAAACATGTAAATGCATGGTTTATGAATAAAATAATTAGCTTAGAAAATGCTCTTAGATTGAAAAAAGAAGAAGTAAAATGACATACATCACTCTCTTTGTTGGACATTGATTTAAGATGTATACAACTGTCGATACTATTTCTCCCCAAAATGAATGTGACAAGCCTTTGGTCTTCAACATACTATGACCATATTTAAAATTGTTAAATTTCTTTTTTCCACAACTTCATTGTGTTATGGTGTGTATGGGGGTACAATCTCATGCATAATACCTTTCTTCTTACAAAATGATGTAAACTAACCATTGTTATACTCACCATCTCCGTCTGATCTTAAAAATTTAATAGTTAGAACACTTTATTATTAACCATCAATTTAAAATCGATAAAACGATTAAACACCTTCGACTTCTTCTCGAGCAAGTACACCCACATATTCTTGTTATAGTCATTGATGAATGTCATAGAATACCTATTACCACCTAGTGAAGAAACATCGCAAGGTCCACACTTATTAGTGTAGATAACTTCCAACACATCCTTACTTCTAGTCTCGATGCACACCTTAAAGGGCTTTTGACTTGTTTCCTTGTCATACAACCTTCACATATGTTTTTACTTTTTTGGACTTGAGGTAGTTCACTCACTATCTTCTTCTCTACAAGTTAGCTCAAACTATCCAAACCAAGATGACCAAACCTCAAATGTCACAACCAATTGTCATTCGAGACTTTTGCAAAACATAAGTTATTCGATAATGATATATCGACACGAAAAACTTTGTTCTTACTTAGAAGTGCCTTCAAAATAGGTGTCTCATTTTTATCAAGGATTCTCAACACTTGCTCCCTCAATCTCCAATCCACTGAATGCCCTTTCTGAAGTAGTTGTTTGATACTCAGTAGATTGTGCTTTATAGTTAGAACATAAAGCACATGAAAAATTATTGTAGATTTATCAATTTTTCTTCTAATCGTGATTCTACCTTTTTCTTCATAGTTCACTATCAAGTTATTTGTAAATTTTACCTTCGATCTAACACCCTCATTGAGATTGACAACCTAACTCCTTTGAAATGACATATGATTTGAACAACCAATATCCAAGTACCAAGATTCACCAAAAGTCTTTATTAGTTTTGTTGAGGTCACCATTAATAATATTTTATCCTTTGAGTCTTCCTTTTGTGCAACATTTGCTTCTTCTTCTTTACTCCATCAGTCAGCAACATAATAATCATACTTGTTGTAACTGTGATACCTCAAAATTTATAATGTACAAATTTTCAGATACATTACATTAAATTATATTACTCGGGTAATAAAACAAGTATTTATAATATATATATATATATATATATATATATATATTATTAACTTATTATAAATAGATATTCATTACAATTATTTATTATTGTTAAAATAAAAATATATCTATTAAACAAAAAATTATTATTTATTGTGATTATTATTAATTAAAATAGTAATAAATAATAATTATTATTATAATAAAATAATTATTATCAATTAATATAATATATATATTATGAATTTAACAATAATTATTATTATTATATTATTATAACACATTATGAAATTATTATTATTATTATATATTATTATTATTAAAATATATAGATATTATATGAATTAATAACAATAATAATTATTATATTATATTAATATGTATATATATGAAAAAAAAGATAATATTACTTATCTCTTCGTACAAAGAAGAGGTAACCTTGATTGACCAAATAAAAAAAAATAATTTAATGAAAAAGATAAAAAGCATTAATGAGATGAAGGAAAAAAAATTAAAACAAAATAAAAATATTAGTATATAAAGGGGTAGGGTGCGCTGAAAAAAAAAAAAAAGAGAGAGCTAAGAAAGGGAGAGAAGGAAAAGAGAGAGTGAGAAAAGAAGGAGAGAGGGAGATAGAAAAAAAAATACAACTTTGAGATAATTTTTAGTGGATAATCTGCAATATTGAGGTAGAGAAAGAGACTATTATCATTTTATCTATTTTATTTTAGTTATAGTTCTGAAATAAGGTGTCTCTAATCTCATTCTATTTGTTATGTTATTTATTTATTTATTTTCAACTACTTACTGATCTGCGTTATGCTTATTTATTTATCTTCAGTTCTACACTGATCTTATTATAATTATCAGCATTAACATTTACATCTAATATGGGAACTCCCATCATGTTAGATGGACCAATATTGATCACCTCTTGCAGGCCTCCTACCATTCACCAAAACCCCTTAATCAATTTGTTTGCACTGACAATGTAAATATTTGTATAATTGTAGTAAGAATAGAAGAAATAAAAAAATAAAATAAAATTCCTTCTTCTTTTATATATCCTATAAAAAAAGTGTAAATTACTTTTATATATAAAACATCTTTATTTTACCTACTACCCCTGTAAAAAAAAAGATGTCACAGTAACAATTGTAATATTGTACATTCTTCTTACTCACACCAGAGCTAGATCAACCACCTTTCCATTTTGAGTTTCTGCCTCTGTCACCTCTCGATTGTGAAGAACTCTCTTGTTGTCCTTATGAGTCCTATCCACCATTATTTCTACCTCTTCCTCAACCTGTCTTGTTCAATTTTCCTCTATTACCTTCATTCTTTTGTTTTGTCAACAACCTGTTCTATGTTGAACTTCTCTCCTGCTCTCTCACGTAATCGATGTTTGTGAGCCTCTAATAACCCTTATAATTCATCCATTTTCAACAAATCAAGATCCTTGTACTCTTCAATAACAACTAAAATTATATCAAATATTGCATCAAGGGTCCTCAACACCTTTTCTAGTACTGTTTGTTCCTTTAAGCTTTCATCACATGATTTCATCGAGTTTGTAATCGAAAATAATCTTGAAAAATATTCTTGGATGATTTCATGTGTTTCCATTTACAACAACTCATATTAACAATGCAAGATTTGAAGTCACACCATCTTCAACTTTTTTACTCCTACGTAATTCTGTTCCAGTATGTGTTAAGCTTCTTTTGCCATGTTTGCCAACGAGATCTTCTCAAAATTATTTTTATCGATACACTGATAAATGTATTGTTCAAATTTTTTCTATAAAGCAATGTTGTATTGTCATGTAATCTATTATATAATTTCTTTCATTGCGATTCAATCTTCTTTCTTTTTTCTTTTTTTCTTCTTCTATAATCTTAAAGCTCTTAATATCACTGTTACTAAAAAAATGAGAGTAAAAACAATTATAAAGAAACTATTGAGTGAAAGAGTTACACAAAATAAAAATTGCATTTAATATAAAAGCTGAATTATGCAATTACGCTCCCTTGTATCCAAATACTATGTAAACATAATATTTAAAGTAATTAAAATTTTTTATTATACTAACCACTCTAATTAAAAAATTCATTATAACATTATTATTGAATTATCATCTTAACACGTCTCACAGACTTTACTTTGAATGACAACAATCCCGTTGTAAATGGTGGACCAACTTGATGGTGACTATTAATTGGGTGGTGGTTGGAGATACTACCCGACGATGATGTTTCGATCCTGAATGTTTTTCTCTTCATAATGGTTAAACTTTTATTTGTGTCAGGTTTATTAAATTGGAGTGGAGTTTTGGGACCATTTTATTCCTTATGCAACCATATCACGTGCATGCAAGGAAAACGACGGTAAACAATGTGACGAAAAATAACGACAAAACGCTAAATAAGGATGATAAAATAAAAGTAGAATAAGATGAGAAGGAACCAATGAAATAAAAGAGAAAGGCGTGACTTGAAACAATTCATATACAATGATGATTTGAAACAGTTGCTTAACAAAAGAAATGGATTAGCTTCATTAACCACTTATCCTAATACTATTCATGTGTCAATTATTATAATATAAGTTTCCCTAACATACTGGAAAACTGACACATGGTGACATGCCATTGCAACACTATCCACAACAAAATTTAGGACAAGTTTGATAGATATTTATCTCTAGATATAGTGCTAGATTTAATGTTTAATTATGTGTGCGAAAATAATTATTAAAAACACAAAATTCACTTTGATTGCTTGTTGTATACTTCGAAGAAAAAAAATATTTTTGGTTGAAGAAATTGAATGCTCTCGCTACCTTATCTTGACTCTGAGTATCTTCTCTGCTCTGGACCAATAAAAAAGAATGTCCTTGTTTTTTTGGCATCAAACTAAACGTTAATCTAACAGAATATCTTAGTCGCAACGCCTGACCGTTAGAAACGCCGTCACTGTCGACGCCGGGTTCCTGTGTCCTTCTCAGTTGTCAAGACACCAATCAGAAAACGACACGTAAAAGTAACTTTCATTTTATTTTTTATTTTTATTTTTTAGAACTATTTGTAAGTGACTCAATAATCCTTTCCATTATTCAACAGAATGATTCTATGTATTCTATTTGTAGACGGAGGGTAGTAATATATTTTTAATATCATATTGTATTATTTTAGATAATTTAACAATAGTAAAAAATAGTAATTTTTAAATAATAAAATTAAATTAATATCAAAATAGTAAAATGAAATTAAAAAAAAAAAGTTTACTTATTTTTTCCACCGCAAATGAGCAACAAAGGTGAAAGGTGAGAATTTCTTACTTGAGTTGAATTTCCGTTTTCTTATTCCGTTGCACTTTTTTTGTGCTCCTTTCCTTTACCCGGAAGTATATCAAACATTGTTTGAAGGTTTTCACTATCAATCTCTTCTATCCTCTCTACTGCTCTCAGCACACACAAGCATAGGCATTAACTTCTCTCACACGCTCTAGTTCTTTTCGAGATCTGTGCTCAATCCTTTTCGTTCCTTCTGCAGACCAGCTTTCCCTTGCGCCGGTGAGTTTTTCTTTTCGCTGCTTTCACTTCTCAATCACACGTCGTTCTTCGCCAGCGTTTTCGAAACTGGCTGCGCTGGATTTTTCTGCTATTTTTCGTGTCCCCGATCACTAACTTTCAGTGTTTTCCGACGTTATTAAAAACTATTCTCAGTCACACACGTCTCTGCGAAGCGCGTTTATTGTAACCATTTGAGGATGCGTGTGATCGTTTTCAAAGCTCTGCTCTGTAAAGCGTAGATTATGAATTCGAATTAATTAGATCTGCGGTCATTTTCGGATTCTTTTTCTCCGGCGGTTTCTCTCTGTTTTCGGATTGCCTTTTGTATGCTTTTGGAAACGGAAAACATATCCTGGCTTTATTTTTTATTTTTTAAGAAAATTATTCGATTCCTTGATTCATCTATTAAATTTTTATATTTGAGAAAGAAGAGCGGTTGATGCTCTTTGGAGCTGAGTAGCAGATTTGTTTTCTTTACTGTTGCAGAAGTTCCACCTGTGATGGTTGAAACCGACATGGACACCGAAACTGTAAGTAATATCTTTTGCTTTCATTCTTTATTGCGTCTATGTTAATATTTAATTAGTTTATTTATTTATATATTTATATGATGGGATTATACTTTCATGATATCATTATATAATATAAGTTTAGTAACGTGCTTTTTGGTATACTCAGAAGGTTTAATTGCAAGCATATATATATATATATATATATATATATATATATATATATATATATATATATATATATATATATATATATATATATATATATATATATATGTATGTATCTTTTTTTTTATTTTGTTATCTTTTAAAGTGTTTATATAGTTGAGATTATAAATTATGTTATGCCAAGCCGGAGGAAATTGCGCCTAGTTGGGAACAATTAGTTGAGAAAGAAAAAGAATGTTCCTATTTAGTGACTGATATCTGGAAAAGCTTTTTTATTGTTGATAGTTACTATTTCAGGCTGCAAATGCTGTTCAATCAAAGGAAACTCCAAACAATGTTCCCATCCCTCACCATTCCTCACACCCTCCTCTTAATGAAAGGATTATTTCATCCATGACCAGGAGATCTGTTGCTGCACACCCGTGGCATGACCTTGAGATTGGTAAGCAACTAAGCATTAAGAAATTGGTGACTTGTTTTTTTTTTTTTCTGAAAATAAGAATGCAAAAGCATCACTATTTTTATTACAATCCCAATTAGGATGACACCCTAATCAACATCAATCATTTGCAGCATACGTCAAAGATATATACGTATATATATATATACATATATATATATATATACACATATATATATACATATATATATATATATATATATATATATATATATATATATATATATATATATATATTCACAATAAGAAAACAATACAAGCGGGGAACTACTAAAGGAAGGAATACCATCCCACCAGTAATAATACCAAAGTCAGCAGGCTGAGCAGGACAGTAATAGCTGCTCTGAGTTACACTTCACCCAAGAAGGTGGAGGTAACCAAAACCAATTTGCTTGAGTGATTTTAGAGCTTTTTAAGGATGACAATCTACAGCAAATGCTTTTAAAATGGGAAACTCATCAATAGTAGAATGCATACGATCAGATCAATAGTTGCCAGCTATATTAGCGTATGTTTGATCAAGTATTTCATTCTAACATAGAATCTACTCCAGTTTTCAAACCGCAAAAGCTTCCTGCTATACAATATTTCATTTAGGATATGGATTATTGCAAAAGGATAGAGTAAAAACAAATGCTCCATGGTCTCGTCATGTGGCAATTACAAGCAATGGCTGCACTTAGAAACTAAAGTAGCTATCCTGCTACGCATTAACTCATCAGTAAGGGGGACCTCATTATGAGCAAATCTCCATACTAAAGCAAATTTGGAAGCAGAAATAATGGATTACCAAATATCTTTCGGCCATCTACAAACAGGGCCAGTTTGACTTGCAAAAGAATATGCATCCTTAGAAATAAAATTCCATTAGCAGTGTGTTGCCCCCTTGGGAGAGTCCTGAACATCTATCTTTGGTATTATAATTTATATATTCGCCTGACAATGTCCCTATGGCTGTCTTGTTAGTACTTGTGTTACATTTAGTTGTGCTTCGTCGGTTTTTATTTCCTAATTGGTGTCCAAGCTAACTCTGTTTTCTTTCACAACGCAGGGCCTGGTGCTCCAACGACCTTCAATTGTGTAAGCATGACTGAATAGTATAATAAACATTACACTGTAGTGTGTAGGACCCATGTAGATCACATTTACCTAGATGATCAAATTTCTTCAGAAAGGGTTTTAAAAGTTAGGACCAAGGAACTTGTTGGATAACCAAGGTTTTCTGATGCGTTTAATATGGTCTATTATCAAAGAAAATGCCTTTTGCTATGTTTTCATTTATTCTTCTTGCTTTTTGTTTTTTTTTTCTCTTAAATGCTATCGAAATAGTAGTTACAGATTTTGTATTGAAGGTATAGCTAACGAGACAATTTTCCCCCGTCAACTTCTGATGCTGCCCTGGTAACATAAATTTGTATGTTAGTTGTCAAGTCTTGGAGTTGGAATATTGTTATATTTCCAAAGGGCAAAAAAATCAAGATATGTTTTCTAAGATCATATTCGAGCAATTTTGTAATGTAACTTGACTGAATATTGCAGGTAATTGAAATTGGGAAAGGGAGCAAGGTGAAATACGAACTTGACAAAAAATCGGGGCTTATCAAGGTTGTAATAGTTGCTTAGTCATTTTGCTTCTGCAGTTAGTTACTAAGTCAAGTTGCTAAACATCAATCTATTCACAGATCGACCGCGTGCTTTACTCATCAGTTGTGTATCCTCACAACTATGGTTTTATCCCACGTACTATTTGTGAGGACAGTGATCCCTTGGATGTCTTGATCATTATGCAGGTATTTATATATCCATACATATTGTAAATCTTTTCTTGAAAATCAGTGGCATCGTGTATCCCTTTGTGGCAACAATCGAACTTGATTGAGATGTACATCCATACAATTTTCTGCATCTCAGTTTTTTAATGTGGTATGTGCATAGAGATTGGGTCTGGTTGAGCTCGGGTCCAACTGCATGAGTAAAATAGGTTAAGATAAACCTATTTGGGGAAGATGAACTTGATTGATACCTAATGGGTCCAATGTGTAGATAGTACGGGAAATAAGATATTATTGGGCCCAATAGATACGTCAGGAGAAAAACCTTAAAGGAAAATTTGATTATAAAAGGGAAGGAAAAAACCTAACAAAGACATCTATCTTTTATTCGAGAACAATTTTAAGCACGACCTTACCTTTATTAAAGTATGTTATGCACTAGTCGTCCATATTTTATGCTAGTCAAGTTGATTATAATGAATTTCTCAATTTCAACTGATGAATAGTCTTCTAGTCAAACAATGCTTGGTGATCATCCTACAATTACGGATCTTATTTATCATCTTAGTATTAAATTTGTCTAATTTATGTGATGTGTGCTTTGTTTGATGCTAAACTTTACACGTAACTGGACAGGAGCCGGTTCTTCCAGGTTGCTTTCTTCGAGCCAAAGCAATTGGTCTCATGCCCATGATTGATCAGGTATAGTATATATATTAAACAATACCTTTTCAACACGGGAAGAACTCCTCTTTTGCTTATTGAATATTGAGTGTCCACTAATAGTGCTGATATAAAGGGGGAGAAAGATGATAAAATAATCGCTGTCTGTGCTGATGATCCTGAGTATCGACATTACAATGATATCAAGGAGCTTCCTCCACATCGTTTAGCTGAAATTCGTCGTTTCTTTGAAGACTGTATCCTTTAAAAATTTCGAATTTTAACGTCTGATTCCCAAATTTTCTATTTGTTATCGTCTATAGAATGATGAAATCATGAAACGCATTAGTCATTTTATTGCACCGTGTAAAATGAATGTTATATTTTTCCTTCATAAAGAATTTATAGACAAGAAGAATGAAAACAAGGAAGTTGCAGTAAACGACTTTTTGCCTGCCTCAGCTGCTTTTGAAGCGATTAAAAGATCTATGTAAGCAACACTCGTCTTTACTATTTTACTTTATTCATGACAAGTCCTGAAAAGTTTTGGCTGAGTTCTTCTCAGTTCCACACCATGTCCTTTTTTCTTTGAAATGGTTTTTTAAATTTATAAGAAACTTTCTCTTTCAGATTCCCTGAGATTTTAATTATCATAGTTATTTTACCGGCATATATAATCAGATCACAATATCAGTTTCTGATTACACTTTTCTTGATTGAGAAGGAGTTTGTATGCGGACTACATAGTAGAGAGCTTGAGGCGGTAGCTGTTGATGAACGATGCAAGTCAAGGATTTTGAAGTGGCGGAGCAATTGATGATATTTGCTTCTAAAAGGGCTGCGTTATCAATATTATGTTGGAATAAAAAGAAAACATTTTACTTTAGTCACGCGTTCCTGCCTCCTAGCACATGCGTTTTCCACATGTGCTTAATTTCAAATACTTATCCCTGCAATTCAGGCACATGCAGCTGCCTCTCAGCATATGCATATTCTAGACGTGTTCAATTTCGAATGTTTAATCCGTGTATGAATTTATATTCCCTTTTCTAATACTAGAACAGATTCAAGATGTGTTTATCTTTTTTGGTTTTGTTAGGATGTTAAGAAAACAAAACTGAAAAATTATATGCATTGTTAGATTATGCGATAGCCAGTGTCGATATTAACATCTTTGATAATTTATGGTTTGGATTCAGTTCAAAGCCTTTGAGGTTAAACTGAGATGTTCCCATTCGCGTTTAAAATCGAATTAATCTAAAAATAAAATAAAAATTAAAAAATTATCAGCTTAATTTAGTTTTTGTTTGATAACCATTAATAAACTCAAATCGAAATTATAATATATATTATTGAAATTAAAATATAAAATAATATTTATTATATATGAACTGATATTTTTTTTATAATTTATAATATGTATGTATTATTATTATTATTATTTAAATTAAATATGAAAATATATAGAAATAAATTTGAAATAATAAACATCACAATTAATTATATATATGAAGATATTATAATATGTTTATTTATTTAATAATTATTTTATTATAATAGATAATTTTATAAAACAAAATCTGTCCAAATCAAATTTAAAAAAAATGATTTGATTTAGTTTAATTTCTTTTATTTAAAATCTAATTAAATTAACCTGTAATTAAATTTTATATTTTATATTTAGTTTACATGATTTTTTTTGTATAAAATCAAACTAATATGCATCGTGAACACTTCTAATATCAAGTGTCAACTAACTTAAGTCCTTTTTAAAATCTTGATAGTTAAAATTAGAGATCAAGAGTTTTAATTCATTAATTAATTTAGTTAAATGATTATAACTTAGTCAAGATAATAATTAAGTATTTTTTATTTCAATTAACATTTTTAATAATTTTTTGTAATGCTCATTTATACGTGAAATATAAATTGTCCCAAATTAAATTTTTATCTCACCTCAAACAAAGGTTAAATAACTATATTAAGCTTTTTCAAAGTTTGTTTTTTCCTATTGTTATGTAATTTTCTTTAGCTGTATTATAAATTTTCTCTTTAAACATGTGACCATCATTAATACGTAGTTTTGAAATCTTTATCAATTTTATTTATTAGTGTAGTTTCTTTTAGTAAAATTATATTATTGCTTATCTATTTTGTTTCTATTTTTATTTTTATTTTAATTATTAATTCTTATATTATTATTTTGATACCAAACCGTGGTATCAAAATTATTTGAGTACGATATTGTTTTACTGCTATAACTATTATTATTATTAGAATAATGTTGAACAAAATTTTTAGTAAATTCTATGGTTACAAGTCTAGAAAAGTTTTGATAAAGAAAAATTTAATATTTAAACATTAGTGATATCAAAATATAAGATAGTGAAATTCAAGAAAAATAATTTTTTGTTGTAGAAATTGAAAGCAGAGGCAATTTTGTAGAAAAATAAAATAAATTTTGTTGATACAATTGGAGAAAGACCCATGAAAATCACATAAAAGGTGAAAACAAATTAATAACAATACTATCACAAATTTACATTTAGTAATAGCAGGCGAAATTTGTTTCAACATTGTAAGGGAAAAAACATAACGAAAGAAATTTGAGATACTTTCATCACATTGTAGGAATTTAAGTTACTTTCCACAAGAACATTTTTTAAAGGAAAAAATTATACTCTTTGAATGAATAAGTGAATGCACATTAGTGATAGATCACATTAACAATCTAAATATGCTATTTGTCTAACTTTCAGCGACAAATTTTAATAAAGTTGAAAATGAGCATGTGAAACTTCTACTTGATTCGTATAATCAACTCGTCATCAATATAAAAAATAAAAACATTGATAAACATATACACTTTGAGGATATTGTCAAAGCTATATTGAAGAAGAATATAAGAAAAAGTAAGGTGAAAAGTTTAAACTAAGTAAAGAAATTAACGATGATGAGAGGTAGATCAATAAAATATGATTTTAGTGGGAGTTAAAATCATAATAGATCGGTGTCACAAGGAAAGAAGAATCTCAAAACAATTATGGAAAGAGAGGGCACACAAAGAGACATTGTTGGCATAGGCAGGATGGAGGAAAAAATTTTGAAGCATCAACCTCATAAGATTATGTTGTTAGTACCTCAGAAGAAGAAAACCTTATGGTTAGAGAAAAAAAGTTTCATGATGGATGAATAATGAATTTACGTGCAACCTAACATATGACTCTACATTAGGATTGATTTTACGCTTATGAACCTATCTCAGAATGATTTGTGTTCATGAGAAATGATCATGCCTTAGATATTGTAGAGTCGGTACTATCAGAATTAAAATATATGATGGTACTATATGCACAATTCAAAGGGATTACATGTGAATGACTTGAAAAATAATTATTGTTTAGTGGATAATTAAATGACCCGAGGTGTAAGATTCATATTTAAGGTGAAATCTCAAAGGTGTGAAGCACTTGGTGGATTTGATGAAGACATAGATATAGCTTAGGTTGTGGGTGTGTAGATGATTGGGTTTTAGTTTAAGCACTTAATCTCTTGATAGTCCATTATATTTTGTGATAAGCGCCTTATAATGTTGCATCCCATTGAAAATCATTTTTCTGCATGAAAAACTAACATCTAAGTATTAAAAGAACAAACTAAGTTTTTCAATCTGTTGAAAAGGATTTTCAATCTATTAAAATCACTCAACATAATAAGTGGTCATACATAGTCGTATTTTCAATTGATTGATTCGCGGAATCAACAAGTTAAAATAACTCAAT
Source organism: Sphenostylis stenocarpa (assembly GCA_963425845.1). Lineage (NCBI taxonomy): Eukaryota > Viridiplantae > Streptophyta > Magnoliopsida > Fabales > Fabaceae > Sphenostylis > Sphenostylis stenocarpa. Next base: position 47,370,475 of record OY731406.1, read on the forward strand.
GAATTTTTCAATATCAAAGTTTCGCATTTTCAATCTGTTGAAATGATTTTTAAATCTGTTGAAACAGAAAGATTTTTTCAGTCTAAAAGTTTTTAGAAAATCAATCTGTTGAAATATTTTTTCAATCTGTTGAAACAGAAAGACTATTTTTTCAGTCTAAGAGTTTTTCAGAAAATCAATCTGTTGAAATAATTTTTAATCTGTTAAAACAGAGAGGCTATTTTATTAACTAAGTGTTTGCAGGATTTCAATCTGTTGAAATAATTTTCAATCGATTGAAACAGAGAGTCGTCATTTTTCATAAAGTCGTTTCAATCCATTGAAAACTCGAAACAATCGATTGAATGAACTTTTAAATGAAATCAATCGATTGAATCGTGGTTTCAATCGATTGAAATGTATTCTGATCGATCATAGTTTCATTCTGATCGATCATAACTCTGTCTGATCGATCATACTTCAGCTTCTAATCGATCGAGTCTCTTCTAAACTGTTATACTTTCAAACTAATCGATCTTGTGACTCTTCAAACAGCTTTTTGACAGATGAAACATTCTGATTCTTTGTTTTACTCTATATATACGTAATTGATCTATCTTTTGAAATATATACAACACACTACTTGAGAAAACTTGTGAAATCAATCTGTGAAACTTTCATATACGTGACTTTCTCTCGCATTCAAGAATCTTTTCATATCATAAGGTGTCGTGATCGAATTGTGGTCAATCAAAGAGAGAAAGTGTCTGTTAGAATTTGTTCTCGACAATTAGAACTTCAAGTCCAGGTTTTTTCTTTCCATACTCTTTTGTAAAAGTGTGATTGTGCAGGTTGGATTGTGATCTCGCACTTGGTACAAGAATCGGATTTGGTTATCGGGTGGTTTTCAAGATTCTATCTTGTGGGTTTGCAAGATAGTTCTTGGGGTAGATTGGTGAGTATCTACCGGTTGTAATTTTCACTTGGTATTAGTGGAACTTGACTGGTTTGTCAAGAACTCGGATGTAGCTCGGATTAGAGTGAACCAAGATAAATTTGTGTGTTAAAATTCTTCTTTCATCTCTTTTATTTTCTCGTCTATAAACTTGTCGTGTTTAAACCAAATTACCTTCGCAAAGATTGAATAAAGATAACTCATTCTTCCAAAAGAAAGTAAGTTTTGCGAAAAGTTTTAAAGTTCAATTCACCCCCTCTTGAACTCAACCATTAATTCTTTCAATTGGTACCAGAGCTGGTTCTTGTAAGTTACTCAAGAAATCGGTCCAATGGCCGAGGGAAAGATGACTTTTTCGAAGGAGCCTCCATAAACAGGCCTCCACTTTTTTCTCGGTGTGAATTATTCTTTCCGGAAGGTTAGAATGAAAATCTTTATTGAATCTCTTGATAGAGGCATTTGGGAAACAATTGTTAATGGTCCTTACAAACCAACTCATACAAGTAGATGGTAAAGTAGTTGAAAAAGATTGGGCTGAATTAACCGATGTAGAAAATAGGAGAGTCCAATATGATTATACTGCAAAAAATATTATTACCTCTCGCTTTAAATCTTGATGAGTTTTTCAGGGTGTCTCAAGGTGCCTCTGCCAAAGAGATGTGGGAAATTTTAGAGGTCACACATGAAGGAACATCTCGATGTGAAAAGGGCAAGAAAGCATGAGTTAATCAGTGGACTATGAGTTGTTTAAAATGCAACGAAGGAGAAACAATTGCAGTATGTGCGTAAAAGGTTCACGCACATAGTCAATCATCTAATTGGGTTAGGAAAGATTTTTGACAAAGAAGAGTTGAACATCAAAATCTTAAAGTGTTTGGACAGAACGTGGCAACCAAAGGTGACAACTATATCGTAATCAAGAGACTTGATCGAAATGACTACCGCTTCACTTTTTGGTAAGTTAAGGGAACATGAGTTGGAAATCAATCGGCTCAAAGAACAAGAGAATGCAGTAAAAGAAAAGTAGAAATATTGTTCTCAAGACGATTGAAGAAAACAATGGATCTGAAGAAGATGAATCGTAGAACTCGACTTTGTTGGTTAAGAAATTTGGGAAATTTCTTAGAAGAAAGAACGTAACCGGCCAAGTAAAAAGGTACAATGATAAAAAGACCGAATCTGTTCAAAATACTATTACTTGTTATTCTTGTGGTAAACAGGGTCACATAAAGAGTGATTGTCCGGAAAAGACCAAGAATCGAACAAGAAAGAATCAAGATACAAAGGGAAAAAGGCCTATATAGCCTGGCAAGACAATGATTCATCTTCCAACTCGAATCCGAAAGTGAAGAGGTGAACCCGTGTTTGATGGCCGGCCGTGAATCCTCTTCATCACATGTAAGTTCAACTCCTACGAGAATGAAATGAATTACAAGACATTACTAAATGCTTTCAATGAAATGCATAGTGAAGCCGTAAATTTATCTCATACAAATAATCGGTTGAAAGGTTTAAATAACTCGGTTAGAAAATAGAGTTAAAGTTCTGAAAAAGAACTATTAGAAAGCAAAACAGATTTAGAACATCTAGATATTATCTATTCATCTCATGATAATGTTGTCGTTAATAAGAATTGTGAAAAGTGTATTGTTTTACAAAATAAGGTTGATTACTTGACTAAAACCTTGACAAAATTTACTCAAGGTAAAGAGAATTTAGATGCACTTCTTGGGTCTCAAAACCGTGTGTTTGAACATTCTGGAATCTGGTACAAACCTAAGAATGGGGTAAAAACTAAAAAATATTTGAACTTCTTTTCATACGTAAAAACAACAAGCATCCCCTTTCTCATCTTGTCATTACCGCATGAAGAAAGGACATACTATAAAATTTTGTCATGCTAGAAAATATTTTGTGCCGCAAGGTAGGAAGAAATGGGTTCCAAAAATTAATTCATTTCAAATAACCTAATTGGACCCAAGAATCATAAAGGGTACCGTAAAAATTCTTAACTTGTTTTGCAGGAACAAAGTCTCGGGAATCCCTTGAAGTTCGTAGCTACGAATCAGGTTCTGCTTTGTCTAAACTGATTGTTTTAATTGATATAAACCAAGTATTAATCGATTAAAATAACTTACGTAAGATATTAGTAAATCTGTCCGTACAGCTTTAATCGATTGAAATGCGAATCAATCGATTAAAATGTTCTCATGATTTGAGTTTTAGCTGTTTTAATCGATTAGAATGAATTTATATCAACTAAAATCACTAAGGTATCAAATTTAATCGACTCATTTTCGTTTTAATCGATTTAAATTCTCGGTATCATCTTCTAGATCTCTTCCAATACGTAAACAATCGATTCTTTCAAGTATTATTCGATCATTTTACTATTGCATTTTCAAAACGAATATTAAAGACCAAATTAGTAAAATAATTTGTTTAATCAATTTGTTCCCGAAAATCATTTTCAAAACATCCAAATGAAATTCGGCCATGCATATAGAGTTTACAATTTAAGATTGAAATCAGTTGAAGAATCAAGACATGTTGTGTTTAATGAGTCTCCTCGAGTGGTGCGTAATAGAACAACAGGTACCGCAGATGAAGAAGATTTAACCGATAATTCTTATCAGCTTGAAACATGCCGAAAACACAGATCAGTTGTACCGTTGAAGAAGATGATCCATCAGCTGGACCCCGCAAAAGCCGATTCACCAACAATTACCGAAGAACAGGAAGAAGATGTTCTGAAGAGCTTCCTAAAGAGTGGATTGTCCCAAGAGATCTCTCTAGACAATGTCATCGGGCAAATTAATAAGGGAGTATCTACTAGACATTCTCTTAACCAATTCTCGTAATCATATGGCATTCATTTCACAAATAGAGCCTAAGACAGCTTAAAGAAGCATTAAATGATGAATACCGGGTTAGTGCCATGCATGATGAGCTTAATCAATTTGAAAGAAATAAAGTGTGGGAATTAGTTCCTAAAATCAAAGATATCAATGTAATTGGTACTAAGTGGGTATTCAAAAACAAGCTAGATGAACACGGCATTATTACTAGAAATAAAGCTAGGTTGGTAGCCAAAGGGTATAACCAACAAGAGGGTATTGATTTTGATGAAACCTTTGCACCCGTAGCTAGACTTGAAGCCGTCGATTATTATTAGCTTATGCCCGTATAAGTGGTTTCAGCATTACTACAGATGGATGTAAAGAGTGCCTTTCTTAATGGACTCATCAATGAAGAAGTGTATGTTTCTCAACCTCCTGGGTTTGAAAATCACAAGCATCCCGACCATGTCTACAAATTGAAAAAGGCCCTTTATGGTTTAAAGCAAGCACCTAGACAATGGTATGAGAGGTTAAGTAACTTCCTAATTGATCAAGGGTACAAGCGAGGTGAGGTTGATAAAACTCTATTCATTAAGAAATCTGGAACCGACATTATTCTCGGTGCGTGTGTATGTGGATGATATCATTTTCGGTTCCACTAATAATGCCATGTGTAATAAGTTTGTAAAAGAAATGCAAAGTGAATTTGAAATGTCTATGATGGGAGAATTGAATTTCTTCCTTGGTCTCCAAGTTAAACAATTAAGAAATGGCATTTTTCTTAGCCAATCTAAATACCGCAATGAATTGTTAAAGAAATTTGATATGCACAATTGCAAGGAATCCTCTACACCCATGTCTACTAACTCGTTGTCTAGACTTAGATGAAAAAGGAAAACCCGTTGATCAAACTAAATATAGAGGTTTGATTGGTTCACTACTATATCTAACCGCTAGTAGACCCGACATTATGTTTAGTGTATGCCTTTGTGCAAGATTTCGTGCAAATCCAAAGGAATCACATCTTACCGCCGCCAAAAGGATTCTCAAGTACCTTAAGGGAACAAGTTAATGTTGGACTATGGTATCCCGAAGGTGCATCCCTTAAACTTGTTGGATTTTCTCGATTCTGACTTTGCAGGATGTAGATTGGACGTAAAAAGTACCTCTGGTACTTGTCATTTACTCGGGAGCAGCCTTATATCGTGGCACAAGAAAAAGCAAGCGTGTGTTGCTCATTAACCGCAGAAGCCGAATACATTGTAGCTGGAGCCGTTGTGCTCAAAGCATCTACCTCAAGCAACAACTCGACAGATTATGGAGTGACTCTAAACAAGGTACCTCTGGTTTGTGACAATACTAGTGCAATAAACTTAACTAAGAATCCTATTCAACACTCTAGAACTAAGCATATTGAAATTAGACATCACTTTATTAGAGAACACGTATCTAGGGGTGACTGTGAGATTTTATTCATTGAATCTAAAAACAGCTTAGCCGATTTATTCACTAAACCACTTCCTAGAGATAGACTTAATATGCTTAGGACTGAATTAGGAATTCTAGATATATCTAGTATTGCATAACCGATTCTTTACAAGTGATTGTATGCTTTTTAACAGATGATAACAAGTTCAATCGATTAATAATTGCATGAATAACTTGATATTATTTGTTTCAATCGATTGAAATTGCTAAATAATCTGCTGATTTCCTGATCCTTACTCTCGGTATTGATATGTTATTAGTTCAATCGATTAGATAAACTTTTAATCGGTTTATTTCATTAACCTTGTAGCTCGCATACTTTCTTCTATAAATCAATCGATTAAATCTTCGATTCAATCGATTGAATTCACTTATGATACTCGCATGATTGTCTCTTCACAATATCAATCGATTTAATTCTCGATTCAATCGGTTTATTTCACTTATAAGTATCTCGCAATTACAAAATCAATTGGTTTCACTAAATATCAATTGATTATATTTTAGGGTTAGTTGTATGTACTTTGTCTCTAAACAATTTCTGCAGAGTAAGTTGAATAGCATTTACAACAAGATAAACTTCAACTACTCTCTTTAATATCTAAGATTTCCAATAAAAGCTGATTGACCCCGATTGGATATCTACCGTAAGGGTAATTAAATGTGTACAAGTAGCAATTTCTTCTCTCCTACCTTTATCATCACTGCGCGTAAACAATAAAACAAGAAAGACAAAAATTTTTGAAGCCGAAAGGTTTGTGTATTCTTATTCCCGTAGTATTATTTCCTTCTTTGAACTTTCTCTTTTCTGCTCTTCTCTCGTTCCGCTCATCCCAAAAATCAAGTATGCTCAAGCGCACAAAGTCCGGTAGGAAGAAGTCCAACAGAGGCGAGTCTTCTATCGCAAGGCAAGAACAGAATGTTGAAGGAAGGATTGAAACTTGGTTCAATGGGGACCAAGAGAAAATGGATTTGTTTATCCATGAATTGAGCAGAAGCAAGTCAACATTCCGAAGATGTTAAAGTTTTCCCGGTTTGATGCCGAAGGATTCGGAGGCATTCGAAAGCTACTACAACACCAAAAGCTTCGAAGTTTCGGAGTTAAATGGTAGGATTTATCCCGATTTGATTAAAGTTTTCTTCACAAATTTATCCTTTGAAGGTTCCACTTTGAAAACCCAAGTTAAAGGTGTAGACATTGAAATTTCACCCAACATCCGGAAGGAGGTTGCCGGAATAAAGGATGTTGGTGTAAAAGTCACCAAAGGATACACTTCAGATGTGGAGGAATTTAATAAGGTCCAAGACTTTCTGGTCATGCATGAAGAATACTCGTGATTCTCGTCAGCTCTTTCAATACCGGGAAGCTCAAGCCGGAAGAAAGGATTCTCGCCTTCATTGTGTCCTGGCAGCTCACACCCGTGGGGAGCAATCATGCAGTGCTAAATGAAGGAGATTTAGTACCGATGTACCGCATTCACCACAGGATACGGGTGAACTGGGTCTTTGTCATCAAGGACCACATGATCAAAGCCAAGAGACTTAGTGATTTCAGTGTATCCTTATGCTATTCTGATTTCTAAGTTTTTAACACATTTTGGTGTCAATGTAGAAGGAGAACTTGTTGAAACCGTCCGACCAACGAATGAAATAAATAATTCTGTGCTTCACAAAATGGGATTCATTAAAATTGATGGTGAATGGATCTCGAAAGAAGATGCCGGGAGAAGTGAAGAAAGTGAAGAAGAAGAGCAAGAGGAAGGAATCAACACCGATATTCCCGGAACTTCGCAAGACGTCCGTCCGATCCAATGGAAGAAGTGACCCCACCGGAAATGATTCCATACAATCCACCGCCCGACCGTGGCACGCCTCCGTCTCAGCTCGAAAGAACAATGTTACATCAAATGAGCGAACCGCATTCGGACCAAAGGAGGCATATGCAGATGACTCGCCGCTCCGAGGGCTCGACAGACATTATTTGGATGAAAATTTCATTGCAAGGTTCCAAGCATATTGATAATCAACTAGAAGACATTTACAACAGGATTGTGGAACTACAATTCAATCAAGGCCCCTGGGACGAATGAAGACTTTCTATGTTTCGTTATTCTGTTTTCTTTTCTTAGTTTTTAATGTTCTGTTTTATATTCGGGTACCCACGTGGCCCCATTGACTCGTAACTAAAACAATCTATTTGATGCAGTCAAATAGGGGAGAAGTATTTTGCTTAAAACCGTCACTACACACACACCACAAAATATATGTCTCTCGGTCTGTTATTTTTTATGCAGTGTAAGTGGTTATTTGTCTCCATCAAATAGGGGGAGATTGAAGCACTTGGTGGATTTGATGAAGACATAGATATAGCTTAGGTTGTGGGTGTGTAGATGATTAGGTTTTTAGTTTAAGCACTTAATCTCTTGATAGTCCATTATATTTTGTGATAAGCGCCTTATAATGTTGCATCCCATTGAAAATCATTTTTCTGCATGAAAAACTAACATCTAAGTATTAAAAGAACAAACTAAGTTTTTCAATCTGTTGAAAAGGATTTTCAATCTGTTAAAATCACTCAACATAATAAGTGGTCATACATAGTCGTATTTTCAATTGATTGATTCGCGGAATCAACAAGTTAAAATAACTCAATGAATTTTTCAATATCAAAGTTTCGCATTTTCAATCTGTTGAAATGATTTTTAAATCTGTTGAAATATTTTTTCAATCTGTTGAAACAGAAAGACTATTTTTTCAGTCTAAGAGTTTTTCAAAAAATCAATCTGTTGAAATAATTTTTAATCTGTTAAAATAGAGAGGCTATTTTATTAACTAAGTGTTTGCAGGATTTCAATCTGTTGAAATAAATTTCAATCGATTGAAACAGAGAGCTGTCATTTTTCTAAAGCTGTTTCAATCCATTGAAAACTCGAAACAATCGATTGAATGAACTTTTAAATGAAATCAATCGATTGAATCGTGGTTTCAATCGATTGAAATGTATTCTGATCGATCATAGTTTCATTCTGATCGATCATAACTCTGGTCTGATCGATCATACTTCAGCTTCTAATCGATCGTAGTCTCTTCTAAACTCGTTATACTTTCAAACTAATCGATCTTGTGACTCTCTCGAAACAGCTTTTTGACAGATGAAACGTTCTGATTCTTTGTTTTACTCTATATATACATAATTGATCTATCTTTTGAAATATATACAACACACTACTTGAGAAAACTTGTGAAATCAATCTGTGAAACTTTCATATACGTGACTTTCTCTCGCATTCAAGAATCTTTTCATATCATAAGGTGTCGTGATCAGAATTGTGGTCAATCAAAGAGAGAAAGTGCTGTTAGAATTTGTTCTGGACAATTAGAACTTCAAGTCCAGGTTTTTTCTTTCCATACTCTTTTGTAAAAGTGTGATTGTGCAGGTTGGATTGTGATCTCGCACTTGGTACAAGAATCGGATTTGGTTACTCGGGTGGTTTTCAAGATTCTATCTTGTGGGTTTGCAAGATAGTTCTTGGGGTAGATTGGTGAGTATCTACCGGTTGTAATTTTCACTTGGTATTAGTGGAACTTGACTGGTTTGTCAAGAACTCGGATGTAGCTCTGGATTAGAGTGAACCAGTATAAATTTGTGTGTTAAAATTCTTCTTTCATCTCTTTTATTTTCTGTCTATAAACTTGTTGTGTTTAAACCAAATTACCTACGCAAAGATTGAATAAAGATAACTCATTCTTCCAAAAGAAAGTAAGTTTTGCGAAAAAGTTTTTAAGTTCAATTCACCCCCCCTCTTGAACTCAACCATTAATTCTTTCAAGGTGGTGAGAGAAAATTTGGTAATTATGAAAACAAAGAAGATCATGACCAATTTATATGTGCTTTTAGGAGATACATGACAAGAAATAGATACACCTATTGGAGTATCATGTTAAGAAAAAGTGATAATCATGTGGTATTATAAACTTTCTCATATGTCAGAGCAAGGTTTGAAAATCTTTGCGGAACATAATCTTAACCAAACTAAAATAAGTTTCTTTACCTTTTTGTGAGCATTTTATGATAATTAAACGATATAGATTGAAGTTTATTATAGTGACTACTAGAAGTAAACACATGTTGTATTTGATTCATTCTAATGTTTGAGAATCGTTAATATTATCCCTCAGAGAAGCAAAATATTTTGTGTCATTCATTGATGATTACTCTAGGAGATTGTTGATATACTACTCCGATCAAGAGGAAGTCAAATATGTTCTTAGTGTTAAATAAATTCAAAGTACAAGTAGAATTTGAAAGTGAAAAAAGATTTAAGTGTTTGAGGACAAATAATTGTAGATAATATGTAGATGAATATTTTTTTTAGCATTATGCAAACAAAAGAGTATAGTGAGATAATTTTTGTTCTACGTACATATAAAAAAATGGTGTGACAAAATAAATAAATAGGATTCTCCTTGATAGAACAAAATTTGATCCAAATTTAGGGAGATATTCTTGGGCTATGATTGCAATGTGAAGGGGTATTACTTGTGAAATCCAGCTATCCATAAGGTTATTGTCAATAGGTTTGCAAAAAATGAACTACAAAATAAGAAGAAAAAATGAATTTACATAGGACATCATTATAGGACAGATAAAGAAGAAGCCTTCAGATGAATATTCTGAGTCAGAATAGGGTAAGATGAGCAAAAGAACACATAATAAATCTAAACCATCTTAGCACTCACAATATATTATGACAAGCCATTATGCATAATATCTTTTAAAGAAAATGGAGCTTTAATTCATTTATAATTAGTCTTGATTATTACAAATTGAGTTTATACCAATGTACATATTAATAGGTTTTGATGATATGTTAGTGGTAGGCCTATCAAAGATTAAATCTAATAATTAAAGGTACAATTTGTTAGAAAGTTTGATATGAAGAACTTGAGACCAATAAATAAAATTTTAGATATACAAGTTCACTAGACTGAAAGATAAGAAAATTTGACTTTCTTAGAAAAATTACATACTGAAAGTGTTGAGATATTTGAATATGCAAGATTGAAAGCAAATTGTTACCCAACTTTATATCAATAATAATTTATCTTTAAGTATGATTCTTGTATATGATATGTATCAATGGTGAGAAGTTTTGTGTATACCATGACTTGTACAAGATTATACATTACATAAGCAATATAAGTGGTTAGTATTTCATGACAAATCATAGTTGAGAGTATTTGAGTACTATTAAGAGGACTATTAGATACATAAAATGAATATCAAATGTTGCATTATGTTTGAAGGATCATAATTGGTTATTATCATACTTTGTTGATTCAAAATTTGTAAGTGATCTTAATAAAATGAGACATAGTGACTATGTGTGGTTATGCATGTTATAAGATATTGTAACTTTGTCTACTATTAAAGTTAAGCATGTAAGGAAACAATATAGATTAAAAAATTAATAGAAGAACTTCCACACATAAAACAAAGGATTGTTGTAATTATAATAATTAGAGTGTCTTGCATGTTACAAACAATCTTATCTCTCATTCTAAAATAAAACACTTTAGTATACAATATCACTTTGTCCAGCAGAAAAAAATAATATTAATATGAAAAAAATTCACATAAATAAAAACTTAACCGATAATTATGAGACAAGTTTATACGAGGTTCTAGTTGTGAACTATATAAGAAAAAAAGTTTGATAAATAATAATGAATAATTTAATCAAAATCTCAAAAAAGTATATTATAGTATTTATTTTTCTTATTATAAAAAATGTACAATATTTATTTTATATAACACACTATATTCATTTCTTTTTATTTACCATTATTTAAAATTAAAAGAGAAAAAAATGTTATCTTAATAATAGTATTTTTTTTAAGAAAAATTATTATTGTTTATTTTTTAAAATTTAAAAAAATATTATAATTTTTTTTATAAAATTATATTATTATCTGTTATTAATTTTATTCTCCTTTTTATCTTTTATTTTAGTTAAAAGTTTTTATATTGTTATTCTATACCGAACGCTGACAAGTTGTTAAAAAAACTTATTTTATTCTAATATAGTATATTAACTTTCCTTATTTCTTACCTAACTGCTTAAAATAATAAAATTTATTTTAAAAAAAAATCACACTTTTAATATTTTTTAATGTGTGAATTAAAATAAATCATAATTTAAGAGGAATATATATATATATATATATATATATATATATATATATAAAAAGAAAGAGTGGGAGAAATAATTAACTATAAAATATTCTTAGCATTTCATATTAATAATATCACATAACATAATTATGTATGTCACTTTTTGTCATATAATTTAAAATTCAAATATTTTTTAAACGAAAGAAAGGTAAAAATATTCCTAATGAATCACGGTATAACAAATGAAAAAAATAAAGAAAAAAAAACTTGATTTTTTTAATCTTTATATGGTGACTATTTTTATATAACAATAATTATTATGAAGATATATTTCCCATTGTGCTTTATGAAATATACATTCAACATTTATGGTAACATGGAACTGCAATAACATTAGTCTTATAGAATTAGAGGTTTTAAGGATAATCTAATATGAGTTTGATAGATTAAAACGAAGTTAATTTTATATATTATTTTCAGGATGTTTTAAACTTGGACACAAAGAACAAAAACTTTGGAAAATAAAAATGAAGAAGAGAAATTGACATGGAGATCATTCCGAGATCTAACTACAAATTGGGTAAACTCTCGTGTTAAAACATTTATAACATACTACACCAGAAAACATTTACAACAGTTTTACAAGAAGATCCAGTAAGGCGAATGGAAAATTTGGTATCTTATATACACATTTATAATTTTAGTTTTCTAGAAATTAATAATCATTAAATGTCTATTTGTATATTTACAATTTGTCTTTCTACCTTTTAATATTTTTTTACTTTTTCATATTATTTTATTATTTATTAATAATATCTTATTTGACCTCTCTCAAAATGAATAATCATGATTTGTCACTAAGAGAATAATTATCTATGGATTGTAATATGTGGGTAATTCCTATAGATTGTGTCCGTAATCCGTAGATAATTATCCACGGACACAATCCATAGGTAATTACTCACGAGACAACATTACCTACGGACAGTAATTCCGTAGGTAAATTACCTACGACCATATTACTTACGAATTTTTTTCGTTAAAAATCTATAGGTAAAATGACATTACCTACGAATTTTTATCATTACCTACGGATTTTTGTCGTAGATAATACAAATTTTTTTGTAGTGAAATGTTCCCTTCAATTGTTTGGGATATATATATATATATATATATATATATATATATATATATATATATATATATATATATACGGATGACTCCACATGGTACTGTAGTTATGCAGATTGCCTTTGCACAGTAGTTACACGAACAATTTTTGCATTGTAGTCGCACAGGCGGTCTCTACATTGTAGTCACGAACTAGAAAGATCAAGTTTCCTCAAAGCCTATAAAGGGCCCATAAGGTAGTATAAATAGGTGATACTTTTAAGGTAAGGATACAAACATTAACTTTCATTTATTTGTTCATTTTACTGACTTGAGTGTCAAAGTGTCTTTGGTAGGGACACTAGTTACACCCCTCACTAAGGAATCACGCACAAGAGCAAGGACGTGGGTATTTATCGGCACGCCATCTAGAATGCGAAGCCAAGTCACCATTCGACATGAGTTTTTTTATCTTGCAAGAACATTTGACACTCACTGTGGGACCAATAAAAGGTCCTAAGAAGATATTGTGACAACAAGGAACATTACAAGTGACGAAAGACCATCAATGGGAGAAGAGAAACATATGAGTGAGGTTACCTTCATAGCAGAACTGAGAAACGAATTGCAGAACTTTAAAAGATAGAGCGTTGAAGAACTTGACGCCCTTAGAAAGGAGAATGTCTATATATGCTAAAAGCTAAATGAGCAAGAAGGAGCTTCTCGACAATATCAACCCAAAAACGATGATGTCAGATGCTCTATCAACATGCAAATTCGAGAAAGGGGAAGCCAACAATAACCCAAGGATAGCAACCCACACGACCATGCAACCCTTGTCGCAGCTCAGGGGGTTCCGGAGGCACCCCTTTGTGGATGACATCATGGAGACACTCTACCCCCTTGCTTGGAAGAACATAACTATCGAGAGATACGATAGATCAAATGACCCAGATGAGCACGTCGATGTGTATGTGTCGACCTATACACCACGGAAGATGCTATCTTCTGCCTAGTGTTCCCCACCTCCCTCAAGGGACTGGCCTTAAGTTGGTTCAGGCGAATTCCCCCAAATAACATTGACTGCTTCGAGATGTTAGTGACAAAATTTGGAATGCATTTCACCACTAGCCGTCCTATCATCTCACGTCCATAATGCTTGTAAACTTCTAACAAGATAAAGGTGAGTCACTACTAGCCTTCATGGAGAGTTTTGACAAGGTAGCACTCAATATATGAAACCTTAACCCGAAGGTGACACTCCATCACATGGTCACGACCTTAAGGCTGAGACCATTTTTGGACAATCTTTGCAAAAAGATTGTAGTGAGTCTAGACGAGCTAAGAAATCGAGCTGCCAAACTCATGTAGTTGGAAGAATTGAAGGAATTTCGGAACCAGGTGAGGGTTGAAACCGAGGAGAGAAGGAATGTCGATAGGAAAAAGGAAAAATGTTCCCTATAGATAAGATCGAAAGAGACCCATAGACCCAAATTTTTGCGATACACCCCTTGAACACCAACAGAGCTAGGGTGCAAGAGGAAGCTCTTAATACGAATCTCATGCCCACACCAAGAAAGGTTCCCACCCCCCTAATGCTGACCACAGTAAGCATTGTCGATACCACCACAACTATGAGAGAATCGCGCTAAAAGACAAGATAGAGGAGCTCATACAAGTTAGACACTTTCAAAGATTCATTGAAACAAGGGGGGCAAAAGGGAAGATACCCACCAAGGGATGAGCATCGTCGCGAACAAGTTAGTAACGAACAAAACTGGCATCCAAAAGGGCTTAATGACGAAAAAAAAGACTAGCCCCTAAGGACATACAGTCTGTCAAGGCAACAATAGTTGACCTGAGGAGGAAGATGCCCCCGATAACCTTTACTGATAAGGACTTCCAAGTCATAGATCCTCGACAAGATGACCTAATGGTGATTATGGTAGAAGTGACAAATTTTGCCATTAAGAAAACGCTGGTTGATCAAGGCAACTAAGTGGACATTATTGAAAAACGTTCAAGCAGCTCGAACTTTAGGAGGAAGCGATCCATCTGTATGATGATCAGATAGTGGGGTTCGCGGGAGAAAGGGTAGACACCAAGGGGCTTCATTGATCTATTCATTGAGTTTAGAGAAGGCATCACTGACTACTGAACAATCACGATTCGGTACATTATCTTAGATGCACATGCATCTTACAATATTATTCTTGAAAGACAGTCCCTCAACACCCTGGGAGCCATAGTGTCCATCCCTCACTTGGCCATGAAGTTCCTGTCGTTGTTGGGAATTGTGATCGTCCATATAAACCAAAGAGTAGCAAGGGAGTGCTATGCTACAAGGATAAAACTAGCACCAAGTGTTGAGTCGCATGTACAAGAAGGTAACTCAGCAACATTCATCGACTTAGATCCTCGAATTTGTAACGACTATCGAGTCGAAACATGAGAGGAGATAATGACTCTACAACTTGGACCGAAGACCCAGGTCACCAAAATGGGATTAGACATGGCAATGGGGTGAGGGCGGGTTTTGCCTCCCTGACCCCCATCCCCAACTTTTTTAACTGTCGCCGCCCGCGCCCCAAATCTCTGTTGAAGTTAAAAATTAAGTCTCCATCCTCGTCCTTGTTGGGTTTTAGGTTTTCCCGCCTATGCTCCATCCCCGATCTACATTATTTTTAAAAGAATAATTATACTTAGAATGAATTAATTTTAATATTTTTATGTATTTTTTATATACAAATAAATATTTATAATTTGTAATTATTATTAATTAAATATATATTTTAATTTATTATATTTATATTAAAATATGTATATAAAAGAAATATTTAATCATTTTTTCTTTATAAGATATAGAATACTTATATTATTATTATTATTATTATTATTATTTAAATATTTAATTACATATATAAGTTAATTTTTTGTAAGTTGTCATTTAAAAATATGAAATATATAGTTTATAAGAAAATGTTTAATAAGTTAATTCTTATTTAATTAGTTCTTAAATTATCAATTTTTTTAATCCTTTAAAATACTTTTATTAAGATAAAATTTGATATATGACAAATAAGAAAATAAAATCCAAAAAATATGACATAATAAAACTTAATAACAATAGATTATAAATAAAATAATATTAGTTACTACTAAGATTCATGTAAAATATTTAGAAAAATTTAAAGAAGAACAAAAAATTAACTTTTTGTTCGTCAAATTGTTTGAAAAGATTGAAAAGAAAAAACAAATTAATTGGTGTCGGTGGGTCACCAATTTATTGGGACCATACTGACTAAGTTAAAAAGAAATATGAATATGTTTCTTTATGAGCTACTGACCCATTATAGGATTATTTTTATTTGCATCTGAGTCCTTTAGGACATAGAGAGAATAGAAGACAACAAGACAGAGAACAAAGAAGAGGGTCTCTAGTGAGATACAGAAGAAGCCACTACACAAATAGAAGAACATGTTATTCAGAGTAACTCCGTGTAGCAAAATTAGCTCGGAGAAGAGGTTATGTTGTTCTCATTATTTGGTTCTCTATTGTCTTTTTAGATACTTGTTAGGATTATCTGTTATCCCACCTTATTGTGAATAAAAAGTGTTTTTTTTATCCTTGGTGACTCCAAGAGAACTTGTGTTGTACCCATTAATTATTATTAGTGGAGTTTTTTTCGGACTAGGTTTTGTGGGTTTTTCCTTCACATAAAGGGTTTTCCCACTTTAAAAATCTGGTGTCTTCTTATTTCTTGATATTCTATTTTTGGTACACACTATCATTTATCTATTAATTGATATTTTTGGAGCTTACTATCATTTATATAGGGAAAAGGAAATTTTTGGGTTTTGCTTTCACGTACTATAATTTTGGTATCTTCCCCAACAACTGGTATCAGAGCTCCGGTTAGGGGTTCTGGTTTGTGCTGTGAAAATGAGAGATAGTGATGGTACTGGAACTATGATTAAATTGGATTATGCTAATAACTCAATATATGAAAATCTTGAATGGAAGATTTATTATTTTGCAAAGACCTATATGATCCTATTGAGGAGAAAGGTATTAAACCAGATGATAAATCTGAAGGAGATTGGAAGAAGTTAAATAGGAAGAATATTGGTATGATTATACAATGGATAAACCAATCTATTTATCATCATGTGTCTAGTGAGAATCTGACTTACAACTTATGGAAGAAATTAAGTGAGTTATTTGAGTCTAAATATTCTTTGAATAAGGAATTCCTAATTAGGAAACTTGTAAATTTGAAATACAAGGATGGTTCCTCTATGGTAGAACACCTGAGTAGTTTTCAAGATATGGTGGATCAATTAATCACCATGAAGGTTGAGTTGGATGATAAGCTACTTGCATTGTTATTGCTTAGCTCATTACTAGACAGTTGGGAGACATTAATGGTATCTTTGATTAATTTTTCTCCTAATGGAAAATTAACTTTTGACATAGTCAAGGATAATCTTTTAAATGAAGAAACTAGGAGGAAAGGAAGTTTTCAGGTTAACTCCTCTACTCAAAATCTGGTTTTAGAGTCAAGGGGAAGAAATCAATATAGAAATTCTCATAGATTTTATAACTGTAAAAAGTCAAGAGAAAAGTCAAAAGACAGGAAAAATATCACATGTTTCCATTGCAATAAATTAGGACATATGATCAAAGACTACAGGCTCCTCAAGAGAGAAAGATCAAGAGATAAAGACAAGAGAAATAATAATAAAAGAGAAGATAGAGATAAAGACATTATTGCAGTTGTATCTGATGGTGAAGTTATTATTATTTATGATGATGAATATGTTAATCTCACATGTTAAGAGTATGAATGAATTGTTGATTCTGCTACCTCGTTTCATGAGATTTTGGGGATGTGAAAATGGGAACTCAAGGGGTAATCCAGGTTGTTAGCATTGGAGATATTTGGATAGAGACTAATACCAGATGTAAGTTGCATCTAAAGAATGTCAGACACATCCCCAATATACACCTCAGCTTGATCTCAATACAGGTACTTGATGAAGATGGTTATCATAACTATTTTGGTGATGGAAGATGGAAATGCACTGAAGGAACATTGGTGGTAGCAAAAGGAGAGAAACAAAATACTCTATATTGGACATCAATAAAGTTGTCTGCACCTCAAGTAAATGCAATTGAAGATCGTTCTACAGAATTATGGCATAAAAGACATGATCACTTGAGTGAGAAGGGTCTTAATACTCTTGCAAGTCAAGGGTTACTTTCTTTTAAAGGTACATCTCTTGAAAATTGTTCTGATTGCCTTATTGGCAAACAACATAGAGTTTCCTTTCACAGTTATCCTCTACATAGAAGACCACATATATTGGATTTAGTTCACATTGATGTTTGCTCTATGGATGCTAAATCAATTAGTAGTTGCACTTATTTTGTTACATTTATTGATGACCATTCTATAAAGGTTTAGGTTTTTGTTTTGAAATCTAAAGAACAAGTACTTGATGTGTTCAAGCATTTCCATGCAAGTGTTGAAAGAGAAACTGACAAGCTGATGAAATGTGTTAGAGCAAATAATGGTGGTGAATTTAGAGGTCCATTTAAGCACTATTGCAAGGAGCATGACATCAAGCTTGAGAAGACAATTCCAAAGACCCCTCAACATAATGGCATTACAAAGAGAATGAATCACAGAATTAATGATATAATCAGGTGCATGCTCTCATGCAAAGTTGCCCAAAGCCTTTTGGGGTGAGGCATTAAGAACTGTAGTGGACTTGATTAATCTATCTCTATCCATTCCTCTTAATGATGATGTCTCTGAGAGTGGTGGAAAGAGAAAGATGTTTTTTATAATCATTTGAGGGTATTTGGTTGTTAAGCATTTGTCCACATCCCTAGAGATGAAAGATCTAAACTTGATGGGAAGTCTAAACAATGTATTTTTTTGGGTTACGATTGTGATAATTTTGGTTATAGATTTTGGGATCGGTTAATAATAAGATTGTTAGAAGCTGAGATGTTATTTTTCTTGAAGATTAGACCATTGGAGATATTGACAAGAAAGAAAACTCAAGACATGTTTCTCTTGAGTGCATTGATGTTGACCATAAACCTCCTACCAGTGTTATTAATCATGAGGGAGATGTGAATGCAAATTTGGAGAATGTAGATAATATGTCTAGGACTCAAGCCAATGAACCAACTGAATAAGTTCTTCTTGAACCTCCTATGGAACCTCAGTTAAGAAGATCTACTAGAGAAATTCATCCTTTTCAAAAATATCCACCTTATCAGTTTGTGTTGCTAACTGATGGGGGAGAGCCTAAAAGCTATGAAGAAGCTATGCTACATGAAGAGAAAGACAAGTGGTATAAAGCCATGTAAGAAGAGATGAAATCTTTACATGAGAATCACACATTTGAGTTGGTGAAGTTCCCTCAAGACAAGAGAACACTTAGAAATAAATGGGTGTTCAAATTGAAACTGGAGGAGAATAACTCACAGCCAATATATAAATCAAGGTTGGTGGTGAAAGGATTTAGTCAGAAGAAAGGTATTGATTTTGAAGAAATATTTTCATCTTTGATAAAAATGTCTTCAATTAGAGTTATACTTGACTTAGCAGCAAGTTTAAATTTAGAAGTTGAACAACTTGATGTGAAAACAACCTTCTTTTATGGTGACTTGGAGGAAGAGATCTATATAGAGCAACTTGAAGGTTTCACAATCAAAGGTAAAGAGAAGCTTGTTTGTAGGCTAAGAAAGAGTTTGTATGAACTCAAATAAGCTCCAGGGTAATGGTATAAGAAGTTTGACTCCTTTATGAAGGATCACATGTATGATAAAACCTCTTCTGATAATTGTGTTTTTCTTAAGAAATTTTCTGATGGAAGATTTATTATCCTCTTTCTTTATGTCGATGACATGCTGATTGTTGCTCATGATGTGAGAGAGATTCAAATCCTTAAAAGAGAATTGAACAAGTCCTTTGCAATGAAGGATTTAGGTTCTACAAAGCAAATCCTTGGCATGAAAATTATTCGTGATAGGAAGAATGGAAAATTATGGCTATCACAACAAAAATATATTGAGAAGATATTAGAGAAATTTAATATGGGTAATTCTAAATCTGTCAGCACTCCACTTGCAAGTCATTTTAAGTTAAGCTTAAAGCAGTGTCCTACAAGTGAGAAAGAGAAAGAAGAAATGTAGAAAATTCCATATTCATCTGTAGTTGGTAGTTTAATGTATGATATGGTGTGTACATGGCCAGACATTGTTCATACTGTTGGTGTTTTTTAGTCATTTCCTTGCTAGTCCAGGAAAAGAGCACTGGATAGCTGTGAAATGGATACTTAGGTACCTCAAAGGTACTTTTAGAGAGTGTTTATGCTTTGGAAATGATAAGCCTGTGTTAAATGATTATACAAATGCAAACATGGCTGGTGATGTAGATTCTAAGAAGTCTACTTCTAGATATGTTGCTCTTGAAGGGGAGCAGTGTCATGGCAGTCCAGATTACAAAAATATGTTGCTCTATCTTCTATAGAGGCAGGATATATTACTATTACAAAAGCTACAAATGAACTCTTGTGGATGCAAAAATTCCTATAGGAGTTAGGACTTTCACAAGGAAAATATGTTTTGTATTGTGATAGTCAAAGTGCAATCCATCTCAGAAAGAACTTGATCTTTCATTTAAGGTCAAAGCGTATTGAGGTCAGATATCATTAGATCTGTCATATGTTGGAGATGAAGGAATTATCATTGGAGAATATCCATACAAATGAGAATGACTCAGATATAATGACAAAATTCTTACCTACTGGAAAATTTGCTAGCTGCAAGGAGAAAGTAGGTTTGGTCAACTTGATTCTTTCCTTCCACCTTATTACTAAATTCCTAAATTTCCTACAAGGTTCTAACCTTAAAGATCCTAAATTACTCCTTGTGATTCATATCACAACTATAACCCCAATTAATTGGTGAGGGGGAGATTTGTCAGGTGGGTCACCAATTTATTGGGACCATACTGGCTAAGTTAAAAAGAAATATGAATATGTTTCTTTATGGGCTACTGACCCATTATGGGATTATCTTTATTTGCATCTAAGTCATTTAGGACATAAAGAGAATAGAAGACAACAAGACATAGAACAGAGAAGAGGGTCTCTAGTGAGATATAGAAAGAAGCCATCAAAAGAACGTGTTATTCAAAGTAACTTCGTGTAGTGAAATTAGCTCGAAGAAGAAGTTTTGTTGTTTTCATTACTCTGTAGTTGGTTCTCTATTGTCTTCTTAGATACCTGTTAGGATTATATATTATCCACCTTATTGGTGAAGAGAAAGTGTTCTATTGATCCTTGGTGACTCCAAGAGAACTTGTATTGTACCCATTAATTATTATTAGTGAAATTTTTTGTCGGACTAGGTCTCGTGGGTTTTTCCTTCACATTGAGGTTTTTCCCACGTTAAAATTTGGTGTCTTCTTATTTCTTGATATTCTATTTTTGGTACAAACTATCATTTATTTGTTACTTGATTTTTCGGAGCCTACTGTCATTTGTATAGGGAAAAGGAAATTTTTGGGTTTTGCTTTCACTTGCTGTAATTTTGGTATCTTCTCGAACAACTAGTATCAGAGCTTCGGTCAGGGGTTCTGGTTTGTGCTCTAAAAGTGGGAGATAGTGATGATGTTGGAACTATGATTAAGTTGGATTCTTCCAATTACTCAATATGGAAATCTCGAATGTGCTATAAAAATGGGAGATAGTGATGATGTTGGAACTATGGTTAAGTTGGATTGTTCTAATTACTCAATATGAAAATCTCGAATGGAAGATTTATTATTTTGCAAAGACCTATATGATCCTATTGAGGAGAAAGGTATTAAATCAGATGATAAATTTGAAGGAGATTGGAAGAAGTTAAATAGAAAGACTATTGGTATGATTAGACAATTGATAGACCAATCTGTTTATCATCATGTGTCTAGTGAGACTCTGTGAGTTATTTGAGTCTAAAAATTCCTTAAATAAGATATTCCTGATTAAGAAACTTAAATTTGAAATACAAGGATGGTTCCTCTGTGCCATAACACCTGAGTGTTTTCAGAATATGGTGAATCAATTAATTACCATGGAGATTGAGTTGGATGATGAGCTACTTACATTGTTATTGCTTAACTTATTACTAGACAGTTAGGAGACATTAATGGTATCTTTGAGTAATTCTGCTCCTAATGGAAAATTGACTTTTGACATGGTCAAGGATAGTCTTTTAAATGAAGAAACTAGGAGGAAAGGAAGTTTTCAGGTTAACTCCTCTACTCAAAATGAAGCTTTGGTTTTAGAGTAAAGGGGAAGAAATCAATATAGAAACCAAACGATGTGGATGTCAATGTCGTCCTTGTCAAGAAACCAAACGGAAGGTGGCACATATGCACCAATTACACGGACTTGAATTGGGCATCTCCCAAAAATGCATAGTCTGTCCCTAATATTGACCGACTTGTAGACAGTGCGGCGTGTCACAAGATACTCACTCGGTGAACTACTACAACGAGGTAATTCCTTTTGACCTGAAGAACATAGACACAACATACCAAAGGCTTATGAACAAAATTTTAAAGGAATGCATTAGAAAAAACATGGAGGTATGTTGATGACATGGGGTGAAGTTAGACACATGCTAGGAAAACCTAATAAACATGTTTGAGGTCTTCTCGACCTTGCAAAAGTATAATATACGTTTGAACCTAGAAAAATGTGTTTTTTGTGTAGAGGGAGGAAAGTTCTATAGAAACTATGCATGCATGCATGCAGAAGAATAAATGGAAACCCACGTACTTTATGTAAAAGATGGAAGAACGTATTTATACACAGTACAGAAACAAAAAAAATGAAAGCAACGTAAAACAGTATTAACTGTTTTCAGTTTTTTTGACTTATTTCTAACACACCCCCTTAAGTCAAACAGGTTTTACAACTCCAATAGATTGTCTCAGATACCTAAACCTCTCCCCTTTTAATGCTTTGGTAAAGATATTTGCCAACTGAACCTCAGATTTACAGTAAGCGACTTCAAGCTTCTCTTGATTGACTTGCTCCCTCAAAAAATGGAACCTGGTTTCAATGTGTTTGCTCCTACCATGAGCAGCAGGATGTTTTGCTAAGTCTATAGCAGATTTATTGTCCACCATTAATTTTGGACAGCAATTCATCTTCACTTTTAACTCTTCTAAGAGCATTGCTAACCAAGCAGCTTGGCACGCAGCTTGAGAAGCAGAAATGTACTCTGCTTCACAAGAGGAAAGAGCTACAACAGGTTCTTTCACGGAATTCCATGAGACAGGTGACCCGCAGAGGAAAAATATGTATCCAGCAGTGGACTTCCTATCAATCTGATCTCCGCACCAATCAGCATCTGCGTACCCCTTCAGTTCAACACTTCCTTCGCACCCTTTATTTGTAAACAACAAGCCAAGATTCTTTGTCCCTTGCACATAACGCATGATATGTTTCACAGCATTCATGTGGGTTTGTTTAGGTTCCTGCATGAATCTACTCACTATTCCAACTGCAAAACTTAGGTCAGGTCTTGTACAACACAAATACCTCAAGCACCCAACCATTTTCCTGAATTCTGATTCATCCACAGATTCCTCATCTTCATTCTTTCCCAACTTCAACCCTGTTTCCATCGGCCGCGGTGTAGTTGCTATGTTGCAGTCTTGAAGCTTGAACCTGCTCAACAGGTCTTTCGCATATTTTGCCTGGTGCATTAACATTCCATGATCTGTCTGCATGAATTCAATCCCCAAAAAATAATTGAGTTCCCCCAAGTCACTCATTTCAAACTCAGTGGTCATCTGATGTTTGAACTGATTGATATATTCCGCTTTACTTCCTATGACAAGCATGTCATCTACGTATAGGCATACAAGTAATTTTTCTTCTTGACCATTGCTGATCCAATAGTTCACGTATAAGCCTTGCTCCGTGGTGCATCTTTCAAAGCCAATCTGATGCATAAACTGATCAATTCTTTTGTTCCAAGCACGTGGGGCTTGCTTCAAGCCATAAAGAGCTTTGATTAACTTGTAAACTTTCAGTTTATCATCCTTAACCTCAAATCCTGGCGGTTGAGTTACGTATACCTCCTCTTCAAGCAACCCATTTAGAAAAGCTGCTTTTACATCTAGCTGATGCATTCTCCACTTGTTTATTGTTGCAATAGCGATAATTACTCGGATTGAATCAAGTCTAGCAACGGGTGCATATATTTCTCCAAAGTCAGTCCCAACCTTTTGCAAATATCCTTTAGCCACTAACCTGACTTTATGCCTTATCACCTCTCCCTTGGGATTTACTTTCACCTTGAATACCCACTTCAGTGCTATGGGCCTTTTATGCGGTGGAAGATTAACCAATCTCCACGTTCCATTACGTTCAATGGACTTTATCTCCTCACACATCGCTTTTCTCCATTTCTCATCATGCATAGCATCCTCAAACTCCACAGGCTCCGCCTCTGCTACCAATGCAAAATGCACTAGGTTTCCTTCTTCAGTAACAACACCAAACATCTCATAATCTCTGAAGTGAGTTGGTTGTTGTCCTTGACGCTGGGATCTTCGAAGCTGCTGAACATCTTCTTCGGGTTCAATCTCACCAGAATTTGCTGCATCATCAGGTTCTAGCGCAATAATTGGGACCACCTCTGCTGCCTTATTCACCTTATTTGTCTCCCATTCCCAACCAGAGGCTTCATCAAAAACTACATTTCTGCTGATAGTTACACTCTTGGTTTCGGGGTTAAACAGCTTATACCCTCCAGTAGTGTGATAACCAATCATCACCATAGGCTTTCCTTTGTCGTCTAATTTGGTTCGCTGCACTTCGGGCACTTTATGGAAACACAGGGAACCAAAAACTCGCAGATGCTTGACATCTGGCTTCTGTTTTGACCATGCTTCTTCTGGTGTAACTCCCTCCAACCTCTTCGTAGGTGTGCGATTTAGAATATAGGTTGCTGTTGCAATTGCTTCTCCCCACATATACATAGGCACGTTTTTACTTTTGAGCATACATCGGGCCATGTTGAGGAGAGTTCTATTTCTCCTCTCAGCGGTTCCGTTATGTTGCGGTGTGTGAGGCAGTGTAACCTCGTGTGTGATTCCCATTTCAGTCAGGAAGTTTTGAAACTCCAGTGAGTTGTACTCTCCCCCTCCATCAGACCGTAGTCGCTGTATCATGCAACCACTCTGTTTTTCAACGAGATTCTTGAACCTCCTGAATGTGTCAGAGACCTCGTTTTTTCGCTTTAGGCAGAACGTCCACAACTTCCTAGTGTAATCGTCCGTGAAGGTCACAAAGTATCGACTACCCCCGGGTGTTTCCACAGGCAATGGTCCGCAAAGATCAGAATATACCAGTTCTAACTCCTTCATTGTTTTGGTGGCAACAAATTTGCTGAACTTATTCTTCGTTTGCTTGCATTACACACAGTCATGACACGCTTCTTCTGGCACAGACACGCGAGGCATCCCTTCAACCATTCCTTTAACGCTCAGTTCACTCAAATTTTTGAAGTTCAAGTGACCAAAGCGTAAGTGCCACAACCACTCTTCTCTGTTCACTGCAGCTGCAAAACACTTATGGTTTAACGTAGTTATTTTTACCTTGAACGTACGATTGGATGATAATGCAACACAAATGACAAGCTTCTTTGTTTGATCATAGACCCGTAGAGAATTCTCCTCCAGAACCATCTTGAACCCTTTCTGCATTAACTGGCCAAGACTTAGCAAATTGGTTCGTAACCCAGGGACATACAGGACGTCGTCGACTATAACTTCTTCTCCTTCGAGGCTTCTTAACACGACTCGTCCATTCCCTTCTGCATGCAAACAACTGTCGTCTGCAAATCGCACCCGTTCTTGAGTCTCATTACTTAATTTCACAAACCACTCCCTCCAGCCAGTCATATGGGTAGAACACCCAGAATCAAGATACCAAGCATCATCATCATTATCTTCGTTCTTGGTCTGAACCATGAGTATGACAGCTTCAGAATCGGACGACTCTTCTTGTGCGAGATTTACCTGGGACAGAGATTTGGGTTTGTTTTTCGCTCCATCACCATGCCAGCAGTCGCGTGCGAAGTGACCATACTTCTGGCAGTTATAGCATTTCACTCGCTTTTTGTTAAACACCTTGTCTTTACTCACATTCCCGCCCTGTTTTGATTCACCTTCTTTCGACTCTGGATCAATCTTCTTCTTGGATTTGTGACCCTTCTTGGTATCTTTCTTTGGCTTCGATGATGTTCTTGCTTGAAGAACCAACTCCTGATACGATTTGCGATCACTCATGCGCAGTTCGTGAGCCTCCAACGAGTGCTGTAATTCTTGAATACTCAGCTTGTCGATGTCCTTTGTTTCTTCAATTGTGATAACAAGATGATCGAACTTTGGATGCAAAGAACGAAGAATCTTGTTTACCACATGTTCTTGAGACAATGTCTCGTTACAGCTTTTCATGGCGTTAACCACACTCTGAACTTTGTTGAAGTAACTCGCCACAGATTTGTTATCCTCCATTATCAAGAACTCAAAGCTTCTACGTAGGGCCTGCAACTTTACTCGCTTGTGCTTGTCACTATCTCCGTAAGTCTTGATGAGAATCTCCCATATTTCTTTAGCCGTGTCAGCCATTGAAATTTTGTTAAAGATCTCAGAATTCACACATTGATATAGCAAATACCTAGCTTTGCTATCCATCTTCTGCATCTGTTTGTAATTCCTCTTTTCTTCGTCTGATGCCTTGCTACCGGGATCAATGACACCATCTTCGATCACTTCGGCCATATCTTGGAATCCAAACACCGCGTGCATTTTGATTTTCCAGTCATCAAAACAGCTTCCATCGAACATGGGTAACCCTCCAGGAATGAATCCACTAAGTCCAGCCATGATTTTGAACTTCACACGTACGTGCTTCACAAAGAGCACCCTAACACGCCACACACAGTATGGACTGGAAATCCCTTCACTAAACCGTTCTGGCTCTGATACCATATAGAAACTATGCATGCATGCAGAAGAATAAATGGAAACCCACGTACTTTATGTAAAAGATGGAAGAACGTATTTATACACAGTACAGAAACAAAAAAAATGAAAGCAACATAAAACAGTATTAACTGTTTTCAGTTTTTTTGACTTATTTCTAACAAGTTCTTGGGGTTCATGTTGACACATAAAGGAATAGAAGCTAACTTCGATAAATGTCAGGCATTGATTGAAACAAGAAGTCGGTAAAACACGAAGGAGGTGTAATGAGTGGTCAGACAACTGACGGGCCTCTCCCAATTCATATCCAAGTTGGCAGAAAAAACAAAACCTATTATTTGGTTGATAAGAAATCACAAGGTTTTAAATGGAGCGAACAGTGCAAGATGACGTTCCAGGAAATCAAAAGGTTCCTAGCATTGCCTTCGATATTGAACAAGCTGACAGGGTGTTCTATCATAAGCACTGTCCTGGTCCAAGATGAGTTGGGGAAGCAAAAGTCGGTGTATTACATTAGTGGCATATTGCAAGACACAGGAATACAATACCAACTGGTTGAGAAGGTAGTGGTGGTCGTAATAACCGCTGTAAGAAGACTTCTACAATATTTCCAAAGTCACCACATCATTGTAGCCAAAATGCTGAAGAAGCCAAAACTTGTTAGGAGGATGATTGTGCGGTAAATTGTGTTGTCCGAATTTAGTATAAAGTACGAGGCATGGGGGGCAATCAAAGCACAATGCTTGGTCAACTTTGTAAATGAGCTCAGGTCGGTCAACAAGGAGGAAGACTCATGGTGTATAGTACTCAATTCAAAAGGAGGGGAGCATGAATAGTCCTTGAAGAACCGAATGGTGTGCTAATCGAGCATCCTTGCAGTTTTAATTAAAAACATCCAACAATCAAGTGAAGTACGAGGCTTTAATTGTCGGACTTTTGCTTGTGAAGGAGGTGGGAGAATCATGGCTAGAAGGTAGAATAGACTCTCAAATCACAATTGAGCATCTATCAGGAAAATTTTTAGTAAAGGACCCCTTACTATCGCTATATTACAACCATGTCCTCAACCTTTTGGTCGAATTCCGAGACAATTTGACACATTCATCGGGAAGACAACGCATGCATGGGCCTACCATTAAAGCTAGCTATCACGAAGAAGAAGGGAGCACACAAGATGGTCATCCAATTAACATTAACGACCCTTTTGGTCGACAAGGGGGAATGTTTTGGTAATCTATGACACATTGAATAAGATGACCCCAACAATAGCATACTTATAGGACGACACGCTACCTAAGAACGCTCTTCAAGCACAAAGGATTAGAAGATTGTATGCTCGGTACGTGCTGCTCGGAACAAAGCTATATAGATGAGGTTTCATGTCACCTATGCAAAAATACATTTCTCCACCCAAGCCGACAACATGTTGAACAAGCTCCACCATGGAGTATGTGGATTACATGCATATGGAAGAAGCATGGTAGCAACGATACTGATGTTAGAATCGCGCAGCGGAATATTTACGTTTCTGGACAAAATCTAAGAGGGGGGTGAATTGGATTCTTAACAAAAATTAGGGTTTTAAAATTTTTTCCAAATTTTACCGATTAAAATGTTGTGTAAAGTAAATAGAGCAAGGATAGAGTCTTACACAGATGATTTATACTGGTTCAAATCAAAAGACCCTACGTCCAGTTGCTAATCACTCAAACAGAGGATTAACGCTGTCACTATAATCACAGTTTTACAAACAGATAACAATTGAAAAGATAAGGTAACGAAAACACCTCTCTTGAATCACACAAGAGATGAAGAACAACTTTCCGTAGAGACGGCACAACACACAATCCACCAAGAAAACCCACTTAGTGATTCTTATCGCTTCTAGCCCACACTAGGTTCCAAAAGCCTCTTTTTCCTCCAACAAATAACTCTCTGGCAATCACAATTCTCAACTTTTGCTTGAAAAAGATTGTTCAATTTGCAGAGAGCCTTAGAGAACCTTAAGTAGACGAATTAGGGTTTGGGAATTGGGGATTTTCGAAACCTGATGAATTGGGACTAGGGTTTTCGAAACTTGGTCTAATTTTGAAATTCAAAACACATATCTAACTGAAATAATCGATTATCTTGAGTGTTAATCGATTATTATAGAGCCAAAATCAACAGGAACCCATAACCACATGTGTTAATCGATTATTTGACCTGTTAATCGATTAACAACCTTGTTAATTGATTAACAGGAGCTTTAATCGATTATTCCAGAGAGCTGATACAAAAAATGGTTTTTCTCTCTGTAATAATCGATTATCCTGTCTTTTAATCGATTAAACCAGTGTGTTTTTGATAAAAATGAGTTTTTGAAGCTTCTAAAGAGTAGACTATGTGCTGACTATCTTAGACTCTAATATTACAGACTCAAAATCATCAAAACAGAGTTATTACATCATATTACAAGTCTTCAAATCTTTACGCCCTTTGTTCTTGAATCATCATCAAAATCTACAGGCTTGATATCCATGTATGTTCAACATTCATATCCTTGTATGTTTCAACAATCTCCCCCTTTTTGATGATTATCGAATTTTCTTTTAAAGCTCTGTAATAACCTGTTTTATCTGTCACACTAACAAAAACATTAAACATACCAGATAATTTTTAATAAACATAATAAGAGGCTTTAAATAAATTTCTCCCCCTATTTTAATTATGATAAAAAAGAAATTGAAAGCTCCCCCTCAATAGATGCATAATTTAAAAAATAACTCCCCCTCAAACAAAACAAAGAAATAAAAATTTTATTTCATAAAGAAATGTCATTACAAACAAAGAGATATGTGGAAGAGATTAAAATTTTTCACTGGCATCGCTATTAAACTGAGCGTCAAACCTATCCTCTAGATTACAGACCCTATCATCTACATCAGAGATACGACGAATGATTTCCTCATGTCGTACTTCAGAAAAGGTGAAAAATTCCTGCATTTTTTTATTCATATCAAACAACATCTCTTCCATAGATTGTCGGGATGCAGGAGGGGCAGAAGAAGATGTTCCAGCATGAGGAATATGTTCAGAGGGAAACTCAGTAGCAGGAGACATCTCTTCGTCAGAATCTTTAGCATTGTCATCCATGTTGGGAATGTCGTCTTTGTGAACATAAATGTTATTGACTCGCACCATTTGAAGTTGAGTTAGCGTATTATCAAGCATTCGGTTTAAGTTTGTGGTTCTTACCTTTTGTTCCCCTTCAACATTCACTCCTTTATACTCTAAAATGCGAGAGATAAGAAGAGCATAGGGAATTTTAAAAGTAGGATGACGCTTCGCCTTCAGCATGGTCATTGTGACAAGGTTGCCCCAATCGATTGGCTCATTATTCATGATTGCATGAATAATGCGAAGATCTATAGATGAGCATTGGGCATGGTTGGTTGCCCGGGGACATAAAATCTAGACAAGTAGATGCATTAGTAGATGTTCCTCCTTCTTTAATGGGCCGGCTAGAAGAAGACGCCCAATCTCCATGGAGGGGTTGCGGAGAAAAGAACGGTAAGCCATAATTCTGTCAAAATCTTCTAACTCCACAAAAATGTTAATAGCATCATCTCTTATAGGAAATTGTGCAACGTTTTCCCATATATCATCATCAAGGATGATAGTTACACCCTTGACACGAGAAGTGGCTACATGATCCCTAAATTTGAAATGAAAATAAAATACCTTAACTAAATCAGGGTAGTATGTACCTTGCATTTGGATAAAAGGGAGAACTCCTTGAATTTCAAGAAGATTAGGAAAATTGAATCCTCTATTGATGAATTGATCACCAATAATGAATTTTGGAGTAATGATACATCTTTCCTTCCAGAAGGTGAGAAATTCCTGACGGCCCTCATCATCTGAGATCCATCCTTCGACAAAATTAGGACGGGGATGAGAGGCAAGAGCAGATCTTCTTCTTGTGGGAATTTTAGCACGAGAAGATGAGGCCATTTTAGGATTAGAAGAAAAACAAGAGAGTTTTGGAAGACAAGTGAGGTTAAGAGAAGGCAAGAAGGCTTGAATGATGCTAGAATGCTTGGATTCAAGAGTTTGAGGTGTGGAGAAGTGAAATGAAGGCTTCCTATATATAAACAACATGTGCAACGGTCATAAACGGTCATTTGGGAGAGAAGAGGAGCCAAAAGAGCCGTTGAAAATGGCTAGTTCACAAAAACTGCCCAGTTTAATCGATTAAAACTTGAAATAATCGATTAAACCAACAACAAACCCATTTGATCGATTAAATCACCCTGTTAATCGATTAAATTAGTAGTTAATCGATTAAAACTTGAAATAATCGATTATTCAGAGAGTAACTTCAGATTTTGGACATTTAGGTGCAGATAATCGATTATTACTTCAAATAATCGATTATTCCAGAGAGATCATCAAAGTTTTGAGGTTTAGACACATGATAATCTATTAATACCCTACATAATTGATTATAACATTACAAACATGCAACAACTGATTAATTAAGCAGAGTTTAAGATATTTCTAATATTCCTAAGTCTCTTCTAAGATCATAGAATCTATCCTTGGGAAGAGGTTTAGTAAAAATATCCGTTAATTGATGCTTTGTATCGACATATTCAATTTTACAGTTTCCTTTGCTAATATGATCTCTTAAGAAGTGATGTCTAATCTCTATATGCTTAGTTCTAGAGTACATTACTGGATTCTTAGTAAGATTTTTTGCACTTGTATTATCACACATTAATGGAATATCACGTAGAAAGATACTATAGTCTTCTAAATGTTGTTTCATCCACAAAATTTGAGCACAGTAATTACCAGCTGCAATATATTCAGCTTCAGTAGTGGATAAAGCAACACATGCTTGTTTCTTAGAATGCCAAGACATTAATGATGATCCTAACAAATGACAAGTTCCACTAGTACTCTTTCTATCTATTTTACATCCACCATAATCAGCATCAGAATAACCTATTAAACTAGGAGGAGCTTCAAATGGATACCATAAACCAAAACCTGTAGTTCCTTTTAAATATTTTAAAATTCTTTTTACTGCAGTTAAATGAGATTCTTTTGGACATGCTTGAAATCTAGCACACACATAAACAAAATGCATAATATCAGGTCTACTTGCAGTTAAGTATAACAGTGAACCTATCATACCTCTATACATAGATTGATTAATTTCCAAACCTAATTTATCCTTGTCTAAATAGCATGAAGTTCCCATGGGTGTGTTAGCTTCCTTTGAAGTGTCCATTCCAAACTTCTTGAGAATCTCTTTGTAGTATTTGGTTTGAGAGACAAAAATGCCATCTTTAAGTTGTTTGATTTGAAGTCCAAGGAAGAACGTTAATTCTCCCATCATAGACATTTCAAATTCTCCCTGCATTATCTTAGCAAATTCTACACACAAAGAATTATCAGTTGATCCAAAAATGATATCATCAACATATACTTGAACTAATAAGATATGTTCTTTTACTTTCTTTATAAACAAGGTAGAATCAATTTTTCCTCTAGAAAAATCATTTGAAGTTAAAAAGCTACTTAATCTTTCATACCAAGACCTAGGAGCCTGTTTCAAACCATATAATGCTTTCTTCAATTTAAAAATATGATTAGGATAACTAAAATCTTCAAATCCAGGGGGTTGCTCCACATATACTTCTTCTTTAATAAATCCATTCAAAAATGCACTTTTAACATCCATTTGATATAATTTAAATTTCATAAATGATGCATAAGCAAGAAGTAGGCGTATAGCCTCTAACCTGGCAACAGGAGCATAAGTTTCATCATAATCAATACCTTCCTCCTGACAGTAACCTTTGGCAACAAGTCTGACTTTATTCTTTGTTATATTTCCATCTTCATCAAGTTTGTTTCTAAATACCCATTTAGTTCCAATTACTTGATGTGATTCTTCTCTTGGAATTAATTCCCAGACTTGATTCCTTTCAAATTGATTAAGTTCTTCTTGCATTGCTATGCACCATTGGTCATCTTTAAGCGCTTCCTCAACATTTTTGGGTTCTATCTGTGAAACAAAAGCTACAGACATGCATAAATTAGTCATATTTCTAGTTCTTACCCCTTTTGAGACATCACCAATAATATTGTCTATTGAAAGTCCTCTTGGTGATTGTCATTCATTTGCTAATTCAGTTGGTTGAGAAGACTCATTTTCATTCAAATATAATTCTTCAAGAGCCTCTCTTATGTACTTATCATCATGTGCAAGTTCTCTATTTGACTCAAGAGGATTTCCCCCAAGGTCTACAATTTCATCAAAATTAACATGTACAGATTCTTCAACATTTAAAGTTCTTCTATTAAACACTCTATATGCTTTGCTAGTTAGTGAATAACCTATGAAAATTCCCTCATCAGCTTTTGAGTCAAATTTTCCTAAGTTGTCCTTTCCATTATTTAACACAAAGCACTTACATCCAAATATTTTCAAATGAGCAACATTAGGCTTTCTACCATTTAATAATACATAAGGAGTTGATTTTATAATTGGCCTAATAAGCATCCTATTTAAAACATAACATGCAGTACTTATAGCATCAACCCAAAAATATTTAGGAACATTTGATTCATTTAACATTGTTCTAGCAAGTTTCTCTAGTGACCTATTTTTCCTTTCAACTACGCCATTTTGTTGGGGAGTCCTAGGTGCAGAAAAATTATGCAATATTCCATTTTCCTCACAATAATTTTCAAATCTTTCATTTTGAAACTCACCACCATGGTCACTTCTTAAAACTTTAATTCGTAAGTCTTTCTCATTTTGAATTTGCTTTGCAAACTTCCTAAAGACCTTAAAAGCTTCACTTTTCGATGTTAAGAAAAATGTCCAAGTATATCTAGAAAAGTCACCAACAATCACAAGAGCATAATAATTTCCACCAAAACTTTTTATCCTAGAAGGACCAAATAAATCTAAATGTAATAATTCTAAAGGTTTTGATGTGGAAATAACATTTTTTGATTTAAATGATGATTTTACTTGTTTACCTTTTTGACATGCATCACGAAATCTATCTTTTTCAAATTTTAACTTAGGCAAACCAACAACTAAGTCCTTTGATATTAATTTGTTTAAATGATGCATATTTATATGAGCCGCTCTCTTATGCCATAACCATGAGTTCTCTTCCTTAGCAACTAAGCATGTTATACTAGTATCATGTATACAATCCAAATCAATCAAATATATATTATTATGCCTAATGCCTTTCAATGCTACATTTTCGGAATCTATCAAATGTATGGTACAAAATTTACTTTCAATGATTACCTTGAATCCTTTGTCACAAAGTTGACTTATACTTAGGAAATTATGCTTTAGCCCATCAACAAGAAACACATCCTTTATCTCCAAAGTTTTTGCACCGCCTATATTTCCAATTCCAAGTATCTTTCCTTTGTTGTTGTCCCCATAGGTTACATATCCTTGTTCTTTAGCTTTGAAACTTACAAATTTCGTTTTGTCTCCGGTCATATGTTTAGAGCATCCACTATCAAGATACCACATAGACTTCTTTGGTTTGGAAGTTTCCTACAAAACAAGAATATAGTAAACTTAGGTCCCCATAACTTTTGGGTCCTTGGGGTTAGAGACAAACAAGTCATTTTAACAATAGGAACCCAAACGTATTTTCCTTTAGGAACACCAAAATGCTCAATTTTACATCTATTTGAAGTATGACCATGTTTCATACAATAAAAGAATGCATTAGATATAGTTTTAGAATTTGATACATTTCTAACTATAGACACTTTAGTTCCTTTTTCAACCCATACTCTTCTATTTTTAATTTTAGGCTTTTTCAAAGGAACATGATGATTTTCTCTATTTTGAGCAATAACAACTTTATCCTTATTATTATTACTTATTTCCTTCTCGGCTTTATCAAGCAAATGATTAAGTATATCAATGTCATATTCATACTCTTTACATGATGCACATGCTATATTCTTATCATCTTTTTCTTCTAAACATACAATTTTCGTTTCTAAGGTTTGCTTTTCCTCTAAACATGCAATTTCGTTTTTAAGGACTCCACCTCCTTTTCGGATCTATTCAAAATCTTTTTCACAGCTTTGTATTCATTTTTCAAGTCCTTAAAAACATTAAACAATTCTTCATATGCATTTTGTAATTCATCAAAATTATTTTCATTATCACTTGAAGATGAGTCGGAATCACTAACCTCAAAGTCGGAAGATATATTATCATTTGCCATCAAGCAAATGTTAGCTTCTATTTCCAAATCACTTGACTCCGAACTCGAATCACTATTGTCCCAAGCGATGTAGGCTTTCTTCTTGAAGAATTTCTTGCCTTTGTTATCTTCATTCTTCTTGTTTGGACATTCGGTCTTCACATGTCCTATTTCACCACAACCATAGTATTTGATATTTAAGGAAGTATTTTCTCTTACCTTTCCCTTACCTTTGAATGGATGTTTCCCTTTGGCCTTCATGAATTTGGTAAATTTCTTTATCATAAGACTCAATTATTCTTCTTCATTCTCCGAGTCTTTTTCTTCCTTTTTACTCTTACCTTTGGAAATTTCAGTTTTGAAGGCTAAGTTCTTCTTTTGGTATTGACCTTCTTCATCATTTAGCCTTCCTAGTTCAAGCTCATGTTCTCTCAATTTTCCAAAGAGCACTGCCATAGACATTGTGGCAAGGTTTTGTGACTCTGTGATGACCATCACCTTAGGTTGCCATTTCCTATCCAAAGATTTCAAAATTTTTACGTTTAATTCATCAACATCAAAAATTTTACCTAACCTGGTGAGATTATTCACAATGTGTGTGAAACGCTTTTGAACGTCAAAGATTGTTTCTCCTTGTTGCATTCGGAACATCTCATATTCTTGGATTAGAGAATTTTTCGTGCTCTCTTAACGTCGTCGGTACCTTCGTGGGTCACTCTCAACATTTTCCACATCTCTTGAGCACTTTTACAAACGGAGATCCTGTAAAACTCATTATGGGTTAACGTAGATGAAATTATATTTCTAGCCCTAACATCAAATTGAGCTTTTCTATTTTCCTCCGCCATCCATCTAGAAAATGGTTTTGGAACATCAACTCTGTTTTCAGAAATTTTAGGAATATAGGGACCGTTTAAAATTGCGTCCCAAACACCTCTATCAATAGACTCTAAAAAGATTTGCATTCTAACTTTCTAGAAAGGATAATTTTGACCCGCAAAAAGTGAGGGTCTATTGATAGAAGCACCATCGGCAAACATTTGATTTTCTCTGGCCATTTTCGAAAAATTGAATGACTATCAAAGCAAGCTCTGATACCACTTGTTAGAATCACGCAACGGAATGTTTGCTTTTTCGGACAAAAACCAAGAGGGGGGGGGGGTGAATTGGTTTCTTAAGAAAAATTAGGGTTTTAAAACTTTTCCCAAATTTTACCGATTAAAATGTTATGTAAAGTAAATAGAGCAAGGATAGAGTCTTACACAGATGATTTATACTGGTTAGGATCAAAAGACCCTACGTCTAGTTGCTAATCACTCAAACAGAGGATTAAAGCTGTCACTATAATCACAATTTTACAAATAGATAACAATTGAAAAGATAAGGTAATGAAAACACCGCTCTTTATTCACACAAGATATGAAGAACAACTTTCCCTAGAGACGGCACAACACACAATCCACCAAGAAAACCCACTTAGTGATTCTTATCGCTTCTAGCCCACACTAGGTTCCAAAAGCCCCTTTTTCCTCCAATAAACAGTTCTCTGGCAGTCACAACTCTCAACTTTTGTTTGAAAAAGGTTGTTCAATTTGCAGAGAGCCTTAGAGAACCTTAAGTAGACGAATTAGGGTTTGGGAATTGGGGATTTTCGAAACCTGATGAATTGGGACTAGGGTTTTCGAAACTTGGTCCAATTTTGAAATTCAAAACACATATCTGACTGAAATAATCGATTATCTTGAGTGTTAATCGATTATTACAGAGCCAAAATCAACAGGAACCCATAACCACGTCTTTTAATCGATTATTTGACCTATTAATCGATTAACAGCCCTGTTAATCGATTAACATGAGCATTAATCGATTATTCTAGAGAGATGATATAGAAAATGGTTTTTCTCTCTGTAATAATCAATTATCCTGTCTTTTAATCGATTAAACCAGTTTGTTTTTGATAAAAATGAGTTTTTGAAGCTTCTAAAGAGTAGACTATGTGCTGACTATCTTAGACTCTAATATTACAGACTCAAAATCATCAAAACAGAGTCATTACATCATATTACAAGTCTTCAAATCTTTACGCCCTTTGTTCTTGAATCATCATCAAAATTTACAGGCTTCATATCCATGTATGTTCAACATTCATATCCTTGTATGTTTCAAAGACTTTGAGTAGGGTACTTTTGGCTGACACTCCAAAAGGATTATTCAGAGTATATATAACAAAATGTGACTAGTATCAACGTCACATCACCATACTTCACACCTCCCTATAAACACTACACCATATCTTCTCCCAATGGCCCTTTGTAATTTGGGGAATGGATACTGTTGGCCCTTTGCAAGAGGACAATGCAAGTTCATCCTAATAGCAATCAACTACTTTACCAAATGGATAGAAGTGGTACTGCTAACGATGATCATAACCAAGCAAGTGAAGAAATTCATGTGGACAAACATTATTTGTCAATTTGGCATACTACACACAATTGTTATAGACAATGGGAGGCAATTTACCGATAAGGACCTTGTAGAATTCAATGAAGGACTTGGCATACAACATGCAATAAGCTCGATCGAACACCCACAAACCAATGGTCAAACCGAATTAGATAACAAGGTTATCTTGTTGAAATTAAAAAAAAAGGTTGGGAGATGCGAAAGGTAATTGGGTCGAGGAGCTGTTGGAAATACTGTGGGCATATAGGTGCAAACCTCAATCCTCAACCAAAGAAACACCATATACTCTAGTCTACAACACCGACATCATGATTCCTGTCGAGGTCAGCAAACCGACCCTAAGGAGAACACTTAGGTGTGACAAAAAATTAAGAGAACGTAAAGGTGGTCTTGGACCTTACGGAGGAAACGAAAGTCAAAGCTCAGAAGGAGACCGCTAAGGCCCTAATTGTAAGAAGATATAGGACCAAGATAAGGTCAAGGTTGTTCAAGGAGGGAGACTTGGTGCTACAAGTGAAGTTTAGCGCACAAAAATCCCACACACAAAAAGTTTGTGGCCAATAAGGAAGGATTATTCCGCATAAACTAATCTCTGCATTATGGTTCCTACCGATTAGAGTACCTTTTGGGTGAGTCAGTCCCTAGAATATGGAACACCAAATTACTCAAGTTTTACTTTGAGAGGGTTTTAATGAGGCATTAAATACAAACTTCTTTCATCACTTCGGTTTTCGGCCTAGGACACTTGGCACAAATCGAGTGATCCCTCCCGAATAAGTGATTCCTGCACTAACCTCAACGAAGGATGCTTCATTCAACCATAAATGATCCCTCCCGAATCCAAAATAAATGCACAAGTAACACAACAAACGTAAACCAAATATCCAAGTTCACAATAAATGGATCAATAAGTATCAACCAATAATAAGCAAGAAGCAATTTCACTAACAAGGCCAAAATGTCGAGAATATTAAAAAAAATTACAAGCCAAAAAAATCTCTAACAAAATGTAGAGCGAAAAAATGAAAAATAACAAAGCAAGTCTAATCATCCAATGGGATGCTATCAGGAGTTGAGTTAGCAGTGCTCAAAGCTTTGTCGGTTTCGTGTCGTAAGGAATGTCATCTAAAGGCACCAGTTGGCCCTGGTAAACATCCTTGTTGACATCAAGGCGGTCATTGGCAAGAGGAGTCCCGAAGAGGAAATT
This sequence comes from Sphenostylis stenocarpa, assembly GCA_963425845.1. NCBI lineage: Eukaryota > Viridiplantae > Streptophyta > Magnoliopsida > Fabales > Fabaceae > Sphenostylis > Sphenostylis stenocarpa. The sequence continues at coordinate 47,409,022 of OY731406.1, forward strand.
CACTTGGCGGAGCGTTGATAGAATCGTGCAACAGAATATTCACATTTAGAGACAAAAACCAAGAGGGGGGTGAATTGGTTTCTTATAAAAAATTAGGGTTTTGAAAATTTTCCCCAAATTTCATTGATTAAAATGCTTGTAAAGTAAATAGATCAAGGATAAGAAGATTACACAAGTGTTTTATACTAGTTCGGATCAAAAGACCCTACGTCCAGTTGTTAATCACTCTAAAAGAGGATTAACGTTGTCACTATAATCACAGTTTACAACATATTACAAATTGAAAAAGATTAGGATTAGAAAACACTTCTCTTGAGTCACACAAGAGATGAACACCTCCTTTGAAACCACAAAGGATGAACAATAACTTTTTCTAGAGACGACACAACACACAATCCACCAAGAAACTCACTTAGTGATTCTTATCGCTTCTATCCGACACTAGGTTTTCAAAAGCCCCTTTTTCTTCCCTACAGAAAGTTCTCTAGCAATCACAACTCTTAACTTTTGTATAAAAAAGGTTTGTTATTTTGCAGAGAGCCTTAGAGAACCTTAAGTAGAGAGAATAGGGTCTGGGAAATTAAGATTTTCGAAACTTGAAGTATTGGGAAAAAGGTTTTCGTAAATTGGTGCAAATTTGAAATTCAAAAATCATAACAGACATAGATAATCGATTATTACAGAGTCATTTTCGCAGAGGAGTAAAACAAGACCAAGATAATCGATTATCTGGCTTGATAATTGATTATTTCATTTGGGATAATCGATTATCAACCCAGATAATCGATTATTCCAGCAAGGTTTTCACAAACCATATTTCAATGCAAGATAATCGATTATTCTAAGTGATAATCGATTATCACAGAGTGGTTTTGATAAAAATGAACTTTCAGAGGATGGACTATGTGATGGCTATCTTGGACTCTAATTTTACAAACTCAAAAATACAAAACAGAGTTATTACAAGTAAATACAAATGATTATAAGTCTTCAAGTCTTTAAGTTCTTTCTTCTTGAATCATCATCAAAATCTTCAAGCATCATATCCTTGTATGTTCAACAATCTCTCCCTTTTTTATGATGATCAAAATTTGCTTTAAATCCCTTTGTTAATAACCTGTTTTTACTGTCACAACTAATAAAACTATTCAACATACCAGACAACATTAATATTGTTAAAACATATCAGGCTTTAAAATATTTTCTCCCCCTATTTGATTATTATCAAAAGAAATAAAAGCTCCCCCTCAACATGTGCATTAAATAGAAAAATAAACAACTCCCCCTCAATCAATGCAAACATAGAATCTCTAATCTCAATCAAAATATTTTACAGTTAAGCAGAGTTTAGACTATTTCTAATATTCCTAAGTCTCTTCTAAGATCATAGAATCTATCCTTGGGAAGACGTTTGGTAAATATGTCTGCTAACTGATGTTTTATGTCTATATATTCAATTTTACAATTTCCTTTAAAAATGTGATCTCTTAAAAAGTGATGCCTAATCTCAATGTGTTTGGTTCTAGAATGCATAATAGGATCCTTTGTGAGATTAATTGCACTTGTATTATATCACATTAAAGGAATGTCACTTAGAAAAATAATATAATCTTCTAGTTGTTACTTCATCCATAAAATTTGAGCACAACAATTTCCAACTGCAATATATTCAGCCTCAGTTGTGGATAAAGCAACACAGGCTTGTTTCTTAGAATGCCATGAAACTAAGGATGATCCTAATAAATGACAAGTACCATTAATGCTTTTTCTATCTGTTAGATATTGTTTAGATATCTTTTAGATATAGTTTGATATTGTTAAGATATTGTTAGATATTGTTAACCACAATATCAAACAATATCTTCTATTTATTCTGTTTACTTTCGGTTACTCTTTTAGTTGTACCTCTCTATTATAAATAGATTACCCTATGTGTGATTTATACATAAGGGAGATTAATTTCAAAACCCTATTTCCTCTATATTCAACATGGTATCAGAGCTTAAGGTTATCTTGAATTTTTTTTTCGCCTTTTGTCCACTGCTGGAGCCGCCCCACCACTGCTAGAGCCACCCCACTGCTGCTGGTAAACTGATCCTCCACATCAGAAAAGAATTATCTTTGTTACTGAATTTTATTTAGTAGTGTGAAAGTGCATGTCTAGGAAAGTTCTGGAAAGGAAAGACTTGGTATTTAAGTGTGTCCATTAGTGGCCCACCTCTCTTTCCTGGGAACTTACCTAGTGTACTGGTTCACGTTGTTGTCACCACTGCCGCTGGAGCAGTCACCGGATCCGCCGTTGCCGAAGAATTTGTCGGAGTTTCATTTTTTTTTACCAGTGACATGATTTTGCTTGTCTTGGTCAGGTGACCACCGTGCCGTTGAGATCACCACTATCGGAGTTGGTCGTCCCGTTGTCTCCTACGTCGTTTAGTCTTGGCGAACTTATTTTTAGTATTCTCATTTTGGATTTGTGCTTCATGGGTGTAGACCCCTAATTTTGCCCGGTCTCTCAAATAAAGATAAAAGAGATCACCCGTAACAAGATAAAGCTCGTCTAGCATTACAAATAAGAGCCAAGGAGACTTCCTACATGAAGATAAAGCTTCAACAGACGCATATCGGCATCAATTGACGTCCAAAACAGGCAAGGAAAGCTTCCCGGAGTCCCGAAACGCGCGAAACTGGCCAGAACAGTCGAGACGGCCGTCCCGAAGGTGGGACGGCCGTCCCAACTTGCTCCAGCCAGTTGGGACGCGCGTCCCGAAGTTGGGACGGCCGTCCCAAGCCCCAGAAAAGTGGGACGGCCGTCCCGGGTCCCCAGGGGGTCCCAGCCTGTGTAATTTTGCCATTTGGGACGGCCGTCCCAGTCCAGACGGCCGTCCCAGTCCAGACGGTGGTCCCGAAGTGCGCCAGCTTCGAAAACTATAAATAGGAGGCTCATTTGTCACTTTTTCACACCCCAGACACTCCAGAGAGCTCTGAAACACTCAGAGCACTTGTCTATTTCTCTCCCTCTCTTGAATGATCTTTCCGATTGCCTTAAATAGGTAACAATCGGTTAAGGAATTATATTCCGGCATTCGATTCTTCTTTAAATTTTTAGTAGAGTCGATCCTGTATTGGTGAGGAGAGTCTGTGTAGAGAGAGGGGTTGCCAAAACGCATCCTCACGGTTCGAGATTCTCAATATCAAGCTTGCTACGGAGGTTCTTTTCAATTCTCTTCTCTTTTATTGCTTTATTTATTGTTTTATTTAGCTTTATTTATGCCATGTAGAATAAAATCATGTAGATAGCTATTTTGTCTCTTTTATTGCTTTATTTAGCTTTATTAATCATTTTATGCATGCAATATAGAATAAAATCATGTAGATAGCCATTTAATATTATGTAATAAAATAGGGTAATCGCATAATTTCTCGTAGTCTTTACTTAAATGAATTAATCTGTCATAGGGAACCCGAAAGGGGCGTTGTGGGGTGCTAACACCTTCCCCACACGTAACTAACTCCCTTACCCAACTCTGGTTATAATGGCCAAGTGCGGTTTTTCTTAAAATCAACATTTTTTCCTTTTCCAATGTTTATGGTCAAAACATTGGTGGCGACTCCATAAGAACCCCTTTTCGAAAACCTTTTAAAACAAAAACGCGAGTCTAAACCATCTTTTCGCGACCGCTCGCATAAACGTTTCTAAGACGTCCCCCTCCGGACGTCGGAAAGGGACGGCGGCGACAATGGGTTAATTAGATTACTTTGGATTGTTTTAGGGTTTGTTCTCCGGCTCTTCATGACTTCTTCCACTTCTTCTACTATTTCCAATTTTGTTAATGATTCTTTTGTGTTGACATCCCATTGTGATGACCGGACTCGCCCTCGCAAACAGGGAAAAGGGCGTCCTAAGTGTGAACATTGTGGCAAGCTAGGTCACAAGATTAACAAATGTTATACATTACATGGTCGTCCTCCTCAATCTGCTGTAGTTGTTCAGACCAATCTTTCCCCACCTTTATCTGTTGGGGATCCTCCTTCTTCTATTGCATCCGACATGCCTGCTATGTTCAACAAATTTCTCGAATGGTATAAGGATCAACAGTCTTCTAGTTCCACTATATCTGTCACACATACAAATACATATTTTGCTGGTCTGACCCAATCATTTTCTCCTGGTCCTTGGGTTTTTGATTCAGGAGCCACTGATCATATTACTGGTAACAAATCTTTGTTCTCCTCTTTATCCTCTCCTAATCATTTACCTTCTATTACACTGGCTGATGGCTCTAGAGTATCATCTCATGGTGTAGGAACGGTTAAACTTTTTCCTTTTTTAACCATTGATAATGTTCTTTATGTCCCTGGGTCTCCTTTTAACCTGTTGTCCATCAGTCGTCTAACTCGTTCTCTTGATTGTGTTGTTACTTTTACCAACAATTCTGTGTGTTTACAGGACCGGAGTTCAAAACAGGTAATTGACACAGGATGTGAGTCTCATGGTCTTTATTATCTTCGTCCCTCTACACATGTTAGTACAGTTATGGAGTCTCCCTCTCTTCTTCATGCTCAGTTAGGTCATCCAAGTCTTTCCAAGTTATAGAAACTTGTCCCTACCTTGTCCAACTTATCTAGTTTGGCGTGTGAGTCATGTCAATTAGACAAGCATAGTCGTACTTCCTTTCCTCGTAGTTTCACACGTGGTGCTTCGTCCCCTTTTCTCGTGGTTCACTCTGACATTTGGGGACCTAGCCGCGTTAAGTCTACTTTAGGTTTTCAATACTTTGTTACTTTCATTGATGATTATTCCAGATGCACTTGGTTATTTTTGATGAAAAATCGTTCTAAATTATTTCATATCTTTCAAACTTTTTTTAATGAAATTCGAACTCAGTTCGGTGTTTCTATTAGAGTTTTGCGTAGTGATAATGGTCGTGAATATCTTTCTCATTCTTTTAAATAATTCATGGCTTCTCACGGTATTTTGCATCAAACTTCTTGTGCTTATACACCTCAACAAAATGGTGTAGCTGAACGTAAAAATAGACATCTTATTGAAACAACTCGCACACTTTTAATTCATGGAGATGTTCCTTAACATTTTTGGGGTGATGCTCTTCTTACTGCATGTTATCTCATTAATCGCATGCCTTCTTTGGTTTTAGATAATAAAATACCTCATTCCATTTTATTCCCTCATGAACCACTTCATCCTTTACCTCTGAGAGTTTTCGGGTCTTGACAAGCTTTCTCCTAGATCACATAAATGTGTTTTCTTAGGGTTTACAAGATCACAAAAAGGATACAAATGTTTTTCTCCTTCTCTGAACCATTATTTTGTGTCAAAAGATGTCACATTTGATGAGTTGTCCCTTTATTTTAAAAGTTAATCTTCACCTCTGTCTCCATCCAATCTTGTCAACACTCCTAATACATTTAATGTTCCTGTTGTTTGTGACCCTCTAACTGTGTCTTCTTCACCATTAGTTCCTGCTCCGCAATCAACTTCTTCTCCACTGCCTCTTCAGATTTATAGTTCTCGAAACCAGTCACAACCACCACCATGTGACTCTACTCAAGTGCCAACTACTCTGTCTCCTCCGGATCTGACACATGAGTCTGACCTTCCCATTGCCCTCCGAAAAGGTATTCGTTCTACACGTAATCCCTCTCCCCATTATATTGCTTTGAGTTATCATCGACTATCATTACCTTTTTATACATGTCTTTCCTCTATTTCTTCTGTGACCATTCCAAAAACTGTCCGTGAAGCTTTAGCCCATCCTGGTTGGCGTCAGGCCATGTTAGATGAACTAAGTGCTCTTCATAATAGTGGAACTTGGGAATTGGTCCCGTTACCGTCTGGGAAATCTGTTGTTGGTTGCAGGTGGGTGTTTGCTATCAAAGTTGGACTTGATGATACTATTGATCGCCTCAAAGCTCGTCTTGTGGCCAAAGGTTATACTAAAAATTTTGGGTTGGATTATGGAGATACCTTTTCCCCTGTGGCAAAGATGACTTCTGTTCGTTTATTTATTGCCATGGCTTCTCTTCAACAATGGCCTCTTTATCAACTGGATGTTAAAAATGCTTTCTTCAATGGTGATTTGCAAGAAGAAATATATATGGAGCAACCTCTTGGGTTTGTTGCTCAGGGGGAGTCTTCTGGGATGGTATGTCATCTTCGCAAATCCCTATATGGCCTAAAACAGTCTCCTAGGGCTTGGTTTGGAAAGTTTAGCAAGGTTGTTCAACAATTTGGTATGACTCGGTGTGAAGCAGATCATTCTGTCTTTTATCGAAACTCGAGTGCTGGATGTGTTTACTTGATAGTATATGTTGATGACATCGTTCTTACAGGTAGTGACAACCATGGCATCTCTCAGTTGAAAGAACATCTCTGTCACCATTTTCAGATCAAAGATCTTGGCAAACTTAGATATTTCTTGGGTATTGAGGTGACATAGTCCAATGATGGTATTGTTATATCTTAGAGGAAGTATGCCATAGATATTTTGGAGGAAACTGGGTTGATGAGTTCAAAGTCTGTTGATACGCCCATGGATTCCAATACTAAACTTCTACCAAATCAGGGAGAGCCTATATCTGATCCTGAGCAGTATAGAAGATTGGTTGGAAAATTGAATTATCTTACAGTTACTCGTCCTGACATTTCCTTTGCAGTCAGTGTGGTAGGTCAATTTCTTAATTCACCATGTGAAGATCATTGGAATGCAGTCATTCGTATCTTGAAGTATATTAAAGGATCTCCTAGAAAAGGATTGTTATATGGTTCTAATAACCATACAAGAGTTGTTTGCTACTCAGATGTTGATTGGGCAGGATCTCCTTCGGATAGAAGATCTACATCTGAATATTGTGTCTCCATTGGTGGTAACTTGATCTCATGGAAAAGTAAGAAACAAAGTGTTGTGGCAAGATCCAGTGCAGAAGCAGAATATAGAGCTATGATCTCAGCTGCCTGTGAACTTGTTGAAAGTGATGAAGATCTTATTGAAATACTCTGGCAAAGATCTTATTGATTTGATGAAGTCAAAGATAAAGTCAAAGTCAACTTTGTAGCGGTCAACAATCACTTAGATAAAAGAATAGAGGGATTAGTGTGTCCGCAGCTATGCTTAGGTATAATCATTTTTATCTTTTCTGCTGCATGAGGTTTCTTCACTTAAATGATTTTGCAAAATGCCTCTAAAAACGTTTAAGCAGTTAAAAACAAAGTATTTTAACAAAAGCTTTCTTAAACAAGTTTTTAACTGATATAATTTCGAAATAACTGGTTGTTTTCATTAAGGAAAGTTTTGAAAACCTTATGTCAGTGTTTTAACTGATAAATCTTTGAAACAACCGTTTAAAATCACTTAAAATGTTAAGAGAAGCGTTTTTGCAGTATTTTAATCGATACAACTTGGTTTTAATCGATTAAATCCACTTAGTGTTCAGGATGATCGATCAGAATGCAATTATGACCGATCAGAATTGAGTTATGACCGATCAGAGCTTTTTCAATCGATTAAAACACGTTTCAATAGATTAAAACAACTTAGAAAATTTCTACACAGCGTTTTAATCGATTAAAACTTATTTTTATCAGTTAAAATCACTTGGAAAATTTTACAAGAAAGCTTTGCAGTATTTTAATCGATTGAATCACGAAACAATCGATTAAAACAAATTAGAAGATTTTTTTGTAAAGAGTTTTAATTGATATAAACGTGGTCGTATCAGTTAAAACAAATCTGTTAAAGAATCAAGAACGTTTTAATGGATTAAAAGATTATTTTAACAGATTGATTAATCCAACAGTTTTGAAAATCTTCTATAAAAACAGATTGGCTTGAACTTTTTAAACATCATCGAATATCAATCTTTTACATATCCTTTAGCAATCAAGCAAACAAACTTTAATACTCTTTCAAGAAAGATTCGAGCTAGTTTTTGTGAAGTTCTTTGAAATTCTTTCTTGAGGCAAATTGCTTTCTTTTGGAGAAGAAACACTTACTGCAGAATTGCATAAAACTTGTTTGAGCATTCTAGTTTCTTCTTTTCATTTCTTTTCATTCTTTTACTGTATTGTTTGGTGCCTGGAATTGTGGACACTGGTTTCTCTGCAGTTGGAATTTGGTTGTAGAGGTTGTCAAGAACTGGAATTTGGTTCTTGGTGAAAGGTTAGGTGCAAGAACTAGAATTGTGGTTCTTGTGGTAGATTAAGTGTAAGATTGTAATCTGTAAAACATTTGATCTAGTGGAACCCAGCTGGAATTTGGCTGGAGACTGTACGTAGCCCTGGTATTGGGTGAACCAGTATAAACACCGGTGATATTTTTCTAAACCTTTCTCCTCTTTTAATTCTGTTGTTGTGTTTATTGTTGATTGATTGCTTTGTGATTCAAGAACAGATATGAAATCTTATTTTTACAAATAGATAATCTGTTAATTGCGAAAATCTTTCAAAGATCAATTCACCCCCCCTCTTGATCTCAGCCTTCTTTTATAACAATTGACATCAGAGCAAGGTTCTTGAGAGTTATTCAAGTTCTTCGATCCATGGCTGGAAACAAATTTTCTAAGGGTGCTTGTATTGATAGACCTCCACTGTTTTGTGGAACAGATTATCCTTTTTGGAAGATTAGGATGAAGATCTTTATTGAATCTGTTAGTATAAATGTTTGGAATATCATTGAACAAGAAACTGATATCATTAACAAAGATTGGTCTAGCTTAAATGACTGTGAAAAGAAATTAATCCAAGATGATTGTATTGCCAAAAATATCATTATATCTGCACTTAACAGAAACAATTTTTTCAGGATAGCACATTGTCAAACTGCTGCACAAATGTGGAAAACCCTTGAAATGACCTATGAAGAAACTACAGAGATATGCCTAATGGTCAACTCGGATTCACCAAAAACCAGTGTAAGTTCTGACTCAACAACTTCTATGAATTATAGTTCATTACAAGATGCCTTTTATGAAATGCATGCTGTAGCAAAAAAATTAGAAACTGAAAACAAAAGATTAAAAAGCATGAATAGTTTATTAGAAAACAAGATCACTATTCTTGAAAAGAAAATAGTTGATGAAGAAACCAAAAATGAAAATTTGAAATTAGGTAATAATTCTAATTGCATGTGTAATGTTAAAGATTGTAAAAACTGTCCTGAGTTACAAAAAAGATTATCATACTTAATAAAAACTGCATCTAAACTAGCACAAGGAAAGACTAGTCTTGATATGATACCTGATTCTCAGAAATTAGTTATTGACCGTGGTGGCATAGGTTTTACACCGTTTATTGGAAAGAAAACCAGAGCATTTAAAAATTATTTTGCATATAGTAAATCTGTTTCGTCTCCGTTTGTTAAATGTTTTTATTGCATGAAAAAAGGGCATTCTGTTAAATATTGTAGAATTAAGAAATATGCCATACCTAAAGGTAGAATGAAATGGATTCCCAAAAATAATTCATTTCAAATAACCTGATTGGACCCAGTAATTATAAAGGGTACCAGAAACATGCTAAATCTGTTTTGCAGGAACAAAATCTGGGAGTCCCTTGGTATTCAAAACAGCAAATCAGGTTTTGCTTTCACAAACTGATTGTTTTAATTGATATAAAACAGTATTAATCGATTAAAATAACTTACAGAGGATATCAGAAAATCTGTTCGTATCATTTTAATCGATTGAAATGCGAATTAATCGATTAAAATGTTTTCAGGATTTGAGTTTAGCTGTTTTAATCGATTAAAAAGAATTTATATCAACTAAAAACACTAAGATGTCAAAATTAATCGATTCTTTTTCGTTTTAATCGATTCAAATTCTGTTATCATTTTATTAATTTCATCTTGTGCAAGACTAATCGATTCCTTTATGAATTAATCGATTATTTCACTGTAGCATTTTTCAAACCTAGTATTAAAAATCAAATTAATAGGTTAATTAGTTGGTTAATCGATTAATTTGTTTCTGAAAATTAGTTTTATAACATCCAATTGAAAATTGGTAAGCAAATCAAAGTCAAAATCCCAAGTTTTTATGGTAATCAAAATCTGCATAATGCTTTTAAATATTGTTTGACCAAGTCAAACATCTTCCCAAGAACAGTTTAGCTGATACACCCACTGTCCAAGAATCTGTGCCTGTGTTCTCAGTCAAGGGGACATATGCAATTAAATCTGATTTTGCAGGTTCTCTCTAAAGTAAACTGCAATTCACAAAAATTGTCATCCGTGAATCTTCAGTTTGCTCCTGTGTAGCTCATTACTCTCAGTCTTATCTTCCTGGTTCAAAGTGTTCCTCTCTTCTTTCCTTTTACACATGTCTCTGAAACCCTTCTCTGAAAATACAACAAGATGCTGAGAAGATCTAAGTCAAGAAAGAAGCAAAAAGGGGAATCTTCCTCTGCTGCAAATCCCGGTGGCCATCTGGAAGCCTGGTTTGATGGAGATATAGGAAAGATGAACACCTTCATCTCTGAGTTTAGTCAGAAACAGATTGTTATTCCAAAATTTATCAAATTTAGGTGGCTGGACGAAGAAGGATTTACTAGTCTGAGAAGAAAGTTAAAAAGTCAAAAGCTGAAAACTTTCATGGAGTTTACTGGGAACATTCAACCTGATTTGGTTCGGGTTTTTTACTCCAACTTAACAGTAAATGGGTCTACAATCAGATCTCAGGTAAAGGGAGTAAATATGGAAATTACTCCTGCTGTTTGGGAGCAAATTGCTGGCCTTAAGGATAGAGGTGTCAAAGTTTCAAGGGGGAATATTTCTGAGATTCCTGAGTTCAACAAGATTCAGTTTTTCCGGTCTTGCCTTAAGGATCCAAATGATTCGGTAAGAATTCTAAATGCCGGAAAACTTGCACTTGAACATAGATTACTTGCTTTTATTGTGGCATGGATGCTTACTCCAAGAGGGAGTAATCATGCTATTCTTAATGAGGGAGATCTTGCCCTCATGTATTTCATTTTTAACAATGTCCGGGTAAACTGGGTGTATGTGATCAAAGATCACATGTTGAAAGCTAAAAGGTTGGCAGATTTCAAATTGCCATATGCTATGTTAATTAATAATTTCTTTAGATATTTTGAAGTTGATCTTTCTGGGGAGAGCATAGAAACCCCCAAGGCATCAAATGAAATTGACGACTCCACCCTAAGAAAAATGGGATATATAAAAGTTGATGATGAATGGATCTCCAAAATTGATGCTGGGATGTCTGAGGGTGAGGAAGAAGATGAAGATGAAAATGAACAAGGCCAAATTCCTCCCTCTCCAGCTACTGCAGAGGTTCCTGAGTCAACCAGTGGTCAAGCCTCATATGAGAATATGGAAATTATTCCTTACATGGAGCAGCCTGACCGTGGGACTCCTTTATCTCAGTTTGAAAGAACAATGCTTTCTCAAATGGCTACTGTGCATGAAAATCAGAGAAAGCATATGCAGATGACATTCCAACACTTCCAGCAAACAAACAATCAATTCGCATCCCTTGGAAACCAAATTGTTGATATCTACACCAATCTGGAAGATATGCAGCTGAACCAAGGAAACTGGGATGATTGATTTTATGGATTAAAAGGGTCCCTTCTTATCTTATCTTTTATTTCTTATTTCTTTTGATGCTAATTTCAATTTCTGGTTTGTAATATTTACTGGTTGTATACCAGGTACAATCTCTTTAGCTTTGATCAATATAATGTAGATTTTAAATCGAATCAAACTAGTCTAGATAGAATTCAACATAGATCCCGGATATTTTTAGCTGATACAAAATGGTTTTAATCGATCAAATCGATTAAAGGAAACACTTTCACAACAAAATAATCGATTAAACTTCGTATCAATCGATTAAAATCTATATAAACAAGTTTACATCAGTTAAATTGGCTAAATAAGATTTTATCCTAATTTTGATGGATCTATTGGTTAAAATCTAAATCGATGTAGTTGATATTATTGTAAAACATCCTTCTAAATGATTGGTGTTACAAAACTTACACTGGATTAGACATGATAAATTCGCATAAACACATTACTTAGTTTGCAAAACTGGTTGTTTTAATCAATAAAAAATCTTTTAAATCGATTAAAAGAATTTATACATCATTTTTCTTTACTGTTTTAATCGATTAAATGTCGAATTAATCGATTAAATGCACTTATGTTTCATACTTTCGAAGTCCTTCACTGTTTTAATCGATTAAACCTTTATTTCAATCGATTAAAATCATTAAACAAGAACTTTTTAATCGATTTTGTCCTATTTTTAATCGATTTTTATTCTGGAAAGAAAAATTAAAGGCTTTAGTTAATGGTTGTTCTTGTAACATGCTACTAAAGCGTGATTCCCTTATCTTTACACGTGTTAATTGTATTCATTACAAACGTGTTAATGAAGATAAGTTTGAATCAACTTCGATTGATCTTTACATGAGTAAAATATCGCATTCATTTTTTTTTCTCTATTTTCAAAATCTCAAACTTATTACATACCTTTGCATTGTTTCTCTTCTGATCCCTATTTTTGATGAAGTCAAAAGGGGGAGAATAGTTGCTTTACTGTTGATCAGAAACAATTTAGAATTATTTAGGGGAAGCAACAATTTAGGGGGAAAAATAGGAAAATAATTCATTTTTTATTTCTAACTAATCTGTTTTATCAAGTGACTTCTCTTGCAGAGTTATTATTCAAGGTGGTGTTTGTCTTCATCAAATAGGGGGAGACTGAAAGTGATGAAGATCTTATTGAAATACTCTGACAAAGATCTTATTGATTTGGTGAAGTCAAAGATAAAGTCAAAGTCAACTTTGTAGCGGTCAACAGTCACTTAGATAAAAGAATAGAGGGATTAGTGTGTCCGCAACTATGCTTAGGTATAATCATTTTTATCTTTTCTGCTGCATGAGGTTTCTTCACTTAAAAGATTTTGCAAAATGCCTCTAAAAACGTTTAAGCAGTTAAAAACAAAGTATTTTAACAAAAGCTTTCTTAAACAAGTTTTTAACTGATATAATTTCGAAATAACCGGTTGTTTTCATTAAAGAAAGTTTTGAAAACCTTCTGTCAGTGTTTTAACTGATAAAGCTTTGAAATAACCGATTAAAATCACTTAAAATGTTAAGAGAAGCGTTTTTGCAGTATTTTAATCGATACAACTTGGTTTTAATCGATTAAATCCACTTAGTGTTCAGGATGATCGATCAGAATGCAATTATGACCGATCAGAATCAGATATGATCGATCAGAATTGAGTTATGACCGATCAGAGCTTTTTCAATCGATTAAAACACGTTTCAATCGATTAAAACAACTTAGAAAATTTCTACACAGCGTTTTAATCGATTAAAACTTATTTTTATCAGTTAAAATCACTTGGAAAATTTTACAAGAAAGTTTTGCAGTATTTTAATCGATTGAATCACGAAACAATCGATTAAAACAAATTAGAAGATTTTTTGTAAAGAGTTTTAATTGATATAAACGTGGTCGTATCAGTTAAAACAAATCTGTTAAAGAATCAAGAACGTTTGGATTAAAAGATTATTTTAACAGATTGATTAAACTAGCAGTTTTGAAAATCTTCTATAAAAACAGATTGGCTTGAACTTTTTAAACATCATCGAATATCAATCTTTTACATATCCTTTAGCAATCAAGCAAGCAAACTTTAATACTCTTTCAAGAAAGATTCGAGCTAGTTTTTGTGAAGTTCTTTGAAATTCTTTCTTGAGGCAAATTGCTTTCTTTTGGAGAAGAAACACTTACTGCAGAATTGCATAAAAATGGTTTGAGCATTCTAGTTTCTTCTTTTCATTTCTTTTCATTCTTTTATTGTATTGTTTGGTGCCTGGAATTGTGGGCACTGGTTTCTCTGCAGCTGGAATTTGGTTGTAGAGGTTGTCAAGAACTGGAATTTGGTTCTTGGTGAAAGGTTAGGTGCAGGAACTGTAATTGTGGTTCTTGTGGTAGATTAAGTGTAAGATTGTAATCTGTAAAACATTTGATCTAGTGGAACCCAATTGGAATTTGGCTGGAGACTGGACGTAGCCCTGGTATTGGGTGAACCAGTATAAACACCAGTGATATCTATCTAAACCTTTCTCCTCTTTTAATTATGTTGCTGTGTTTATTGTTGATTGATTGCTTTGTGATTCAAGAACAGATCTGAAATCTTATTTTTACAAATAGATAATCTGTTAATTGCGAAAATATTTCAAAGATCAATTCACCCCCCCTCTTGATCTCAGCCATCTTTTCTAACACTTGTTTGGCTCAAGCAATTGCGTAGAGAGTTACAATTTGGAGATGTCACTCAAATGACACTTGTGTGTGACAATCAGACTGCTCTTCATATTAGTTCTAATCTTGTCTTTCATGAGAGGACCAAACACATTGAGATTGACTGTCATTTCATTCGAGAAAAGATTATGTCTGGAGATATCAAGACTGAGTTTGTTAACTCAAGTGATCACTTAGCAGATATTTTCACTAAGTCTTTACGAGGGCCTAGAATTGATTATATTTGTAACAAGCTTGGCACATACGATTTGTATGCTCCAGCTTGAGGGGGAGTGTTAGATATTGTTTAGATATTATTTAGATATAGTTTGATATTGTTAAGATATTGTTAGATATTGTTAACCACTGTTGTTTCTTCGGAGACCCATGCACTGTTGCTAATTCGCTTGCTGTACGAAGAGCATGGGAGAAACCAGTCTTCATGGGAGATAGAGAGCTAGGAAAAGCTCGAGTAGCTGTCTCCAGTGATTATGAGGAATGAAGAAATAGAAGGATGTCACAACCATCTGCCTCACTTGTTGCGCTTTCAAATAGTGAAGAGTTACAGACCCAAGTCGATGCCTTGACCCGGAGGATAGAAATCATGGGAGCCCAGATGAGGGCCCTTGAAGAAAGAGAGCAAGAATCTATCTTCACCATAGACGGTCTATAGAGGCAATGCAAGAAGAAGGATCATGAGGTAGAGTGCCTCAAGGATCAATGTGCTGATTCTAATGAGCAAGTTATCCGAGCATCCAAAACTGCCAGAATCAGCTCGGATAACCAATTTCAAGAGATAACCGCCAAATCAGCACACCTTGAGGCCGAATGTGCAAAACAGGCTCAGACGATCAAGGAATTCTTGCAAGACCTCACAAGGACTCGGTCTGAAATACGCTAAGAACGGGAGGCTAACCAGAAGCTTAACAGAAGCTTCCCAGACTTGATTCCTTTCAAATTGATTAAGTTCCTCTTGCATTTCTATGCACCATTGGTCATCTTTAAGCGCTTCTTCAACATTTTTGGGTTCTATCTGTGACACAAAAGCTACAGACATGCAGAAATTAGTCATATTTCTAGTTCTTACCCCTTTTGAGATATCACCAATAATATTGTCCATTGAAAGTCCTCTTGGTGATTTCCATTCTTTTGCTAATTCAGGTGTTTGAGAAGGTTCATTTTCTTCCAAATATAATTCATCAAGAGCCTCTCTTATGTACTCATCATCACCTGCAAGTTCTTTATTTGGCTCAAGAGGATTTCCCCCAAGGTCTACATTTTCATCAAAAGTAACATGTATAGATTCTTCAACATTTAAAGTTCTATTAAACACTCTATAAGTTTTGCTAGTTAATGAATAACCTAAGAAAATGCCCTCATCGGCTTTTGAGTCAAATTTTCCTAAGTTGTCCTTTCCATTATTTAACACAAAACACTTACATCCAAATATTTTTAAATGAGCAACATTAGGCTTTCTACCATTTAACAATTCATAGGGAGTTGATTTTATAATTGGCCTAATGAGCATTCTATTCAAAACATAACATGCAGTATTTACAGCATCAGTCCAAAAATATTTAGGAACATTTGATTCATTTAACATTGTTCTAGCAAGTTCCTCTAGTGACCTATTTTTCCTTTCAACTACACCATTTTGTTGGGGAGTCCTAGGAGCAGGAAAATTATGTAAAATTCCATTTTCCTCACAATAATTTTCAAACCTTTCATTTTGAAACTCACCACCATGGTCACTTCTTAAAACTTTAATTCTTAAGTCTTTCTCATTTTGAATTTGCTTTGCAAACTTCCTAAAGACCTTAAAAGCTTCACTTTTCATTGTCAAGAAAAATGTCCAAGTATATCTAGAAAAGTCATCAACAATCACAAGACCATAATAATTTCCACCAAAGCTTTTTATCCTAGAAGGACCAAATAAGTCTAAATGTAATAATTCTAACGGTTTTGATGTGGAAATAACATTCTTTGATTTAAATGATGATTTTACTTGTTTACCTTTTTGACATGAATCACATAATCTATCTTTTTCAAACTTTAACTTAGGCAAACCAATAACTAAGTCTTTTGAAATCAATTTGTTTAAATGATGCATATTTATATGAGCCGCTCTCTTATGCCATAACCATGGGTTCTCTTCCTTAGCAACTAAGCATGTTATACTAGTATCATGTATACAATCCAAATCAATCAAGTATATGTTATTATGCCTAATGCCTTTCAATGCTACATTTTCGGAATCTATCAAATGTATGGTACAAAACTTGCTTTCAAAGATTACCTTGAATCCTTTGTCACAAAGTTGACTTATGCTAAGGAGATTATGCTTTAACCCATCAACAAGAAGCACATCCTTAATCTCCAAAGTGTTTGCACCACCTATATTTCCAATTCCAAGAATCTTTCCTTTGTTGTTGTCCCCATAAGTTACATATCCTTGTTCTTTAGCTTTAAAACTCACAAATTTCGTTTTGTCTCCAGTCATATGTTTAGAGCATCCACTATCAAGATACCACATAGACTTTTTTGATTTGGAGGTTTCCTACTAAACAAGAACATAGTAAACTTAGGTCCCCATAACTTTTGGGTCCTTGGGGTTAGAGACAAACAAGTCATTTAACAATAGGAACCCAAATGTATTTTCCTTTGGGAACACCAAAATGTTGAATTTTACATCTATTAGAAGTATGACCATGTTTCATACAATAAAAACATGCTTTAGATGTAGCTTTTGAATATGATGCATTTCTAACAATAGATGATTTAGTTCCTTTTTCCACCCATACTCTTCTCTTTTTAATTTTAGGCTTTTTCAAAGTAACTTGTTGGTTTACACTATTTTGAGCTAAAACAACTTTATCCTTATTATTATTACTTAATTCCTTTTCGGCTTTATCAAGCAAATGATTAAGTATATCAATGTCATATTCATACTCTTTACAAGATGCACATACTATATTCTTATCATCATTCTCATTTATACATACAATTTTCATTTCTATGGTTTCCTTTTCCTCTAAACATGCAATTTTCGTTTTTAAGGACTCTACCTCCTTTTCGGATCTACTTAAACTCTTTTTTCACAGCTTTGTATTCATTTTTCAAGTCCTTAAAGACACTAAACAATTCATTATATGCATTTTGCAGTTCATCAAAAATATTTTCATTATCACTAGAGGATGAGTCAGAATCACTTACCTCAAAGTCGGAAGATATATTGTCATTTGCAATTAAGCAAATATTGGCTTCAATTTTCGAGTCACTTGATTCCGAACTTGAATCACTATTGTCCCAAGCGATGTAGGCTTTCTTCTTGAAGAACTTTTTGATTTTATTTTCTTCATTTTTCTTGTTTGGACATTCAGTCTTCACATGTCCTGTTTCACCACAACCATAACATTTGATATTTACATAAGTATTTTCTCTTACCTTTCCTTTACCTTTGAATGGATGTCTTCCTTTGGCTTTATGAATTTGGTAAACTTCTTAATCATGAGACTCAATTCTTCTTCTTCATTCTCCGAGTCTTCTTCTTCCTTTTTACTCTTACCTTTAGAAATTTCAGTTTTGAAGGCTAAGTTCTTCTTTTGATATTGTCCTTCCTCATCATTTAGCCTTCCAAGCTCAAGCTCATGCTCTCTTAACTTTCCAAAGAGCACCGCCATAGACATTGTGGCAAGGTTTTGTGACTCCGAGATGGCCGTCACCTTAGGTTGTCATTTCCTATCCAAAGATTTCAAGATTTTAACATTTAATTCATCAACGTCAAAAATTTTACCTAATCCGGTGAGATGGTTCACAATGTATGTGAAACGCTTTTGAACGTCAAATATCGTTTCACCTTGTTGTATTCGGAACATCTCATATCCTTGGATTAGAGAATTTTTTCGTGCTCTCTTAACTGTTAGACAAATGGCATCTAGAGGGGGGGTGAATAGATGCACAAATTAAAATAAATGTCAAATTAAAAATTTATTTGTGAGTCAATAATTTGTTAAAGCGGAAGCAATAATATAATCAGGAAAGGAGAAAGAGATAAGGGAAAGCGAAGAGCACACATAGATTTATACTGGTTCGAGTATAGCCAACCCTACATCCAGTTCCCAGTCAACTCTTAACACAAAAGTGACTCCCCATTCACTATCTTTCAAATTCAGTTTACAAATTACAATCACCTCCTTAGAAACCCACTAAGGATGAACACCTCCCTAGAATCCCACTAGGGATGGACACCTCCTCTGAACAAATCAAAGGATGAAAACACCTCCTTAGAATCCCACTAAGGATGAACCGCTCCCTAGAATCACACTAGGGATGAAAACCTCCTTTGAACAAATCAAAGGATGAAAACACCTCCTTAGAATCTCACTAAGGATGAACACCTCCCTAGAATCACACTAGGAATGTAAAGCACCTCCTTTCCCACCAATGCAAAAAGGATGAAGGTAATAAAAATAAGAACAGACACACCTAGGTAATGAAGACAACAAATTGTAGAAGTCTGTAGAATGCCAATCTCCAAGAACAAGTGTGATTAACAATGAAAGCACAGAAGGTAGTAGAGAAGAGGGTTTTCTCAAAAGGTGTAAAATATCTTTGTTGCCTTTCTCAAAATTCTTTTCTCAAAACTGATTGAATGTAAATTGTATTTTCGAATTCTGTAATTTGTGTGTTTCTGATTTTTCATCAAAACTTAATTAAATAGAAAAATAACATCAGAAAATAACCGTTGGACATTAATAATATCATAGAGAAAATCAAGATGTATTCAAAAACATTTATTCTTTAAAATGGATATATTTTTCAAATTTGAATTGCCATAATTGATTATATTACCAGTATAATTAATTATGATAGAGAAAATCATTTTTCCATTTCTGGTGCATCATAATTAATTATGACAATAAAAAATATCATGTTATGAATTTTATCACACTTGTGCTTTGGAGGCTTATGCATAATATTACTTCATCAACTTGTACCTCCATATCCAGTATTCTAAGACTCTATCTAGTCTTCAGGAATATCTTGGGCTTGTTTGAATCATCATCTTTATCACCTACGTCATAAATTCAACTTGTCCTTAAATTCATCTTGAATGGTGTTGACTTGAATGTAGTTGACTTGAATCATCATCAAAATCATCTCTTGGGAATGCAGGAACATTTCCATCAATCTCCCCCTCATTGCTTTCAATCTCCCCCTTTTTGATGATGATCAAGGAAACACCTGAAATGAATTAAAATGTTTGACTCTATATAGCCAGTTCAAGATTAGCACAGATTTGTATCAAGTGTCAGAGTCTCTTAATCTCCGCCTGGATATATTAATAACAAGACTCCCCCTAACTCATATGAACAAATACTTCTCTTAACTCCCCTTGTTTAATTTAGATAGGAAAAAATTTAACACAGATTTTAATTCATCAAAAAATCTCCACCTGTTTCATTGATAATCATAAAAAGATATTATAAGAAAAAATCTTCCCCTGTTTCACACAGATTAATATCATCAAAATATCTTCTTGTTTCATTGATAATTAAAAAAAAAATATTATAAGAAAAAATCTTCCCTTGTTTCACACAGATTAATATCATCAAAATATCTCCCTGTTTCATTGATAATTAAAAAAAATATTATAAGAAAAAAATCTCCCCCTGTTTCAGACAGATTAATATCATCAAAATATTTCCATGTTTCATTGATAATTATGAAAAATATTGCAATAGAAACTGAGAACAAATTTGTACCTATTAGTATATAAATCAAGGTAGAGAAGATAATGCATTACAAAGTGTGATAGAGAAGAATATCATATTAAGGAAACAATATCTAGGATACCCAAGACAAATGAAGAGAGAGAAAGATAGGGAAATAAAATGATTATAGAGATAATGGAATTAAATGTCATAGTTTTCCTCAATTGCAATCTTCTTATTTAGGCAACTTTCAAATTCAAATGCACTCATATTCCAGATTTCAAATTTCAAATTCAAATTCCAACCAATTCAATTTTAAAAATCTCAAACTGTAAATATTTCAAATTTCAAAATCTCAAACTATAAAATTTCAAATTTCAAAAATCTCAAATTGCAAAATTTCAAATTTAAAAAATCTCATACTGCAAATTTTTAAAAAATCTCAAACCGCAAAATTTCAAATTTAAAAAATTTCAAATTGCAAAATTTCAAATTTCAAGAATCTCAAACTGCAAAATTTTAAACAAATCTCAAACTGCAAAATTTCAAATTTCAAAAATCTCAAAATTGCAAAATTTCAAATTTCAAGAATCTCAAACTGCAAAATTTCAAACTTTAATAATTTCAAATTTTAATAAATTCAAACTTTCAAAATAATTGATTATGACAACAAGAAAAAAATTCCGATTCTAATAATCAATTAGATGCTCAAATTATCATCTAAACATGTATAAATGCTTTGTTCCTTTATGCACCCAATCATATTTGTCATTAGATATGCCAAAATGTTTTATGTAACATTTATTTGATGTATGACCTATTTTCATGCAATAAAAACATGTTGGTTTTCTTTGAAAAGGTCTACATGTGTTTCTTAAAGTTTTTGAAACTAGTTTCACATCTGTTTTCCTTTACTCTATCACAAAAATAGTTTTATGAGGTTCTAGACTTTCTTTGGGTTTGTAACCAAGTCCAGCTTTGCTAGAATTTTCTCTTTGATAACCTAATATCGAATCAAGATTTTCAGAAGATTTTGAAAAATTGCTTATTATTTTCTCTAACTTGAAAATCTCATTTTCCAAAAGATTACAATTTTCACAAGGTTTAACAACTTCTTTATTTTTAGACAAAGTTTTAGATTTCTCAACATCTTTCTTTAAACACTCATTTTCATTTTCAAGAATACCAACAATATTTTCTAATGCATTAAACTTTTGCCTAAGTGCATTGTATTTCTTAGATAACTTGGTAAAACCTTCATACATATCTTGATATTCTTTAAATAACTCATCATATTCATTTAAGGAATTTGTATTACTTACCTGTGATGAGGCTTCATCATCACTTTTTGTCATCAAACAAAGATTTGCTTCTTCTTCTCCATCACTGCTTTCAGAAGAACTATCTTGTGTTGTGGAAAAATCATTATCCTCCCAAGCAATATAAGCTTTGCGTTTTCTCTTATAGGTATCATTCTTCTCTTTCTTCTTCTCTTTCACATCTTTCTTCTCTTTCTTAAGTTTCGGATAGTCTTCATTTTCGCTTTCGTCTTGTGAAGATTTTTCTACTTTTAGAGCTATCGTCTTGGTTTGATTCTGTTCACCGTTCTTTAACCTTTGTAGCTTCATCTCATGTTCTTGCAGCTTTCCAAATATAATAGCAATATTCATTTTTGTGAGATCTTTTGATTCTGTAATAGCAATGGCCTTTGGTTGCCAATTCCTGTCTAAGGATTTCAAGATCTTTATGTTCAACTCCTCATTGTCAAAACTCTTTCCTAATGCTTTCAAGTGATTTACTATATGTGTGAAGCGTGTTTGGAAATTCGTGATGCTTTCATTTTGCTGCATTTGAAATAATTCATACTCCTGGATGAGTGTGTTTTTACGTGCTCGCTTTACTTCATTTTTTCCTTCATGTGTTACTTCAAGAGTGTCCCATATTTCTTTTGTCGTCTTGCATTGTGAGACCCTGAAAAATTCATTACGAGTTAAGGCAGAAACAATAGTGTTTCGGGCTCTTACATCATATTGGGCACGCTTGTTTTCATCCGGCGTCCATTGATCAAAAGTCTTTCGAACAGCTCCAGACTCTGTTTTTCTCATCGGAATGTAAGGACCATTGAGTACAGCATCCCAAACACCGTAATCTAGTGTTTGTAAAAATATTTCCATTCTCGCCTTCCAAAACTGATAGTCTTCTCCTTCAAATAATGGTGGTCTGTTTATTGAGGCTCCTTCCCTGTAAACCTGATTCTGTATAGACATCTTGAGAGATTATTTAGAAATATCTTATCTAACCAAGCTCTGATACCACTTGTTAGACAAATGGCATCTAGAGGGGGGGTGAATAGATGCACAAATTAAAATAAATGTCAAATTAAAAATTTATTTGTGAGTCAATAATTTGTTAAAGCGGAAGCAATAATATAATCAGGAAAGGAGAAAGAGATAAGGGAAAGAGAAGAGCACATAGAGATTTATACTGGTTCGGGTATAGCCAACCCTACATCCAGTTCCCAGTCAACTCTTAAAACAAGAGTGACTCCCCATTCACTATCTTTCAAATTCAGTTTACAAATTACAATCACCTCCTTAGAAACCCACTAAGGATGAACACCTCCCTAGAATCCCACTAGGGATGGACACCTCCTCTGAACAAATCAAAGGATGAAAACACCTCCTTAGAATCCCACTAAGGATGAACCCCTCCCTAGAATCACACTAGGGATGAAAACCTCCTTTGAACAAATCAAAAGATGAAAACACCTCCTTAGAATCTCACTAAGGATGAACACCTCCCTAGAATCACACTAGGAATGAAAAACACCTCCTTTCCCACCAATGCAAAAAGGATGAAGGTAATAAAAATAAGAACAGACACACCTGGGTAATGGAGATAACAAATTGTAGAAGCCTGTAGAATGCCAATCTCCAAGAACAAGTGTGATTAACAATGAAAGCACAGAAGGCAGTAGAGAAAAGGGTTTTCTCAAAAGGTGTAAACTATCTCTGTTGCCTTTCTCAAAATTCTTTTCTCAAAACTAATTGAATGTAAATTGTATTTTCGAATTCTGTAATTTGTGTGTTTCTGATTTTTCATCAAAACTTAATTAAATAGAAAAATAACATCAGAAAATAACCATTGGACATTAATAATATCATAGAGAAAATCAAGATGTATTCAAAAACATTTATTCTTTAAAATGGATATATTTTTCAAATTTGAATTGCCATAATTGATTATATTACCATTATAATTAATTATGATAGAGAAAATCATTTTTCCATTTCTGGTGCATCATAATTAATTATGACAATGAAAAATATCATGTTATGAATTTTATCACACTTGTGCTTTGGAGGCTTATGCATAATATTACTTCATCAACTTGTACCTCCATATCCAGTATTCTAAGACTCTATCTAGTCTTCAGGAATATCTTAGGCTTGTTTGAATCATCATCTTTATCACCTACGTCATAAATTCAACTTGTCCTTAAATTCATCTTGAATGGTGTTGACTTGAATGTAGTTGACTTGAATCATCATCAAAATCATCTCTTGGGAATGCAGGAACATTTCCATCAATCTCCCCCTCATTGCTTTCAATCTCCCCCTTTTTGATGATGATCAAGGAAACGCCTGAAATGAATTAAAATGCTTGACTCTATATAGCCAGTTCAAGATTAGCACAGATTTGTATCAAGTGTAAGAGTCTCTTAATCTCCGCCTGGATATATTAATAACAAGACTCCCCTTAACTCATATGAACAAATACTTCTCTTAACTCCCCTTGTTTAATTTAGATAGGAAAGAATTTCACACAGATTTTAATTCATCTAAAAATCTCCACATGTTTCATTGATAATCATAAAAAGATATTATAAGAAAAAATCTTCCCCTGTTTCACACAGATTAATATCATCAAAATATCTCCCTGTTTCATTGATAATTGAAAAAAATATAATATCATCAAAATATTTCCATGTTTCATTGATAATTATGAAAAATATTGCAATAGAAACTGAGAACAAATTTGTACCTATTAGTATATAAATCAAGGTAGAGAAGATAATGCATTACAAAGTGTCATAGAGAAGAATATCATATTAAGGAAACAATATCTAGGATACCCAAGACAAATGAAGAGAGAGAAAGATAGGGGAATAAAATGATTATAGAGATAATGGAATTAAATGCAGTAGTTTCCCTCCATTGCAGTCTTCTTATTTAGGCATCTTTCAAATTCAAATGCACTCATATTCCAGATTTCAAATTTCAAATTCAAATTGCAACAAATTTCAAATTCAAATTCCAACCAATTCAATTTTTAAAATCTCAAACTGTAAAAATTTCAAATTTCAAAATCTCAAACTACAAAATTTCAAATTTCAAAAATCTCAAATTGCAAAATTTCAAATTTTAAAAATCTCATACTGCAAATTTTTTAAAAATCTCAAACTGAAAATTTTCAAATTTAAAAAATTTAAAATTTCAAAATTTCAAATTTCAAGAATCTCAAACTGCAAAATTTTAAAAAAATCTCAAACTGCAAAATTTTAAATTTCAAAAATCTCAAATTGCAAAATTTCAAATTTCAAGAATCTCAAACTGCAAAATTTCAAACTTTAATAATTTCAAATTTTCATAAATTCAAACTTTCAAAATTCAAACTTTCAACATAATTGATTATGACAACAAGAAAAAAATTCTCGATTCTGATAATCAATTAGATGCTCAAATTATCATCTAAACATGTATAAATGTTTTGTTCCTTTAGGCACCCATTCATATTTGCCATTAGATATGCCAAAATGTTTTATGTAACATTTATTTGATGTATGACCTATTTTCATGCAATAAAAACATGTTGGTTTTCTTTGAAAAGGTCTAAATGTGTTTCTTAAAGTTTTTGAAACTAGTTTCACATCTGTTTTCCTTTACTCTTTCACAAAAATAGTTTTATGAGGTTCTAGACTTTCTTTGGGTTTGTAACCAAGTCCAGCTTTGCTAGAATTTTCTCTTTGATAACCTAATATCGAATCAAGATTTTCAGAAGATTTTGAAAAATTGCTTATTATTTTCTCTAACTTAAAAATCTCATTTTCCAAAAGATTACAATTTTCACAAGGTTTAACAACTTCTTTATTTTTAGACAAAGTTTTAGATTTCTCAACATCTTTCTTTAAACACTTATTTTCATTTTCAAGAACACCAACAATATTTTCTAATGCATTAAACTTTTGCCTAAGTGCATTGTATTTCTTAGATAACTTGGTAAAACCTTCATACATATCTTGATATTCTTTAAATAACTCATCATATTCATTTAAGGAATTTGTACTACTTACCTGTGATGAGGCTTCATCATCACTTTTTGTCATCAAGCAAAGATTTGCTTCTTCTTCTCCATCACTGCTTTCGGAAGAACTATCTTGTGTTGTGGAAAAATCATTATCCTCCCAAGCAATATAAGCTTTGTGTTTGCTCTTATAGGTATCGTTCTTCTCTTTCTTCTTCTCTTTCACATCTTTCTTCTCTTTCTTAAGTTCCGGACAGTCTTCATTTTTGCTTTCGTCTTGTGAAGATTTTTCTACTTTTAGAGCTATTGTCTTGGTTTGATTCTGTTCACCGTTCTTTAACCTTTGTAGCTTCATCTCATGTTCTTGCAGCTTTCCAAATAGAGTAGCAATATTCATTTTTGTGAGATCTTTTGATTTTGTAATAGCAGTGACCTTTGGTTGTCAATTCCTGTCTAAGGATTTCAAGATCTTTGTGTTCAACTCCTCATTGTCAAAACTCTTTCCTAATGCTTTCAAGTGATTTACTATATGTGTGAAGCATGTTTGGAAATTCGTGATGCTTTCATTTTGCTGCATTTGAAATAATTCATACTCCTGGATGAGTGTGTTTTTGTTGAAACATTCAAGGACTTGATGTTGAACTTGATGGACATGAAGCTTGTTGATTTTGATGATGATTCAAGAACACAAGACTTAGAGAGTTGAATACTTGTTTTATAGTGTAATAACTCTGTTTTGATTAGATTGAGTCTGTAATATTAGAGTTTGAGATAGGCGGTACATAGTCTGCACCTAAGAAGCTTCAAAAAGCTCAAATTTATCAAAGTGGCTCGGCTTTAATCGATTAATTGGTGAAATAATCGATTAAAACAGTGAGAAAAACCATTTTCTGTATCTGCTCACTGGTTTATTCGATTAACACCCTTGTTAATCGATTAACAGGCCTGTTAATTGATTAACAGGTCTTTTAATCGATTAAAACAGAGAGTTTTGGAGTTCTGTTGATTTTGGCTCTGTAATAATCGATTAACACTTCATTTAATCGATTATTTCAGTCAGATTTTGATTTTTAACTTCAAATCAACCCTATTTTCGAAAACCCTATTTCCAAGAACCCTAGTTTAGAAAATCCCAATTCCCAAACCCTAATTTCTCTACTTAAGCTTCTCTATGGCACTCAGAAAAAGAGAACAACCTTTTTCATACAAAAGTTAAGTGTTATGAGTGCCAGAGAACTGTTTGTTGCAAGAAAAAGGGGCTTTTGGAACCTGGTGTGGGCTAGAAGCGATAAGAATCACTAAGTAGAGTTCTTAGTGGATTGTGTGTTGTGCCGTCTCTGGGGAAAGCTGTTCTTCATCTCTTGTGGATTTCAAGAGAGGTGTTTTCTTTACTTTATCTTTTCCATTGTAATTTGTTTGTAACAACTTTGATCATAGTGACAACGTTAATCCTCTGTTTGAGTGATTAGCAACTGGACGTAGGGTCTTTTGATTCGAACCAGTATAAATCTCCTGTGTAAGATTCTCTTCTCTTCTCTATTTACATTTACACAGTTTTTAATCGGTAAAATTTGGGGAAAAATTTTGAAAACCTAATTTTTATTAAGAAACCAATTCACCCCCCCTCTTGGTTTTTGTCCGACCACGCGAACATTCCGTTGTGCGATTCTAACAAGTGGTATCAGAGCTTGCTTTGATAGTCATTCAAACTTTTCAAAAATGGCCGGACAAAATCAAACTTTTGCCGAAGGTGCGTCTATCAACAGACCCCCACTTTTTGCGGGTCAAAATTATCCCTTCTGGAAAGTAAGAATGCAAATCTTTTTAAAGTCTGTTGATAGAGGCCTTTGGGACGCTATTTTAAACGGTCCATATATTCCTAAAGTTACTGAGAACGGTGTTGACGTTCCCAAACCTTTTTCTAGATGGACAACAGAAGAAAACAGAAAAGCACAATTTGACGTTAGGGCTAGAAATATAATTTCATCTGCTTTAACCCTTGACGAGTTTTACAGGATTTATGTTTGTAAAAGTGCTCAGGAGATGTGGGAAATGCTAAGAGTGAACCACGAAGGTACTGACGACGTTAAGAGAGCACGGAAAAATTCTCTAATCCAAGAATACGAGATGTTCCGGATGCAACAAGGCGAAACGATATTTGACGTTCAAAAGCGTTTCACGCATATTGTGAACCATCTCACCGGATTAGGTAAGAACTTTGACGTTGATGAATTAAATGTTAAAATTTTAAAATCTTTGGATAGGAAATGGCAACCTAAGGTGACGACCATCTCGGAGTCACAAAACCTTGCCACAATGTCTATGGCGGCGCTATTTGGAAAGCTAAGAGAGCATGAGCTTGAGCTTGGAAGGTTAAATGAAGAAGAAGGACAATATCAAAAGAAGAACTTAGCCTTCAAAACTGAAATTTCCAAAGGTAAAAATAAAAAGGAAGAAGAAGACTCGGAGAACGAAGAAGAAGAGTTGAGTCTTATGATAAAGAAGTTCACAAAATTCATGAAAGCAAAAGGAAGGCATCCATTCAAAGGTAAGGGAAAGGTAAGAGAAAGTACTTCCGTAAATATAAAATGTTATGGTTCTGGTGAAGCAGGGCATGTAAAGACCGAATGCCCAAACAAGAAACACGATGAAAACAAAGGCAAAAAGGTCTTCAAGAAGAAAGTCTATATTGCTTGGGATAACAGTGATTCAAGTTCGGAATCAAGTGACTCGGAAGTTGAAGCCAATATTTGCTTAATGGCAAATGACAACATATCTTCCGATTTTGAGGTAAGTGATTCCGACTCATCTTCTAGTGATGATGATAATAACTATGATGAACTGCAAAATGCATATAATGAATTGTTTAGTGTTTTCAAGAATTTGAAAAATGAATATAAAGTTGTAAAGAAGAATCTAAGTAGATCCAAAAAGGAAATTGACTCTTTAAAAACGAAAATCACATGTTTAGAAGATAAGGAATTATTAGAAACGAAAATTGTATGTTTAGATAAGGATAATGATAAGAACTTAGCATGTGCAACTTGTAAAGAGCATGAATATGACATAGATATTCTTAACCATTTGCTAGACAAAGCCTAAAAGGAAATAGATGATCTTAAGAAGCATGAAATGGTGTTTGCTCAAAATAGTGTAAATCAACAAGTTTCTTTGAAAAAGTCTAAAAGGAAAAATAAAAGAGTATGGGTAGAAAAAGGAACTAGAGCATGTTTTGTAAGTAATGCATCTTATTCTAAAGCTACATCAAAAGCATGTTTTTATTGCATGAAACAAGGTCACACTTCAAATAAATGTAAAATTAAACATTTTGGTGTTCCTAAAGGTAAATATATTTGGGTTCCTATTGTTAAATAATTTATTTGTCTCTAACCCCAAGGACCCAAAAGTTATGGGGACCTAAGTTTACTATGTTCTTGTTTTGTAGGAAACTTCCAAATCTAAGAAGTCTATGTGGTATCTTGATAGTGGATGCTCAAAGCATATGACCGGTGATAAATCAAAATTTGTGAGTTTCAAAGCTAAGGAACAAGGATATGTAACTTATGGGGACAATAACAAAGGGAAGATTCTTGGAATTGGAAACATAGGTGGTGCAAACATTTTGGAGATTAAGGATGTGCTTCTTGTTGATGGACTAAAGCATAATCTCCTTAGCATAAGTCAACTATGTGACAAGGGATTTAAGGTAATATTTGAAAGTAAATTTTGCACCATACATTTGATAGATTCCGAAAATGTAGAATTAAAAGGCATTAGGCATAAAAACATATATTTGATTGATTTGGATTGTTTACATGATTCTAGCATAACATGTTTAGTTGCTAAGGAAGAGAACCCTTGGTTATGGCATAAGAGAGCAGCTCATATAAATATGCATCATTTGAATAAATTAATATCAAAAGACTTAGTTGTTGGCTTGCCTAAGTTAAAGTTTGAAAAAGATAGGTTATGTGATGCATGTCAAAAAGGTAAACAAGTAAAATCATCATTTAAATCAAAGAATGTTATTTCCACTTCAAAACCCCTAGAATTATTACATTTAGATTTATTTGGACCTTCTAGGATAAAAAGCTTTGGTGGAAATTATTATGGTCTTGTGATTGTTGATGATTACTCTAGGTATACTTGGACATTTTTCCTAACTATGAAAAGTGAAGCCTTTAAAGTCTTTAGAAAATTTGCAAAACAAATTCAAAATGAGAAAGACTTAAGAATTAAAGTTTTAAGAAGTGACCATGGTGGTGAGTTTCAAAATGAAAAGTTTGAAAATTATTGTGAAGAAAATGGAATATTACATAACTTTTCTACTCCTAGGACTCCCCAACAAAATGGTGTAGTTGAAAGGAAAAATAGGTCATTAGAGGAACTTGTTAGAACTATGTTAAATGAATCTAATGTTCCTAAATATTTTTGGGTTGATGCGGTTAATACTACATGTAATGTTTTAAATAGAATGCTCATTAGGTCAATTATTAAATCTACTTCCTATGAATTGTTTAATGGTAGAAAGCCTAATGTTGCTCATTTGAAAATTTTTGGATGTAAGTGCTTTGTGTTAAATAATGGAAAGGACAACTTAGGAAAATTTGACTCTAAAGCCGATGAGGGTATTTTCTTAGGTTATTCATTAACTAGTAAGGCTTACAGGGTGTTTAATAGAAGAACTTTAAGTATTAAAGAATCTATTCATGTTACATTTGATGAAATTGTAGACCTTGGGGGAAATCCTCTTGAGTCAAATAAAGAACTTGCAGGTGATGATGAATATATAAGAGAGGCTCTTGATGAATTGTATTTGGAAGAAAATGAGCCTTCTCAAATGCCTGAATTAGCAAAAGAATGGCAATCACCTAGAGGACTCTCAATGGAAAATATCATTGGTGATATCTCAAAAGGGGTAAGAACTAGAAATATGACTAATTTCTGCATGTCTGTAGCTTTTGTGTCACAGATAGAACCCAAAAATGTTGAGGAAGCGCTTAAAGATGACCAATGGTGCATAGCTATGCAAGAGGAACTTAACCAATTTGAAAGGAATCAAGTCTAGGAATTAATCCCAAGAGAAGAGTCACATCAAGTTATTGGAACCAAATGGGTGTTTAGAAATAAACTTGATGAAGATGGAAATATAACAAAGAATAAAGCCATACTTGTTGCCAAAGGCTATTGTCAGGAGGAAGGTATAGATTATGATGAAACTTATGCTCTTGTTGCCAGGTTAGAGGCTATACGCCTACTTCTTGCTTATGCATCTTTGATGAAATTTAAATTATATCAAATGGATGTTAAAAGTGCATTTTTAAATGGTTTTATTAAAGAAGAAGTTTATGTGGAGCAACCCCCTGGATTTGAAGATTTTAGTTATCCTAATCATGTTTTTAAATTAAAGAAAGCATTATATGGGTTGAAACAAGCTCCTAGATCTTGGTATGAAAGGTTAAGTAGTTTCCTAACTTCAAATGATTTTTCTAGAGGAAAAATTGATTCTACGCTGTTTATAAAGAAAGTAAAAGAACATATCTTATTGGTCCAGGTATATGTTGATGATATTATTTTTGGATCAACTGATAATTCGTTATGTGTAGAATTTGCTAAGATAATGCAGGGAGAGTTTGAAATGTCTATGATGGGAGAATTGACATTCTTCCTTGGACTTCAAATCAAGCAACTTAAAGATGGCATTTTCATCTCTCAAACCAAATACTGCAAAGAGATTCTTAAAAAGTTTGGAATGGACACCTCAAAGGAAGCTAACACACCCATGGGAACTTCATGCTATCTAGACAAGGATGAATCAGGTTTGGAAGTTAATCAATCTATGTATAGAGGTATGATAGGTTCACTGTTATACTTAACTACAAGTAGACCTGATATTATGCATTATGTCTGTGTGTGTGCTAGATTTCAGGCTTGTCCAAAAGAATCTCACCTAATTGTAGTAAAACATATTTTAAAATATTTAAAAGGAACTATTGGTTTTGGTTTATGGTATCCATCTGATGCTGATTATGGTGGATGCAAAATTGATAGGAAAAGTACTAGTGGGACATGTCATTTGTTAGGTTCATCCTTAGTATCTTGGCATTCTAAGAAACAAGCTTGTGTTGCTTTATCTACCACTGAAGCTGAATATATTGCAGCTGGTAATTATTGTGCTCAAATTCTGTGGATGAAACAACAGTTAGAAGATTATAGTATATTTTTAAATGACATACCTTTGATGTGTGATAATACGAGTGCAATCAATCTTACTAAGAATCCAGTAATGCACTCTAGGACTAAGCACATAGAAATTAGACATCATTTTTTGAGAGATCATATCAACAAAGGAAACTGTAAAATAGAGTACGTTGATTCAAAGCATCAATTAGCAGATATTTTTACTAAGCCTCTACCCAAAGATAGATTCTATGATCTTAGAAGAGACTTAGGGATATTAGAAATAGCTTAAATTCTGCTTATTTAGACAGTTTTTGGATGGTTATAATATTATAATTCATTATGTAGGATGTTCATAGGTTATCATGTGTAAAAACCTCAAAAATTTGATGTACTCTCTGGAATAATCGATTAATTAGAGTTATAATCGATTATTTACATCCAAACACCCAAAACATGATATTCCTCTCTGGAATAATCGATTAATTCGTCCATTAATCGATTAAAACCAATGTTAATTGATTAACAGCTCAAATTAATCAATTAAATGGGTCTGGAAGTGGTTTAATCGATTAATTTGGGTTTTAATTGATTAAACCTGGCAAGTTTGGATTCCTAGTCGTTGCCAACGGCTCTTTTGCCCTTTCTCCTCTATCATATGTCCGTTGGAGATGCTTGGCTATAAATAGGGACTTCCATTTCACTTTTACTCACTTCTATCTCTTGAAATCAAGCTTTCTTGCCTTACTCTAGCAATTTTACCTTCTTTTGACTCCACTTGTCTTCTTAAATCTTCTTGTTTCTCTTCTAATCCTTCAATGGCCTCATCTTCTCGTACAAAAATCCCTACTAGAAGAAGATATGCACCCTCATCTCAACCCCGTCCTAATTCTGTAGAAGGATGGATCTCTGATGAAGATGGCCGACAGGAATTTCTGTCCTATTGGAAGGAACGTGCTATTATTTCTCCTAAGTTCCTTATTGGTGAGCAATTCATCAATAGGGGATTCAACTTTCCTAATCTCCTTGAAATTCAAGGAGTTCTCCCTTTCATCCAAATGCAAGGTACGTATTATCCTGACTTAGTTAGGGTATTTTATTCTAGGTTCAAATTTAGAGATCAAATTGTTACCTCTCGTGTAAAGGGGGTAACAATTATTCTTGATGATGATATTTGGGAGAACGTTGCCCACTTTCCAATTAGAGAAGATGTTATTAACGTGTATGGTGAGTTAGATGATTTTGACAGGTTCTTAGCTTACCGTTCTTTTCTGCGTAATCCCTCCACGGAGATTGGGCGTCTCCTTCTTGCTGGACCTTTGAAGAAGGAGGAACGAATGATTCTACATCTACTTGTCTGGATCCTATGTCCCCGGGCTACGAATCATGCTCAATGTTCTTCAACTGATCTTCGTATTATTCATGCCATAATGAATAATGAGCCTTTAGATTGGGGCATTCTTGTCACCATGACTATGTTAAAAGCCAAACGCCATCCCACCTTCAAAATTCCGTATGCCCTCCTTGTTTCTCGCATTCTTGAATACAAAGGAGTAAATGTCGAAGGTGAACAAACAATACGAACGAATAACTTGAATCGCATGCTAGACAGCACATTGATCCAACTACAAATGGTGCGCGTCAACGATATTTATGTTCACAAGGATGACGTTCCAATCCAAGGTGACGATAATGAAGATTCTGATGAAGATATGCCTCCTGCTGCTAAGCTTCCCTCTGATCAAATCCAAAGTGTTGGAACTTCCTCTACTCATCATGAAACCAGACAATCTATGGAAGACATGTTATCTGACATGAATAAGAGAATGCAGTCATTCTTCACCCTTTCTGGAGTACGGTATGAGGAAATAATTCGCCGTATATCTGATGTAGATGATAAAGTGTGCCGTTTAGAAAATAGATTTGATGCACACTTTCATAGTTATGATAGTGAAGAATTTTAAATTTGTAATTTTCTTTCTTATATTGTAATGAATGCTTATCTCTGAAATAAAATGTGGTGTTCTGTTTTTGCTTTGATTGAGGGGGAGTTTTCTCTAAGTTATGCATATTTTGAGGGGGAGCTCTTATGTTTGTCATAGAAGAATTATTTTTTATTCTAATCAAAATAGGGGGAGAAAATATTTAAAGCCTGATATGATTGTTTTTAAATATTATCTGGTAATGTTTAATGTGTTTGTTAGTATGACAGATAAAACAGGTTATTACAAGGCTTTAAAAGATAATTTTGATCATCATCAAAAAGGGGGAGATTGTTGAAACATTCAAGGACTTGATGTTGAACTTGATGGACATGAAGCTTGTTGATTTTGATGATGATTCAAGAACACAAGACTTAGAGAGTTGAAGACTTGTTTTATAGTGTAATAACTCTGTTTTGATTAGATTGAGTATGTAATATTAGAGTTTGAGATATCTGGTACATAGTCTGCACCTTAGAAGCTTCAAAAAGCTCAAATTTATCAAAGTGGCTCGGCTTTAATCGATTAATTGGTGAAATAATCGATTAAAACAGTGAGAAAAAACATTTTCTGTATCTGCTCACTGGTTTAATCGATTAACACCCCTGTTAATCGATTAACAGGCCTGTTAATCAATTAACAGGTCTTTTAATCGATTAAAACAGAGAGTTTTGGGGTTTTGTTGATTTTGGTTCTGTAATAATCGATTAACACTTCATTTAATCGATTATTTCAGTCAGATTTTGATTTTTAACTTCAAATCAACCCTATTTTCGAAAACCCTATTTCCAAGAACCCTAGTTTCAAAAATCCCAATTCCCAAACCCTAATTTCTCTACTTAAGCTTCTCTATGGCACTCAGAAAAGGAGAACAACCTTTTTCATACAAAATTTAAGTGTTGTGAGTGCCAGAGAACTGTTTGTTGCAAGAAAAAGGGGCTTTTGGAACCTGGTGTGGGCTAGAAGCGATAAGAATCACTAAGTGGAGTTCTTAGTGGATTGTGTGTTGTACCGTCTCTGGGGAAAGCTGTTCTTCATCTCTTGTGGATTTCAAGAGAGGTGTTTTCTTTACTTTATCTTTTCCATTGTAATTTGTTTCTAACAACTTTGATCATAGTGATAGCGTTAATCCTCTGTTTGAGTGATTAGCAACTGGACGTAGGGTCTTTTGATCCGAACCAGTATAAATCTCCTGTGTAAAATTCTCTTCTCTTCTCTATTTACATTTACACAGTTTTTAATCGGTAAAATTTGGGGAAAAATTTTGAAAACCTAATTTTTGTTAAGAAACCAATTCACCCCCCCTCTTAGTTTTTGTCCAACCACGCGAACATTCCGCTGCGCGATTCTAACAGTTTTTACGTGCTCGCTTTACTTCACTTTTTCCTTCATGTGTTACTTCAAGAGTGTCCCATATTTCTTTTGCCGTCTTGCATTGTGAGACCCTGAAAAATTCATTACGAGTTAAGGCAGAAACAATAGTGTTTCGGGCTCTTACATCATATTGGACACGCTTGTTTTCATCCGGCGTCCATTGATCAAAAGTCTTTGGAACAACTCCAGACTCTGTTGTTCTCATCGGAATGTAAGGACCATTGAGTACAACATCCCAAACACTGTAATCTAGTGTTTGTAAAAATATTTCCATTCTCGCCTTCCAAAACTGATAGTCTTCTCCTTCAAATAATGGTGGTCTGTTTATTGAGGCTCATTCCCTGTAAACCTGATTCTGCATAGACATCTTGAGAGATCGTTTAGAAATATCTTATCTAACCAAGCTCTGATACCACTTGTTAGACAAATGGCATCTAGAGGGGGGTGAATAGATGCACAAATTAAAATAAATGTCAAATTAAAAATTTATTTGTGAGTCAATAATTTGTTAAAGCAGAAGCAATAATATAATTAGGAAAGGAGAAAGAGATAAGCGAAAGAGAAGAGCACACAGAGATTTATACTGGTTCGGGTATAGCCAACCCTACATCCAGTTCCCAGTCAACTCTTAACACAAGAGTGACTCCCCATTCACTATCTTTCAAATTCAGTTTACAAATTACAATCACCTCCTTAGAAACCCACTAAGGATGAACACCTCCCTAGAATCCCACTAGGGATGGACACCTCCTCTGAACAAATCAAAGGATGAAAACACCTCCTTAGAATCCCACTAAGGATGAACCCCTCCCTAGAATCACACTAGGGATGAAAACCTCATTTGAACAAATCAAAGGATGAAAACACCTCCTTAGAATCTCACTAAGGATGAACACCTCCCTAGAATCACACTAGGAATGAAAAGCACCTCCTTTCCCACCAATGCAAAAAGGATGAAGGTAATAAAAATAAGAACAGACACACCTGGGTAATGGAGACAATAAATTGTAGAAGCCTGTAGAATGTCAATCTCTAAGAACAAGTGTGATTAACAATGAAAGCACAGAAGGCAGTAGAGAAGAGGGTTTTCCCAAAAGGTGTAAAATATCTCTGTTGCCTTTCTCAAAATTCTTTCTCAAAACTGATTGAATATAAATTGTATTTTCGAATTCTGTAATTTGTGTGTTTCTGATTTTTCATCAAAACTTAATTAAATAGAAAAATAACATCGAAAATAACCGTTGGACATTAATAATATCATAGAGAAAATCAAGATGTATTCAAAAACATTTATTCTTTAAAACGGATATATTTGTCAAATTTGAATTGCCATAATTGATTATATTACCAGTATAATTAATTATGATAGAGAAAATCATTTTTCCATTTCTGGTGCATCATAATTAATTATGACAGTGAAAAATATCATGTTATGAATTTTATCACACTTGTGCTTTGGAGGCTTATGCATAATATTACTTCATCAACTTGTACCTCCATATCCAGTATTCTAAGACTCTATCTAGTCTTCAGGAATATCTTGGGCTTGTTTGAATCATCATCTTTATCACCTACGTCATAAATTCAACTTGTCCTTAAATTCATCTTGAATGGTGTTGACTTGAATGTAGTTGACTTGAATCATCATCAAAATCATCTATTGGGAATGCAGGAACATTTCCATCAATCTCCCCCTCATTACTTTCATTAACATCGTCGGTACCTTCGTGGGTCACTCTTAACATTTCCCACATTTCTTGAGCACTTTTACAAACAGAGATCCTGTAAAACTCATCAAGGGTTAAAGCAGATGAAATAATATTTCTAGCCCTAACGTCAAATTGAGCTTTTCTATTTTCCTCCGCTTTCCATCTAGAAAATGGTTTAGGAACGTCTACTCCGTTTTCAGTAACTTTAGGAATATAGGGACCATTTAAGATAGCGTCCCGAACACCTCTATCAACAAACTCTAAAAAGATTTGCATTCTTACTTTCCAGAAAGGATAATTTTAACCTACAAAAAGTGGGGGTCTGTTGATAGAAGCACTTTCGGTAAAAGTTTGATTTTGTCCGGCCATTTTCGAAAAATTTGAATGACTATCAAAGCATGCTCTGATATCACTTGTTAGAATCACGCAGCGGAATGTTTGCATGAACAAACAAAAACCAAGAGGGGGGGTGAATTGGTTTCTTAACAAAAATTAGGTTTTAAAAATTTTCCTCAAATTTTACCGATTAAAATGTTGTGTAAACGTAAATAGAATAAGGATAGAGTCTTACACAGAATATTTATACTGGTTCGGATCAAAAGACCCTACGTCCAGTTGTTAATCACTCAAACAGAGGATTAACGTTGTCACTATAATCAAAGTTATACAAGCAGATTACAAATGAAAAGATAGAGTAACGAAAACACCTCTCTTGAGTCACACAAGAGATGAAGAACAACTTTCCCTAGAGACGGCACAACACACAATCCACCAAGAACTCCACTTAGTGATTCTTATCGCATCTAGCCCACAC
Organism: Sphenostylis stenocarpa; assembly: GCA_963425845.1. NCBI lineage: Eukaryota > Viridiplantae > Streptophyta > Magnoliopsida > Fabales > Fabaceae > Sphenostylis > Sphenostylis stenocarpa. The sequence goes on from OY731406.1 coordinate 47,446,400, forward strand.
TAGGTTCCAAAAGCCCCTTTTTCCTCCAACAAACAGTTCTCTGGCAATCACAGCTCTCAACTTTTGTTTGAAAAATGTTGTTCTATTTTCTGAGAGCCTTATAGAACCTTAAGTAGATGAATTAGGGTTTGGGAATTGGGGATTTTCGAAACTTGGTGTATTGAGACTAGGGTTTTCGAAAATAGGTTAATTTGAAGTTCAAAATGCAAATCTGACTGAAATAATCGATTATTACAGAGCCAAAATTAACAGGAACCCACAACGCACTGTTTTAATCGATTATTTGCCCTATTAATCGATTAACAGGCTTGTTAATCGATTAACAGGAGTGTTAATCGATTATTATAGAGCTGATACAGAAAATGGTTTTCTCTCTGTAATAATCGATTATTTGACCCTTTAATCGATTAAACCCGTGAGTTTTTGATAAAAATGAGTTTTTGAAGCTTCTAAAGAGTAAACTATGTACTGGCTATCTTAGACTCTAATATTACAGACTCAAACTCATCAAAACAGAGTTATTACACAAGAATATAAGTCTTCAACTCTCTAAGTTCTTTGTTCTTGAATCATCATCAAAATCAACAAGCTTCATGTCCATGTAAGTTCAACATCAAGTCCTTGTATGTTTCAACATTCCGGCCCAATCACATCTCCGGTCCCGGTTCCTCCGGACTCGACCCAACTAACACCCCAACACCAGGCTAGGCTCGAGAACATCTGGGGTTATGCCTGGCACCCCATTGTCGCTGCCATCAAAACGAGGGCGGTCGGAGCGACGCGATGGTTTCCGACTCTCTTGATTTTTGCATTTTTTATTGGTGGTTACACCGCCTTTAGGTTGTCCGATAACCGGGCTGAACCTGAGGGCGAGGTTTTCGAAAGGGTGCTCCTGGATTGTCCGATAACCAGGCTAATCCAAGAGCTAGTTTTGAGGGTTCTCTGGAGTCGCCACCGATGTTTTTACTGTAAACATCGGAAAAGGAGTTTAAAAGGCGTTGGTTTTCGAAAAACCAACTTTGGTCGTTAGAACCAGAGTTGGGTAAGGGAGTTAGTTACGCGTAAAGGAGGTGTTAATTCCTTTACGACGCCCCTTTCGGGTTCCCTATGATAGGCCAACTATTCTGTTGATAAATAAACCGGAAAAATACGCTTTCGCCCTTTTATTTTGCGGAATTTAAAGATTACGACTACATGGCCCTAATGTCTATTGCATAATTTAAATAAAGCAGTAAAAGGTAGAGAAAGAGAGTAGAGACCTCCGAAGCAAGCTTTCTATTTAATTCTTTAAAAATAGGGTGCTTTGCGGCAGCCCTTCACTCTACACGGCGTCGAAAACCTCTCGAAACGCTCTAAAAACACTCTAAAGACACTCAGAAGCTCCGGAAATGCGTCGGAGGGATTCTAGAGAGAGAAACTCTTGATGTGAGTAGAGAGAGAGTGAGAAATTGTGTGAAATCACTACTACAAATAAGGCCTTCAACGTCGGTTCTGGAAGGCCTTCAACGTCGGTTCTTCCAGAACCGACGTTGTATCAGGCGACGTTGAAAGTCTTATTTTTCAAATCAAATTTTTTTATTTATTTCCAACCCCTCTATTTATTCTTTTATATTATATTTTTATTAGGTCCCTCTCTCTTTTATATTATATTTTTATTATTTATCATATTTTTTTAAAGTTTAAAGCATTACCAAATTATTTTTTTGTCACTGACAGATTCGAACTCGAGTACCTTAGTGTTGGAGGTCGATACTCCAACCACTAAACTACTTGAATTTTTTTATAGTAACTTACAAATAAATTATATTTATATACAAATAAATATATATCCGTGTAAATATATAAATACAAATATATTTATATATTTTGATATATTTAAATAATTATATATTTATATATTGGATGTGAGGGCACGCTCGAAGGTGAAAGTGTGTGTCGAGTGGGTTTTCAAAATTTGATGCCAAATTTGTGAGCGAGTCTCTTTATATGAGTTTGTAATTTAATGACAGAATATAATATTTATAATTTATTTATATAATGATATAAAATAAATTTGGGAAACGCATCATTCGCTCAAGTGACACATTCGCTCAAGCGAAAAATACCAATTTTCGGTCAAGCTAGGCTTGAACGAGTGAATTTCTGTGAGCTTTAACGTATTTTCACTTAAGCGAGAGTCAATCTCACTTTCACCCTCGATCGCGCCCTCACATCCAACATAAAAATATATAAATATATCAAAATATATAAATATATTTGTATTTATATATTCTATATTTATATATTTACACGGATATATATTTATTTGTATATAAATATAATTTATTTGTAAATTATTATCAAAAAATTATAGTAGTTTAGTGGTTGGAGTATCAATTTTCAACTCTATAAAATACTATATTCGAATCCTATCGGTGACAATTCTCTAACTTAAGTGAATTTTTTACTGAAAAAAATAAAAACACTTTCCGAGAAAATATATATAAATAAATATATATTTACACGGATATTTATTTGTATATAAATATAATTTATTTGTAAGTTATTATAAAAAAATTATAGTAGTTTAGTGGTTGGAGTATTAGCTTTCAATTCTAAAATACTGGGTTCGAATCCTGTCGATGACGATTCTCTAACTTAAGTGAATTTTTGGCTGAAAAAAATAAAATCACTTTCCGGAAAATATAAATAAATATATATTTACACAGAATATATATTTATTTGTATATAAATATAATTAATTTGTAAGTTATTATCGAGAAAATTACAGTAGTTTAGTGGTTGGAGTATCAACTTTCAACTCTAAAGTACTGGGTTCGAACCCTGTCAGTGACAATTCTCTAATTTAAAAGAATTTTTGGTGAAGACACATTCAACGTCGGTTCATCAGGGAACCGACGTTGAATGTGTCAATAAAATGACATTCAACGTCGGTTCATCTGGAACCGACGTTGAAAGTGTCCATACAAAGACTTTCAACGTCGGTTCATCTGGAACCGACGTTGAAAGTGTCCATACAAAGACTTTCAACGTCGGTTCATCTAGAACCGACGTTGAATGTACTTTCTACGTCGGTTGACTTGGAACCGACGTTGAATGTACTTTCTACGTCGGTTGACTTGGAACCGACGTTGAAAGTGTCCAACATTCAACTTTCAACGTCGTTTTTTAACCAACCGACGTTGAAAGTGTATTTAACGTCAGCTTAGCTTTAACCGACGTTAAATGGCGACGTTGAAAGCATATTTTGTAGTAGTGAATGAGGGGAAGGGAGGCCCTATTTATAGGGATTCGCGCCTGTCAGGTCGAGACGACCGTCTCATCTAACAAGGTCGAGACGGCCGTCTCGACATTTCAGACGGCCGTCTCGCCTTGCAGGAATGGCGAGACGGTGGTCTCGCCTTTTGTGAGTGGCGAGACGGCGGTCTCGACCCCCAAAAGGCGAAAATCCTTATTTTTGTGCCAAAAAACCCTCCTATCCTATTATGGGGCCTAATAGTCTCTCCTAATGGCTTCTTAGGCTTCGTCCATCTTCGAAAAGGAGGTCTTCTGATCTTTATTGTGAGACTGGGCAAGATTTGGGGTCTACAGCTGCCCCCCCTTTACCCGACCAGTCGACTGCTGGCCTTTTGTGCCAAGGAGATCGACTGGAGGGTAAAGGAGTTGACCCTCTTGCCCGGTTGTCCTTCAGATGTTTCGTCTTGCGACGGTTGATCTTCTGCGGAATGGTGTGCTTCCAGGATGCTTCTTCTGGCGATAGTTGATCCCTTCGGCTGATGAGTACGAACCCCCATCTGGTTTGACGAGTATGAACCCTCGCCCGGTAAGCCCCCTTTTGTAAGGCCTGATGAGTATACACCTCCATCTGGTGCTTGACGAGTATGAACCCCCGTCCGGTGAGCCCCCTTTTGTAAGGCCCGATGAGTATACACCCCCATCTGGTGTTGTGCCTCTGGATGCTCCTTCTTGCAGTAGTTGATCCTTTGGTTGTGGTGGCGGCTTACTGCTCTAGCTCATGCACCGGCTGTTGAGATGTATTTTTTGTTGGTCTTCTTTGGAAATATTATTGTCCGGTCTGCGCCGGGGATTTTATGGGTGCTCATCCAGCTTGCTTGTTTGCTGGGGATTCTTTGTTTTTGATCTTTTGTGGTGATCACCCGACTCTTGCTAGCTGGTCGGGCAATTTTTGTTGGTTTGTTCAACTCTGCTTTTGGTTGTCGAAACTTTGTTGGTTGAGGTGATGGCTTGTCTTAATCCTGCCTTTTTCTCGCGGTTTTATCTCTTTTTTTCTCGCGATTTAGGATTTTGGCTTTTTTCTTGAGCGTACGTCTTTTTACTTTTAGACTCTTTTGGTTACGCTGACTCTTTTTTTTTTTTTTTGAAAAAAAGGTTGGCAATGAATGCGTGAAATAAATTTTTATTCATAGGAAAATTTTTATTACAACCACTTACTTTTTACAAGTACTGTCCCTAAGGGCTATCTTTTGGAGACGATCCGCGATGAGGGAATTGCTGGTACATGTGTTCCCGGAATTCTGCTTGTTCCCGGGCTTCATCGTGGTATTCTTGCTGGAATGTCATCCAGTCTTGCCGCATTTCCTGCTGGTATCTCCATCGCGCCCCTATATATAGGGGGAAAATCCGGGTCAAGACCGCCGTCTAGGAAGTCGAGACAGCGGTCTCGATTTTTCGTAGGTTGAGACGGCCGTCTGGGTTCTCGACTTTGGGTTCAAACGAGACGGCCGTCTCGATTTTGCCTAAGTCGCGACGGCGGTCTCGTAGGTCGAGACGGCGGTCTTGATCTGCTGGTGGACCGAGATGGCGGTCTGGAAATCCCAGACGGCCGTCTCGAATTTTCGTTTTTTTTTTTTTTTTTAAATAAGAAAATAGGACCTAGTTCAAAAACATTTTATGCATGCAATGTTTTTATGTTTGATGTCCTATAATGCCTACTTTAGTTAATTTTTCAGAAGGATTTAACTGACGTGTCTTGTTGCGACGAATGCCCTCTGATTTGCCGTGTTTACTCTTGGTTGTACCATGCCAGACTTCTTGTGACCGAAGGATAATTTCTTTTCTTTCTCTTTCTTTTTTGTAGAGCACTCTTTGCCATGTAGTGTCTCTTTTTCTCCATTCTAGGGGTTTCAATCCTCTTGTTGACTATACGCCTCCATATTCCCAAATTAATTATTAGAATATTGTTGTGAGGGTCAAGAGAAAAGAAGTAAAGAGGTAATAATCAATGGTTTGTGTTTTAGAAGGTTGATTTTTATTTAGAAAGTGGTTTTTGTAAGCATGGTTGGCTTAGGGTTAGGCTTAGGTGTTTAGGCTTCGTCTAAGCAAACGTTTTCCCCCTTTTTTTTTTACTTGCGCCTTTTGGTTTTGTTCCCATTGCTTTTAATGGCTAGCTGATTTCCCTAGAATGCCCTTCGGGTTTTCAAACTAGGATATTGTGTTTTGGCCCTAACTTTTGTCTAGGTTCCTTCTTTTGGTATGTTTAGGGAATCCTAGCGGACCTTATTTTGTAACCCTAACTTTTGCCCAGGTTACCCTTTATTGTTGTTCGGGTATCCTACCGGGTTGACCCTATCTTTTGCGTAGCCCCCTTTGTGGGTTTCCTACCGGGTATTCTGCCCTTTTTCTTTTTGGCCTTTGGCTTCTATGGGCTTTTCTTTTTTTTTTATCTTTATTTTTATTCAAAATATTGGCGAAGCATGACTTTCTTCTATGGTGAGATAAAGTCTTATTTTTGTGCTTCTAATCAACTAGTCTTGACCGTATTGGCAATGGCGAATGTTGATTATTTGGATGCGCTTTTTATTTTTCTTTTTTTTTCGTTTACTTAGACAAGGTTATTCATGAGGTCTTGTCAAAAATAGAAAGAAGAGAAGTAAATTGTAAGAAGTATTCTTTATTAATTAATAAGGGAATATGTGCCCTAAAATGCCCCGGGGTCGGGCTAGCCCCGGGGGATAATCTCTAACAATCATGGGGTTTACATCCCTTAAATGAAGAGAAAGATCTCCTAATGACTAGGGTAGCCCTTGACGCTTGCACCCCTCCACTTCGGAAAATCTGCTTGAGTGTGCGGAGGGGAGACTTCCCTTTTCTTCTTTCCACTTGGCCCTTGGTAGGGTCATATCCTAGGCCATGCTTGAAAGGATCATCTTTGAATTCTGGGGGTTCCCTTATGCCTTGGGAATCTACCCCCAGTCCTTGGCCAGGATGGTAGCCATACTTCAACATCATGCGAGCTACCTTTGTGTTTTTGGGAAGTCGCTCTATATTGGCAATTTCGAGCGCTTGAAAAGATGTTTCAAGGGCCTCTTCAACCGCATCCACATAAGGTTGGGTAGACGGTCCATTGATCAAAATGTCGTCTTCTGCTTGGACCGTGACCAATTTGTCATCTACTATGAACTTGACTTTTTGGTGGAGCGTCGAAGGTACTGCCTTAGTGTCATGAATCCAAGGCCTGCTGAGGAGACAGCTATATGCTGGAGTAATATCCATTACATGGAAATCGACGTTGAAGATAGTGGGTCCAACTTGGATTGGCAAATTAACTTCTCCCACTACTTCTCATTTAGATCCGTCGAAGGCTCGAACGATGGTGCTACTTGGGCGCAGGCGGGTTCCTTGGATAGTCAACTTGTCCAGTGTGTACTCAGGCATCACGTTCAAGGATGACCCGTTATCCACAAGAACTTTGGCGATGAGGTACTCCTTGCATTTGACCGAGATATGCAAGGGCTTGTTGTGGTTTGACCCCTCGAGGGGGAGTTCTTCCTCTATGAAGGTGAGGTGATCGCTTGTCATGATGTGACCGACGATCCTCTCAACTTTTTCTTGGGATATGGTATGAGGTACATGCGCCTCGCTCAAGACCTTTAGCAGGGCGTTTCTATGTGGTTCCGAGCTCATTATCAAAGATAACAACGTAATCTTTGCAGGTGTACGATTGAGCTGGTCTATAATGGAATACTCACTTTGTCTTATAAACTGGAGTAATTCCTCTGTCTCCTCCTTGGTTTCTTTATTTTCTTTTTCCTCTTCGGTCTTTTTATTTTTTCCTTTATTTTTGAGGACCTCTTCTTGTGTGTCCTTGGGGGAGTAGACTCTTCCACTTCTAGTCATGCCCCCAATGCCGGCTATATTTGTTATTTCTTCTTTTATTGGTGAAGATTATCCATGTCTCCATGGTATAGCTTTATTCGATTCGTAGGGGAAAGGACGTGGCATAAATAGTCGCACTGGTGTCCTTGCCCCCTCTTCCTTATTCTTTAGTACCAACGGTCGAGGCTTATTATCCTCTTGCGGTGAGTCGACCGTAAGCTTTATTAGGTGCGGCTTTCTCTCCATTCTTCTGATTTGGAAGACGTGTCAGTTAATCCTTCCTTTTTATTATCTTATTTATTAAAAGTGAAGGAGGGGAAATCAAATATGCAAATGAATGTCATGCATGCAAATAGACAATTGTGAAAGAAAGAAGAATTTCATTTATCCATTTAGAAGGTGTACATTCCCCTACTCCATACTACGAAGCAACTTTTGGCAAAAATGGAAAAGCCTAAAGAAACCCACAGGCGGGTCTTGATCTCTATGCAGTTCTCTTTCGGCTTCCCGGACGTGACGAGCAAGTGCTTCGCTTTGCTTCTGGACTGCCTAGCTCATATCTTCACTGTATTTTTGAGCCTCTTTGATCTTCGCCTCTTGATGAACGACCAAGGCTTGCAGTTCATCGAGTTTTGCGACGGCTCGGTCTTTCTCTTGCAGTACCTGGCCATACTGAGCTAGCCCGTCTCTTTCCTTACAGCGTAGCTCAGTGAGACTTTTGTTGAGTCTCCAGTTGGCCTCTCGCTCTTGGCGTATGTCTGACCAAGTCTTGGTGAGTTCTTGCAATAATTCCTTGATCGTTTGAGCCTGTTTTGCTGATTCGGCCTCAAGGTGTGCAGACTTGGCGGTTATCTCTTGAATTTGGCTGTCCGAGCTGGTTCTGGCAGTTTTGGATGCTCGGATAGCTTGCTCGTTAGAGTCAGCACACTGATCCTTGGGGCGCTCTATTTCATGATCCTTTTTCTTGCATTGCCTTTGCAGACCATCAATGGTAAGGATAGATTCTTGTTCTCTTTCTTCAAGGGCCCTCATCTGGGCTCCCATGATTTCTATCCTCTGGGTCAAGGCGTCGACTTGAGCCTGTAGCTCTTCACTATTGGCGCTTGTAATGAGTGTGGTGGATGGTTGAGACATCCCTCTTCTTTGTCTCCACACCTCGTAGTCACTGGAGACAGTCACTCGAGCTTTTCCTAGCTCTCTATCTCCCATATAGACTGGTTTCTCCCATGCTCTTCTCATAACTACACTACTAGAAAAATGGTTAATAGTGACCGAAATTAGTAACCGAAAAATTTAGTAACTGATAGTAACTGAATCAGTGACTGATTTCCGTTTTATATTTAGTGACTGATTTAGTGACTAAAATTTCAGTCACGAAAATCGGTCACTGATTCGGTCACAAAATCAGTCACTGATTCGGTTACTACTAGAAAAATGGTTAATAGTGATTGAAATTAGTACAAAAATTCTAGTTACTAATAGTAACTGAATCGGTGCGACTCATTTCTCTTTATATATAGTGACTGATTAGTGACTAAATTTCGCCATTTAAATCGCCATCGATTCTACACAAATCGGTCGATTCTAAGCATTACTAGAAAACGGTTAATAATACATTGAAATTAGTGACTTAAAATTCAGTTACTAA